>CM024575.1:31146581-31585898 GCA_014182395.1 Eucalyptus sp. ANBG9806169 | reverse complement strand
GCCATGCCTATACTTTTCTGAAAACTATTGTTATAGGCAAATTCTACCAAATGTAGGTTCTCATCCCATCTTCCTTTAAAGTCAATGATACAGGCTCTCAGCATATCCTCTAGAGTTTGTATTACTCTTTCTGTTTGTCCATCTGTCTGAGGGTTATAAGCAGTATTGAATTGAAGTTTCGTCCCCAAAGCACCTTGCAGGCTTCGCCAAAAATTCGAAGTAAATCTAGAGTCTCTATCCGAGGTGATTGATACAGGTATACCATGCAAACGCACTATCTGACTTACATAGATTTCAGCGAGTCTACTTATTGAATAGTTCATACGGACAGCTAAGAAATGGACAGACTTAGTTAAACGGTCCACTATTACCCAAATTGAATCGTGACCATTTGATGTTCTTGGCAATCCTTGCACAAAATCCATTGTCACATGCTCCCACTTCCACTCTGGTATGTCTAATGGTCTCAAAAGTCCTGCTGGCTTACGATGTTCTGCTTTTACTTGCTGGCACGTTAAACATTGAGAAACATACTTGGCTGTATCCATTTTCATACCATTCCACCAAAATTGTTGACGCAAGTTTATGTACATTTTTGTACTTCCTGGGTGAATACTATACTTGCTCTTATGTGCCTCTGACAAAATCACTTTCTTTACTTCTTTGTTGTTGGGCACACAAAGTCTTCCTTGGCATCTTATCGTCCCATCTTCAGAAATTTGAAACTCTGGTCTCTTTCCTAGTGACATCGCCTCCTTCACTTTCAAAATCTCCAGATCAGACTTTTGCAGGGTCTTGATTCTCTAAATGATTTCCGGCTCGATCCTTAGGGCTTTAAGCATACCAGTAAGATTATCCACCTTCAACTTAAACTCGATCTGCTGGACTTTAATAAACTCCACTCGCTATTCTTAAACCGGCCATCTCCATGGTGACTTACCGCTAAGGGCATCTCGCTACCCTATTCGCCTTCCTCGGATGATATCGTATCTCACAATCATAATCTTTTAACAATTCCATCCACCTTCTTTGTCTCATGTTCAACTCTTTTTGCGAGAATAGATATTTCAAGCTTTTGTGGTCCGTATAAATTTCAAACTTTTCCCCATATAGGTAATGCCTCTATATCTTCAAGGCAAACACTATAGCTGCCAATTCCAGATCATGTGCGGGGTAGTTTAACTCATGGGGTTTCAGTTGTCTAGATGCATAGGCTATGACCTTGACATGCTCTATCAAAACACATCCCAATCCTTTGTGAGATGCATCACTGTATACTGTAAAACCGTCCGGTCCAGAGGGTATGGTTAAAACTGGAGCTGTGGTTAACTTCCTTTTAAGTTCTTGAAAGCTCCTTTCACAATCCCCACTCCATTCAAATTTCGCATTCTTCCGAGTTAACTTAGTTAACGGTCCTGCCAAACGGGAAAACCCTTCAATAAACCTTCGATAATAACCGGCCAATCCTAAGAAACTTCGTATCTCGGTGGGTGTGGTCGGTCTCGGCCAATTTATTACCATTTCCACTTTTGCCAGATCCACTGCAATTCCTCCTCCTGACACCACATGTCCTAAAAATGTTATCCGGTCCAACCAAAATTCACACTTGCTGAATTTGGCATATAACCGATGGTCCCTTAGAGTCACGCAAAACTAACCTCAAGTGTTGCTCATGTTCTTTTGGTCCTTTGAATACACCAAGATATCGTCGATAAAAACAATCACTGGCGATCCAAATAGGACTTAAATACCCTATTCATTAGATCCATGAACGCTGCGGGTGCATTTGTCAATCCAAAAGGCATAACAAGGAACTCGTAATGTCCATAACGAGTCCTAAACGCAATCTTAGGGATGTCTTCCTTCTTAATCCTTAGCTGATGGTATCTTGATCTTAAGTCAATCTTAGAGAAAACCGAACTTCCCTGAAGTTGGTCAAACAGATCATCAATCCTAGGCAAAGGATACTTGTTTTTAACAGTCACTTGGTTTAATTGCCTATAGTCAATGCATAAGCGCATCGACCCATCCTTCTTTTTCACAAATAGAACCGGTGCACCCCAAGGTGAAGCACTTGGCCTAATGAATCCTTTGTCAAGCAACTCCTGTAGTTGCACTTTCAACTCTTTTAGCTCCACTAGGGCCATTCTGTATGGGGCTTTCGATATTAGTCCCGTTCCAGGCATCAGTTTAATTTCAAACTCAACTTCTCTTTTCGAGGGTAATCCAGGCAATTCCTCGGGAAATACATCTGAAATTCACTTACTACTCGAATTTCATCCAGTTTGAACTCTTTCTTGGCACAATCTTTAACCATTGCTAGGTACCTTTGACATCCCTTGCTAAGTAACACATTAGCCTCTATCACAGAAATAAGTGCTACTGAGAGGTGGGTCTAACCACCTAAAAATTCGCAACTGGACTGGTCGGGTGAAATGAATTGGATTACTCTTCTACAACAATCCATTCTAGCCCGATACTTACAAAGCCAATCCATTCCTAAGATAACATCAAAGTCATACATGGCCATCACGACTAAGTCTATTTCTGTGTCCTTTTCTCCTACAATTATCTTACAATTCTCACACACCAACGTAGATAGCACCGCATCCTCTAAAGGCGTAGAAACACAAAGAGGAATTCCAAGAAAAGTCGTTTCAATTTCATTCAACAATCTATATCTGTCAGACACAAAAGAATGCGTAGCACCCGTATCAAACAATGCATAAGCCTTCGTGCCATTTATGTATATTGTACCTAAGATGACGTTGTTGGAAGCTTTCGCTTCCTCTTGAGTGACCGGATACACCCTTCCTTGAGCTGGTGGCCTCCGAGAATTCCCTTGTGAATTTGATTTGACAGCACTCTGATATCCCTGTCGCACTGAGCCATCACTCACCTGCGACCTTTCTTGTGGGCAATTTCTCCTTAGATGGCCCACTTGTCCACAACCAAAGCACTTATGTTGCCCATTACAAGGTCTTGGGCCGTGCCTTCCATTGCACCTCTGACAAACACCAGGCTGATAGGGTGATTTCCCTATATTCAGACCACTCATTGCTCCCCCAGAGTTTCCAAAATTACTCTTCTTCCTCACATCCCAAGTCTGACTTTGACCAGAATAGGGTCTCTTACCCCTTCTCACATCATTGGAAACCCACGGTTTCTTAAACTCAGACCGCTCTCTTATCGCTCTGCTCCACCAATCTGTGCCCTTTCATAGATCTCATTGTAATCCCTCATATTCAAAGGCACCAGTTGCTTTCTAATGTCAGTTCTCAACCCTTTCAGAAATCTCTTAGCTTTTTCCTCCTGATCCTCAATCAGTCTAGGAACATATCTAGATAGTTCGGAAAATCTAGCCTCATACTGGTCCACTGTCCGCTCCTTTTGTTCTAGCTAAACAAATTCTGTGATTTTCTCATCCTTGGTACAGTCAGAAAAATGCTTTCTATTGAAAGCCCTGACAAACTCATCCCAGTTTATATCAATACCTGGTGGAAAGATCGTATCCCTTGAAGCTCTCCACCAAAACTTTGCATTTCCCTCCAGCTGGTACTCTGCTAAAGTTATTTTCTCAGCATCAATGCAGTCCAACAACCGGAAAATTCTCTCCATTCCATCAATCCAATGCTCCGCCTCCTCGGGACTTCCCATGCCACCGAACTTGGGTGGCTTCGGCTTCAAAATTGTTCCACAAGTCCCTGAGTACGGCGCTCTGCTCCGGGTTGTTGTTGCGCCTGCCTTTCCATCAGATTTCCAATGTTGGCCAATGCTTGCAGGATATCCTCCATTCGGGGTTCAGCCCTCTGTGGATGATGACTTCCAAACAGTATCATAGCTTTCCTGCAGTTCCAAGCATTTGCCTTAGGAAAAATCCGAGACTTACTGCCTTCATTCTTAGCAACCACTACCACTACTAAAGTAACATACACATGTTACTAGCAACCTAAAACAACTACCAAGGATCTACGGGCGAATACTCATCACCCGTTATTCAATTATTCCGTTTTATATCCTATGGTGTGCATTGTCAAAACTTCCCTCATTTTCTAAATGAGGTCTCCTTATCACTCCAAGCATAAACCTTATGCTCTGATACCAACCGCTGCGGCACCCCCAAAACCCGGTAGGGTCGCCACAGATACTATGCGAAAGAAAAGAAGACAAAAACAAATTATACATCGATATAAGAAAGATTCAGGCTGATGCTTAGGCGTAAATTTTTTTCTTTTCTTTTCCTTTTAAAAAGCTTTAAGGATTAGCGCAGCTCATAGCGGAAATAAGAGGCGAGTCTCACCAACACTTCGCTTCCCTCACGACAGCACAATGCACACCAACTATTTTTTATTAAACGAAAGCACAAGGCCGAACCACTTTTATTTGCATAAATATTTACGAAGGGTAACACGGGTCGGTACAAAAGGTAGGCCAAGACTCATCTATGCTCGGCCTTCAACCTCAAAAAGAGACACACGACCCTCAAAAATATGATGTGTAACGATCTCCCTTCGGACTACTCGTGTCGGCCATCCAAAAAGTTGCTAACCCCAACTCCACGTGCACAGGCCGTCACACCCATCCCGGTGCGTCAGGCGGTGGGGGTGGCAGCATCCCCATCATGGCACCGTGGCGGCGGATGTGAACGGAGATGTACTCCTGGATGACTGGGCCTCCAGATAGACCCACGTCATAAGATACGATCGCACGCACACGTATGAAAGTCAGTCCCAGCAGGGTGGGACAATCTATCTCGGTCAACTCGACCTCCACGTCAGATGGAAGGCCGTAAAACACTCCCCTCGTAACGGCAGGGAGAGGCATCGTACTAATCTGAAATGTTGGTCCCCGAAGGGGTGAGTACAACCACTCAACAAGTAAAGAGATGCAATCAACACTCAATGCATTTAAACAATACGAATAATTTCAATACATATGTCATTCATGCATTGTAGTGTACTTACCTCGAAGCCATGTACATGTCATCATAACTCATCATCAAAATCATAATACGTACATAGCATCAATTACAAATGATCATCATCATCATACCATATGATCCATACATGTCATCATGTCACCTTATGCCAATCATGGCCACCGGGCATCCGGCACCCCCGCATCCCGGGCATCTCGCATCCCAACTGGCATCACGAGGCATCCCCTCGGGCAAAGACCTCCGAGGCTTCCGGCACCCATCTCATCCCGGGCATCCTGATACTCCCAGGGTCATCCGGCCATGTATCTCTATACATTCGGCCATTAACATCCTCCCCCAACAATTTCCGTGGATCACGTTGCCAATTATGTCTCAATTCATCATGCAATAGATGTAATGGCAAGACAAGATCATCTTTGTTCTTATACATGTATCATCAAGGAATTTACACATACATGCAATAGATGCATCCCCCATAGCAATTAGGTCCACATGCCACTCAAAACAATGTACCCGCCAATTGCATTTAGAATTTATTTAAATCCCAATTTAATTCTACTTTGCAGTTAATTAATTAATTAATCACAAAAATCACAATTTCATGAAATCCAAACACATAATATTTTAATGCCATAAAATAGTGATTTTTCCACAGAAAATGCATGGCCAATTCTACACAATAAACAATATTTCCACAATTTCCATATATAATTTCGGATAAGGGCAGAACGCACAGTTTTCTAAGTAAATCAAATAAAATACCCATACGACTTCAGAAAATTATGAAATTTCACCAGGTTATATTTAAGACATTAAAACATATTTTTCATTAACAAATCTAGACTAAATTCATTTTAGATAAACGTTTATAGGTCCACGAAGCTTCTGGTGAGGTTACCGAAACGCTCAGGGTCCTATGTCTGAAATATGGAGATTTGACCCACCTACACTTCTTCGTTTTCTCTGATATTTGGATATGTTATACTTATAAGGATCCCCTACAACTTGCATGAAGGAACTTAGGCCAAAATACCAAAGGAAGACCTCCAAATGGTTCCACAAAGTCTCGGGTATCCCATATCGCGACACCAGATTCATCATCCTCAAGATCAGGTTGGTTTCCTAATCTATACTGGTGCATTTTACTTAAAATTTGAGTAGGTTCATCCTTAAGATGTTCTCTACAAGTCTCATGAAGAAGTCGAAGAGAGATTCATAGTAAAAATCAACATGCAAGCAAAAATCCACCACAAGGTCACAAAAACAGTTCTAGATCTAGCTTCTCCGAAATATGAGGTTTTGACCCCACAAATCTCCATCATTTTTCACGAAATTTCCACATGTTATAGTTCAATGTGTTAGCTACAACTTTCATGATCCAAGCCAAAATCGAACTCCAATTATGCATGCAAGCTCCCACAAGTTTCTGACTTCAGTTATCCGTGCGAAAAACAGCATGCATCTCCAAGAACAAACCATCCTCACTCCATTTCGTGCATCCATATCAACAAAAAAATCCAACCAACATGCAAAACAAACATGCAAAGAGAGATGATGGACCCTAGACTTGCCTCCAACCAAGAAGGAACGGCGACAAGGCGGCGGTGGATGGCGGCGAACGGCGGCTCCTCCTCATCTCTCGCGGCCTCCTCTCTCTCCCTCTCTCTCTCTCTCTCTCTCTCTCTCTCTCTCTCTCACCATGCGACAACCCCCTCCCCATCCGGCCACCTCCTTCCTTAAGTTTCCCCAAAGGCAATGATTGCCTTGCCTTCCCAAGAGCCAATGCATGGAAGGCCCCTTGCCACTTGGCAAAGCCCCATGCAATGGGCTTGGGCTTGGGCCCTCTTGGGCCTATTTGGAAGAAGTGGGCCGGCCACTTCCTCCTCTCCCTTGGGCCGGCGACAGCCCACTTGTGGGCCTTAATGGGCCGGCCACTTGGCCCATTAGGGTCCACCCTTGGGCCTAAGGCCCAATCCAACCTCCTTTTTTTAATTTAATTGCAATAAAAATATTAATTACCCCTAATTAAACATCCTATAACATTTTATGAAAATTTAATTTACAACAAGCATGGCAAAATATAAATTTATCCTTATTAATAAATACCTTAAGTTTAAATTAAAAACACAAGGCACAAAGCACGAAGCCTTAAGAAAGAACTAAGGCTAAAACACAAACCAATAGGTAAATTCATTACCTATTTAAAAGCTCTAGGGCACCTTAAGACTTGCCCTTGATTTCTAGGATGCCACACAAAGTCCAAAGACTTCTCTTGTTGCACGGTTGATCAGTCCAACAATAATACGAATCAATGCCCGTAAACGATATCAATGCCACAGTTCGACGATACTTCCATCGATCGCTCATGACCGTCACATACCCGAGGGTCGTTGAAATCCTTGGATTCCACAATTCTCCCCTCTTTAGAGAATTTCGTCCTTGAAATTGGACATCACTTAAGTCTCAATAAACAAATGAGGGGTACTTTTCCTTTATCTCTTTTTCACTCTCCCAGGTGGCCTCCTCCATATCATGATGTCGCCATAACACCTTAACTAGAGGAATTTTCTTCGTCTGAAGAATTTGTTATTTTCAGTCCAACACTCGTACTGGCTCTTCTATGTATCTCACTTTCTCATCCACTTTGATGGCTTCATGATTGAGTATGTGTCCAGGATCCGGCTGGTACTTCCTCAGCATCAACACATGGAACACATCATGTAAATTTTCTAGTTTAGGAGGTAGTGCCAATCGATAAGCTACATCTCCTATTCTCTCGAGTATCTCAAAGGGTCCAACGAATCCTAGACTTAACTTCCCCTTTATTCCAAATCGCGATATTCCTTTCATCGTAGATACTTTAATGAATACATGATCTCCTACATTAAACTCCAAAGGTCTTCTATGCCTATCTGCGTAGTCTTTTTGTCGACTTTGAGCTGTCTTAAAGTCTTTTCCTTATGATCCCAACTGCTTCTGTAGTAACCTACACCAACTCAAGCCTGTCAGTTTCCTTTCACCTACTTCGTTCCAACAAACAAGGGTCCTACATCTCCTTCCATACAATGCTTCATAGGGAGCCATGCCTATACTTTTCTGAAAACTATTGTTATAGGCGAATTCTACCAAATGCAATCTTTCATCCCAACTTCCTTTAAAATCAATAACACAAGCTCTTAACATGTCCTCTAATGTCTGGATCACCCTTTCTGTTTGTCCATCCGTTTGTGGATGAAAAGCAGTACTAAATTGAAGCTTAGTCCCTAAGGCAATTTGAAGACTTCGCCAAAAGTTTGAAGCAAATCTTGAATCTCGATCGGAAGTGATAGTCACTGGAACACCATGTAAGCGTACTACCTAGCTTACATATATCTCAACATATTTATCCATCGGATAGTCTATGCGGACTGCTAGGAAATGAGCAGACTTAGTTAGACGATCCACTATTACCCAGATAGAGTCATGACCACTTGATGTCCTTGGCAATCCTTATACAAAGTCCATTGTTACATGCTCCCATTTACACTCTGGGATATCCAATGGTTTCAATAGTCCTGCAGGTTTGCGGTGTTCCGCTTTCACTTGCTGACATGTCAAGCACTAGGAAACATGCTTGGCTATATCTGCCTTCATGCCATTCCACTAGTATTGTTGGCGTAAATTTACGTACATCTTTGTACTACCTAGATGAATGCTATAATTACTTCTATGTGCTGCCGATAGGATTTCTCTTTTCACTTCCTCATTGTCAGGAACACAGAGTCATCCCTGACATCTTACCACCCCATCCTCAGAAATTTGAAATTCTGGCCCTTTCCCTAAAGACACGGCATTACGTACTTTTACTATTTCCGGGTCAGATTCTTGCAGCATCTTAATTTTATGGATAATCTCCGGTTCAATCCTTAACGCAATAAGCATGCCGGTAAGGTGATCTACTTCCAATTTAAATACTAAGTTTGCTACTGACTTTAACAGATTCCATTATGTTATTCTCATACTGGCCAAATCCATAGCTGATTTACGACTAAGAGTGTCTGCCACCTTATTTGCCTTTCTAGGATGGTACCGTATTTCACAATCATAATACTTTAACAACTCCATCCACCTCCTCTGTCTCATGTTCAGTTCCTTCTGCAAAAACAAATATTTTAAGCTTTTATGATATGTATAGATTTCGAACTTTTCTCAATATAAATAACGTCTCGATATTTTCAAAGCAAAAATTATAGCTACCAATTCTAAGTCATGGGTTGGGTAGTTCAATTCACGAGGTTTCAACTGTCTCGATGCATAGGCTATGACCTTGCCATGCTGCATCAGAATGCATCCCAGTTCTTTGTGAGATGCATTACTATATACCGTAAATCTATCAGATCTGGATGGTATAGTTAGGGTTGGAGCCGTAGTCAATCTTCTTTTGAGTTCCTGAAAACTCTTTTGACATTCTCCATTTCATTCAATTTTACATTCTTTCAAGTCAACTTCGTCAATGGTCCAGCAAGTTGTGAAAATCCTTCAATAAACCTTCTATAATAACCTGCCAGTCCTAAGAAACTCCTTATCTCAGTGGGCGTTGTCGGTCTCAGCCAATTTATTACCATCTCAACTTTCGCTGGGTCCACTGCAATTCCTCCTCCTGACACCACGTGTCCCAAAAATATTATCTGGTCCAGCCAAAATTCACACTTACTGAATTTGGCATAAAGCTTATGGTCTCTAAGGATTTGCAATATTATCTTCAAGTGTCACTCATGCTCTTCAGGTCCTTTAGAATAAATCAGGATATCATCAATGAAGACAATCACAAATTGATCCAAATAGGGCTTAAATACCCTATTTATCAAATCCATGAATGCGGCCGGAGCATTCATCAATCCAAATGGCATAACTAGGAACTCATAGTGTCCATAGCGAGTTCTAAATGCAATCTTAGGAATGTCTTCTTTCTTAATTCTTAGCTAATGGTATCCTGACCTCAAGTCAATCTTAGAAAAGACCGACTTCCTTGTAGTTGGTCAAATAGATCATCAATTCTAGGCAAGGGATACTTATTCTTAATAGTCACTTGATTCAGTTGCCTATAGTCGATACATAAACACATTGACCCATCCTTCTTTTTCACAAACAAAACTGGTGCACCCCAAGGAGAAGCACTTGGCCTAATAAATCCTTTGTCGAGCAACTCTTGTAGTTGTACCTTCAACTCTTTCAATTCCATCAAGGCCATCATATATGGAGCTTTCGATATCAGTCCTGTTTCAGGCATTAGTTCAATCTCAAACTCAATTTCTCGTTCTGGTGGTAGCCCAGGCAGTTCCTCAGGAAATACATCCTGAAATTCCCTGACCACTTGAATTTCATCGAGCTTAGACTCTTCCTTATTATAGTCCTTTACCACTGCCAGGTATCCTTGACATCCTTCGTCAAGTAGTGCACAAGCTTCCATTACTGAAATAAATGCAATAGAGGTGTTGGTCTGGCCTCCGAAAAATTCACAACTGGATCGGTCAAGTAAAACAAATTGGATCACTTTTCTATAGCAATCCACCTTAGCTTGATACTTATGGAGCCAGTCCATTCCAATGATAACATCAAAGTCATACATAGCCATCACGGCTAAGTCTATTTCCATATCCTATCCCCCTATAGTTACCTTACACTTTTCACATACCAATGTAGATAATACCACATTCTTTAGCGGCATGGAAACACAAAGAGGCGTCTCAAGAGAGGAAGTTTCTATCTTACTTAATTGTCTATATCTTTCAAACACAAAAGAATGTGTGGCACCCGTATCAAACAATGCATATGCCTTTTTATTGTTTATAGAGATTGTACCTGAGATGACATTTTTTGAAGCTTCTGCTTCCTCTTGGGTGACCGAATACACCCTTCCTTGTGCTGGTGGCCTTTGTGGATTCCTTGGTAGATTTTGTCGAGCAGTACGCTGTTGTACCTGTCGCACCGAGTTGACATTCAGCTGCAACCTTTCTTGTGGACAATTTCTCTTAAAGTGTCCCATCTGCCCACAACCAAAACATTTCGGTGGGCTATTACAAAATCCTGACCCATGCTGTCCACCACACCTCTGGCAAATATTACCCTGGTAGGGTACTGTCCCTAGAACCCGGCCACTCTTGGCTTTTCCAAAATTTCCAAAATTACTCCTCTTCTTAGATTCCCATGGCTGTCCTTGACCAGGATAAGGTCTCTTACCCCTTCGATCATCATTAAAGGTCACATGCTTCTTAAATTATGATTGCTCTCTTACTAACTCTTGCTCGACCAACTGTGCCCTCTCATAAATCTCATTATAATCCCTTATATTCAGAGGCATTAGTTATTTCCTGATATCAATCCTTAGCCCTTTCAGGAATCTCTTAATCTTTTCCTCTCAATCCTCAACCAATCTGGGAGTATACCTAGACAATTTAGAAAATTTTGCTTCGTACTGGTCCACTGTCAGCTCACTTTGTTCTAACTGAACAAATTCTGTGATCTTCTTATCCCTGGCACAGTCAGAGAAATGCTTTCTATTGAAAGCTTTAACAAATTCATCACAATTAATATCAGTACCTGGTGGAAAGATTGTGCCTCTTGAAGCTCTCCACCAAAATTTTGCATTTCCCTCCAGTTGGTACTCTACCAAAGTTATCTTTTCAGCACGCTACAGTTCAACAACTGGAAAATCTGTTCCATTCCATCAATCCAATGCTCCACCTCCTCCGGACTTCCCATTCCACTAGACTTAGGTGGTTTGAATTTCAGGAATTGTTCCACCAGTCCTTGAGTACGGCATTCTGCTCCAGGTTGTTGTTGTGCTTGCCTTTCCATTAGGTTTCCTATATTAGCCAATGCCTACAGGATATCTTCCATCCGGGGTTCAGCCCTCGGTGGATGAGAACTCCTAGTTCGTACCATGATTTTCTTGCAGTTTTCCAAGCATTTGCCTCAGGAACAATTTGCAACTCGATAACATTGGTCAGATAATAAAATAAGGTTATTACTTAAGTCATATAAGTAACATAGAATGTTACTGACACACAAAGGTAACATTACACTAGTTACCAAAGATCTACGAGTGAAATCAATCACCCGTCATTCAAAGTTAGTCAATTATCCTTAGTTAATATCCTATGGTGTGCATCATTCTATCCTCATTTCCTTCTGAGGTACCTTATCACTCCACATAAACCTTTGCTCTGATACCACCCACCGTGGCACCCCCGAAACAGCCCCCAATCCGTTAGGTCGCTTACCTCTCTCTTACTTGACCTGAAGGTCTATCAATCCTGGGGGTTTACAACTTTTAAATCGGTCCCTACGCAGTATATAAATGTATAGGGGAAGCGAAATCACATCTCCCTATCCCAAAATTAGAAACGATGCACACCTACTAGACAGTTTTATAAGTCAAACCGAACACTTTTATTTACATAGGTTTGATAGACAACATTGGTCGGTACATCAAAATTTGCCGTGGTTTTCTATGCCTGAACTTCTACTCATTGAATCCCAGCATCCAACGTCCACAGCCGAGTGTTTACAAGCCTATTGCACTACATTTTAACTACCTCATTTCAAGAATCCACTTTAGTTAGACCTTTCGATCTTATTTTAACCGAAAACCGAAACTACACAAAACCAACTCTGTTTTTACTCAATCCCTTAATCCAACTTCATCACAATCATCCCAAAATCCACATGTAGCTCCCAATTCTGCATTTTCTCACATCTACCAGCATTTCACTAGATAATTGCAGTATGCAAGACATGGAGTAGTGAACTTTCACTTGCCTCTAGCTCTTCTACTCGGATGCAAGTAAAACAAGGGCTTGGGGGCCTCGGCTTGGCTCAACGACGACGAAGACCGACGGTGTTGACTGTGGTAGCTCGATCATAGGCACGGACAGAGGGCGGTCTTCCTTCTCTGCCCTCACTCGCTTAGACCACTCGCTGCTCATTCTCGCTTGAACTCTCTTTCTCTCTTACTTGCTTGCCCACTCACTCTCGATTTCTCTCTCTCTCTCTCTCTCTCTCTCTCTCTCTCTCTCTCTCTCTCTCTCTCTCTCTCTCTCTGCTAATCCCGCCATTTGTCCCTTAATTAATCAATAAACTTACAACCCTTTGCATGTAGATTAACAGGTGGCTTCAAGGGAGAGAGACAGGTAGAGGGTGGCTTCTCTTTGTCTGGTCCCCCCCTGGTCGACACTTAAGGGGCTTCTTGGGCTATTTTAGGCCTGCCATTTGTAGCTGAAAGGTCCAAATTAAATGGCCCAAATTTTCCAAAAATAAACCCTTAAATTTTTGCACAATTATGAGGCATTTTAATTTTTATAAAAAAAAAAACCAACTAATATTCCCTTAATCAAATTACTTCATGTGTGGTCCATCTCCTCAAAATTTTTATTCTTAAATTCGGCATGTGAGTCCTTCATGCACGGCCGAATTTCATCAATCGATCAACGTCCAAAGACTTCTCTTATTGCACGGTTGATCGGTCCAACAATACTACGAATCAATGCCCGTAAATGATATCAATGCCATAGTCCGACGATACTTCCGTCGATCGGTCACGACCGTCACATACCGAGGGTTGTTGAAATCCTTGGATGCCACAGTTTGGACCACTTTCCATTTTTTCAAAACTAGATCAGAATCTGGACAAGGAATCAATTCGTACCCCTGTTTGGACTGGTCTTTGATATCTTTGTTCCATATTTCATATGTAGAATTTGCACTCGGCCTCTTAGTGAAACTTGCTCATTATCATGTTGGCTATGTCGTGTGTAAATTTGATGATTTTTAGACGTGTTTTGATAGGATAAATCCTTGTGACATTAGCTATGTCTTGTTATTTTGGCAAATTTCTAATGTGCTATTGCTTGTTGTTTGATTTTTGTAAATTCATGTGTAGCTCGTTTAAGAAAAATTTATTCATGAAAGTTGTTCACTTTCATGTCGTACGTATTTAGGAATTTCTTTTGATAGTTAAATTGTCAATGGGTATTACCCAATTTTTTTGTTGTCACATGCTTGTTCTGAAATTTCCTGATATAAACATGATTGTGATTATTTAATTATACCTTTTAGGCTAGTTTGTGCATGAAATTAGGCCATGCCATCTTCATGGAAGTTACTTTAAATGTTTTGATCTTTATTGTTAAACATTTGACCTTTCCAAATTGCATCTTTCAAAAAATACTTTGGTACATATGATGTTTCCCAAAAACAATTGGTTAAGAAAGTTTATCCCCAAAACTCGATTTGGCTTAAGGAAAAATTGTGGTTTCGACTATATTCAAAATGACTGCGATGTTTGTGAGTGCATTTATGCTAGCCTCAGGCTAGCATTGACAATTGAATGTATTCCATAACCTATATATTCTTTAATCCTAAATATTTTCAAACATTTTTTAAATCCTGATTTGACATCGTGAAAGTCACAATTTGAATTGTATTCAAAATGCCTATGATACTTGTGAGTACATTTATGTGAGCCCCGGGCTAGCCTTGGCAATTGAATGCCTTACACAGCTGAGGTATCACTCTGTCTCAAAACTTTTCATGAATGATTTCGAAATATGTTTTTGAAATATCACATGTACTTCTCATACATATAATCTCATCATATATTATAAATTTTCTGTGTTTGTGATTGGTGCATGCCCTTGGTAATAAGTGACCCGCCAACGGTTCACTTTTTTGCTTGATTGATTGAGAAATAAGGTTCAAAAGACCTGCATACATGTTTAAATTTTTGCAATGCATGTGACTTTTAGATGAATGGTAGGGTCGATGCATGATATCAAGGGAAAACCCTAGGATCACATAGATCGGTTGATTAGGAGATTTATATGCATTATTGGTCATACGAGAACGCAATTAGTCAACAATTGCTATAAGTCACAAAAAAAAGGAGTGGGTAAGTGTCTTAGTGAGACCCTTGTATGAAAGACAAAGGCTGACAGCGATGCCACAAAATTTGACTTTCGCATTGAACTTTCTTTAAATGATTGATCTTGACGTGATGTCGTGTTTTTGATTGTTTTGATGTGTGTATTTGTTTGTTTCCATTGTATGCACTTAGTTATAGGTTTCTAGATTAGGTTTAGATTCGGACCCCGAAGATGGAGAAAGCACGTAGATGGTGGAGGTCGATGTCCATTCCGACCATTATCATGTACTATTTATTCTCCCGACATATGTCTTAGGTTCCATTTGTTGTATAAAGCCCGACGAGTTGCAAGTTTTCTCTCTTTCTTTCATCTTTTTCAATTGTGTTTCTCTTTTATATTTTCTAGGATCACATGGTAGATTTATTGTTTTCCTTTATTATTTATTTACTATCTTGTAATTTCAATTCCATTGATTGCTTTCTTTTCCTGTTTTCTAGAAATAGAATAGTGAGAAAATGACCATCCACACATGATCACTTAGTTTAAGACTAATGATCTCGAAAATGTAAGAAGAAACACATCGACATGTTAAGAAAATACAACATATTGTTTAGGTACCGAAAGGGTGCTAGTAGAAATATTAGCATAACTCAAGTCCCCGAACCTAAGTTTTTGGTTGTGTAGGAATTGAGAGAACACTCCCGACCCTCGATTAGGTTTTCTAGCCGACCCCCAAAATGAGGTTAGTGGCGACTCCCATCTTATTTTTAGGATTGTCATAAACAACTAGACCGTATAAATAATCCCGTTGCACGGGATATGAGTTTCAATGAAACTCACCATGGTTTAGCATACTCGATATAGGAGTATCCCAAAGGATAAAGTAATATCATCCTTATGGGCGAAGCATACTGTCGAGAGCGCTATCATGGTAAAGGTACCTTTAAATCCAATATCTACACCTGACCCCTTCTCTAGAGGTGTGTCGCCCGTATGGGTGTGCATTGCAACACTCCGCTGTCAAGCGGGGTACGAGCTTGGGAGAGCTCGCGATCTCATGGACGGAACTCACGAGAGGCTTGATCCTAAAGGCGAGGTGATGACGTCTTTTGAAATGCGAGTTGTGAGGGAACTCTTGTGATCAAGTACCCCTAAACCCGACCTTTCCCCATTTTCTCTCCTCACGATGGTGAGGGAACAAGGGCGGTGAGATCAAGTCACGACAGGCTTGGCGATTCTATTGGGGACTGGTTACTATATTAAGAAGACTTGTAGCCGTTTAAAATGGTTGTTGTGTTTTAACTAACTTGTCTTGTGTAGGATCGCTTGCATGTCAAGGTTGCGTGGAAAATCAGGTTAGTCACTAACCTCGTGTTAAATGGTCTTGTAGGTTAGAGTTATAAGGGGAGGAGTGCTTGTAAACCCTTTGTTTTGTAGGTGGTGTAAAGATGTATGAATGTATGAGGGTTTATATTGAAGTTCTGGATATTTAAATTTAAATGCATGTTTACAAGCTTTAGCACGACATTGCCCACACAACCGCAGCCTAAAACCCTGATCGCCTAATCTAGGACCTTATGAGGGTTTATGGGTGGAATCTGTGAGTGAATGCTCATGGTAATCCATTTCTTACATAAACCCGCTCGTCCCAACCAATAAAAATAGCTAGTGGGATGGGAACTTTTGTCACGCTCTCATCCTCAAACGTGTGCCCATCCCTCGGTGGTCGATTAAACTTGTGATGTCCTAGGATGTGTCGCCGACCCATTCATTTTAATGCACATGCGGAAGCGAATAATTAAATCCCTAGACAACACAAAGATGGGATAGAAAAGCAGGGCCACAAATTTTGAAAACCACAACACACTTTTATACATAGTAGACTATGTTATTTAAAAAGTTAGTCTATAGTCACAAAAGTATACAAAAGGTCGATCCACAAAATGAACTATCTTATGACCATCTAATCAAACTCATTCGCCGATTCTTTAGTCTCTACAGAATCCGAACGGGACGTCGGGTTCTCCACCACACCATCAGGAGGGTCCACAGTACTTTCCCCTAGAGAGGCGTCGATTATCCCCGCGCAGATTTCAAAACACTTGAGAGGATCCACCCGGAAACCATTGGGTCCGTAGTGGAACCAAGCTCTGAATCAATTAGGGAACACACAACGTGGATGTTCTTCGACCCAGACAATGGTCACTACCAGTTCATAGACCCAAAAACTCCCAGGATTAGGGTAACTGTAAACTCGCTAAGTGACCCTCATGGGACGACCATGACGTTCTAGAGGATTTGCCATCTAAGGATCGGAAAATATTAGCCCACGACGGGGTGAGACAATGTCTCAGCAAGTTCACCCCCTAAACTTCGACTAGGAAGGAAATACGCCTTAAGGCTACCTATGCACACATGAGACAAAGGACTTACATTTTCCTCAGTTCCTTCATACAAGTCAGTATGATTTAAACATTCTACCAAACACTTCAATTCAAATCAAGACATCAATCAATCGACCTAATCAATTCCATACCATTACCACCATCCATATCAATTCAAACACTGCTCACACAAGCTGAGAATAGATGCAATAGCTCACCGAAGTTGATAATAGATATATAATAATGCTCACTGAAGTTGATAATAGATATATAATAATGCTCAACGAAGATGATATAATAGATGCTCGTCGAAGCTAATAGATATCTATAATGCTCGCCGAAGCTGCTAGATAAAATAGCTCACCGAAAGTTGATAGATATCTATACTTGCTCACCGAAGCTGCTAGTGTATACTGCTCACCAAAGTTGATATATCGAGGCCCTCAGGCTGATATAGTATACCATTCTCATCAACTGACAATTTTACCATTTTCATAATACCCAATAAAAATAATTATGTGTAGGTACACGGTCGGTTTAAGCCATAAAGGTATTTTTTACGTTATAAACCGATGCCTGGTGTTTCCCGATTAAATACTTAAATTACTCAATTTTGGGATAAATTCCTAAAATTAAAATTATCACTCAAATAGCATAAATTAGCATCCAATTAAATAAATCAAGCACACCATTGCAATCGGCACGAAATTCTGGTCATTGGCTATCTCGATCGAATTTCCGAAAAATAATAAATAATTAAATAAATAACAAAATTAATTAAATAAATACATTTAAATGCCATGAATGGAAACTTAGGTCAGAAAATCCTAATTAAATACCGAAACGGGCCTTGAAAAGTTCCGAATCTATCTAGATAAAAAATACAACCTATCTAGTTGCTAATGAAGCCGATCCAACCACCTAACATGCAATAACGAGTAATTAAATTGCTAATTTGTTCTAACTAACCACATAAACCATACCTAGCCTAAACTAATAAACCCTTAACCATAATTAACTCCCTCAGCATAGTTTAGTGAGTAAACTCACTGGTTTCGCTATCCGGTGAGTCCACGGCAATGGCAACGCAGAGACGGGCTACAAACTCCGAAGCGATGAAGCCAAGCGAGGTCCGAAAGCGGCCCAAAATGGGCCCAATAGCCACGGCTGGTTTGAGGCTTCCCGGTTCAGATCTTGGGCTGAAAGGCTGAACTGGGCGACGGGCTGAGTTGGAACAGCCAATGTGGGTTGGTGGATGGCTGTAGTGGCGACCAGGGGCGATAGTGGCTGCTCCGACGAGTTGGACAGCGACTCACGGTGGTTGGCAAAGTTGGACAGGGGCTTGGGATGGCTGAGACGCACGGCTGGAGGCAAGACGGGTAGGATGGGCAGGATAGGCAGAGCGCAATGTGCGGGGTTCGCAGTCGGCACGATGACGAGCGGTGGGCCTGGCGGTGGTCGGACGAGCATGTGATGGGTAGGGGGTGGCTGGCTCGGTTTTCTCTGCAACTTAGGAGTTCCAAAGGGTCTCTAATAAGGAAAGCAAGGCTAAGGTAGAAGAAAATATGGCTGAAGAGAAGAGGGGTCCCTCCATGGCCCCAAAAGTCCACCCATTGTTCCCCAAGACAAGGTCCCACATGTTCAGCTCTATCCTCAGCAAATTTTCTGCACCAAAATCCACCTAGATCAAGTCCCAAATGGTCCAAAAGGTGAGGGGGACCATGGGATACGAATTTGACATAAAATCCCCCAAATTGAACCAATTTCTCTTCAATTGGACTTAAACCGGTCCCTATAAATTCAACCAATGTGCTCTCGACCAAGTTGACATTTTTCCTTGCCAATAGTACCAACTTGCAACCCAAAAATGCGATAAAAAACGGTCATCTGAATTTTCTAGACAAAAAAGGCCCTATTTTGTATTTTCGCCAAAAATCTCGTTTTACAAAAAAATCTTTGGAGGATGAGTCGACGTTCCTAAAATAAGTTGTGACATGACAGAACTTTCAATTTATTAAATCGATTTCAAATTCACGGTTAATTTCAATTTGGCGCAATTTTAGCGCAATTTTAGCGTGACCTAGTCTATCGGGTAGCTTTCTAAAACTTTTAGTGCAATTGACCCGTGATTGATTTATTTCGAGTCAAAATGTACCTTTTTGACACATTGGCGACTCTCGATTGTCGTAAAAATTTCAAGGTTTCAATTACACGCATAGGGTACCCAAAATGATAGAAAAATCGGTCTAGTGCCAATCGACGAGAATTTTGAAATCAGGTGGAATCACCCACACTTTAATTACACATCTTAGTCGAATCAACCTATCTTTGACGTCTTATCAATTTTGACAATGTCGTAATGGCCCTTGCAAATCAGCACGTCGAGCAGTCGATTCCTGGTCGAATTCTCATGCCAGTTGCGTTAAAATCCCTTAATGGCTTTACCTGATAGGCTATTTATCTCAAGAGTGGCCAACTCGGAAAAAAGAACTATAGGCATGTCGATGAAAAGCCCAACTTATTCAATCGAAAACAAAGCCTGAAATTGAAGATGTCACAACCTTAAACCTTTAACACCTTCACCTTAAGCATCGAAATTTCACAATTTCATGCGACATGTGATTTATGCTTGCCATGTGTTTGGTGGGTAAGATATTGTTCCTTTCTTATCATTCTTATCTTCTTACTCTCCATGTTTCAATTATGCGCTTTATATTTCAACGATGATACATTTTAATCACAGATGCCCCTTTAGGTTTAGGTTTAGATTGGCAAACTAGAATTGGACGTTGTCCTCGTGCCAAGGAATCTCAAGACTCTATGGGAGAATCTCGACCCAAGACATCAAGATTACGTGGAAAAACGCATAGGTTTCGTCCCGACTTTATTAAAAGTCGAACCACATACCGCAATGGTGAAACATTGGCTCATTTTTGGAATCCCATGACTTTTGCTTTTGTGTTTAATCAATATGAATTGACCCCTACAATATGCCATCGAGTTAGGTAAAGCCTCTTTAGGTTTCGTCACTCCTCCTATTCGTCAAGATCCAATATCTCTTCTAAGTCAATTCCTCAATATGCCTACCGACAAAATTAGGGCTACTTTTAAAGGAAATTCCCATTCCATGTCTCATACTTTCCTTGAACAACATTTCCTTAGCTTTAAGCCTAAATCTGGGACTCAAATTCCTCATGTCTTCCTGCTCGTGTTCTTTGGCTTTGTGGTATACCCACATAAACAAAAAACAATGGATCATTTAGTCACTTACATTGTATCCATTGTCAATCAAATGTACGCCTTTAATTGTTTTACATACATGATCCTTGCTGAAACTTTCGTGTCTCTTAATCATTTTAAAGCAAATGGCCGAGGAACTCCGAAATGTCTCTTAATCATTTTAAAGCAAATGGCCGAGGAACTCTTAGAGCCCCATTAGGACTTCTCCAAATTTGGTGTTTTTCACATATCAAAGAATTTACCCTTCATATTAAGATTGTCGACATCACGAAAGATCATCATTCCATTCTTAGATTTTGCAAAAGAAATGAATTATTTCCATCATGGTCTTTCTGTACACGGTTTCATTTCCTCAAAAACCTCAACCCTAGCTTAATCCAATGGCATGTTCGGTGGCTTGCGAATCCCAAGGTGGGCCTTTTTAGTGGAGTTGACGACCCGCTCTCCCTCGTGGGATTGACAGGTTTAACGTCATATTACCCTTTAAGGGTGCTTCGCAATATCGCTCTTCAAATGATCCCATTAATCCTCGAGCTAGAGTTATATTGTATTGATTATCATGATCAAGTCATCGAGGAAAACCAAATTGACCATATCAAGGCTGCAATTTAACACATTATTGGAATTTAGTACTCTCGTTCCTCACATTACGTGGTCACAGTCGATGAAGCCCACTTGGAGGTAGAGATGAGGATTCATCACGCTACCATTGGTTACATATACCATCAAGTAGAACCTGAGCTCGAGGTTTAGTTGCCTGGTATTCCCGAGCCTCAAGGTTTTCAGCGAGTTCACATTGAGAAGCAAGAAGACGATGCCTTAATCGATGAGGAACACTAGGCCCATGATAACAAGCGTCTCCTTACAATCCCACCTAGTCCTTAGGTTTCCATCGTATATTCTTTTCTTGTAAAAATATTTCGTTAGTGTTTCCCTCATTTCTATCGAGGTTTCCCTTTATTCATTTTCATATTACATGTAAAATTGAACCACTTTGTAAGCTTCAAGAATGCAAAGTTCTATTTCCCTTGCAATTGTTCGATGAAATGAAGAAAATTCATGAATATTTTCATGTAATTTTTAGAAAATGAGCATTCTAATTAAACATTTGTCATCATTCCTTTTCAATTGTATAATTTCTTTTGAAGAAATTTTGATGGTAGGATGTTATATGATACTAGGATCATATACACTTCTTATAATTATTTCATCTCAAGAAGAAATAAAATTGACTAGGTTTTGTATTTTCGTGATTTCTTTTGACTTGTACTAATTCAAGTCATCTTCTTCCACGAAGGTATTAAAAGACGACTGAAAAATGGTCAATCATACATACTCGCCACCAAACAAGAATGGAGAATGAAGATACCCATGCTTGTGTTATTAGCATGCGGAACCAAATTGTGCAAATGATGGCACTATTAGGCACTGTTTGGTAACCATCCAAATAGTGCCTGATTCTGTTTTTTTGTTCCCAGAATCAGTTTGGGCCGAGAATCGCGTTTGACAAAATTTTTATTCCCGGGAACAACTTTGTTTCGGGGAATAGATTTGGAAGAGAATCAAGAATACAAAAAAAAAATGATTCTTGTTCCGGGAACAAAATTGCGAATCAAAATTCTTCTTCTTCTCTTTTCTTCTTTTTATTAATCGCCATCCCGTGACCGCCACCCCCGCCGCCCACCGCCATCCGCCGCCGCCAGTCACAACCATCTGCTGTGTGGCATCCTAGAATTTCATGAAAATCCCTAAGAATGCCATGAGTCATGGATAGGTGATGGATGCACCGTTATTGTATTTTTGTAGCCTTTTGATCCATGATTCGCAAAGAGATTTATGGCCAAGCTTTTAATGGATAAATTTTGGGAAAGAAAGTTCTATCTTTGGCCATATGTATTATAAATTGGAACTTATGGATTTATGATTGCAAGTGTATAGCCATTTAATTTGCAATTTAGTACCTTGTTTTAAATAGGGATTTAGTTGGTTTTTAAAAGGGTCAATTTTGGATTTATTTAAGCTTGGGTCTTAGGCCCAAGATGGGCCAAGAGGGTTGGCCCATAAAGCCCATGAAGGGCTGTTGTCGCGCGAAGGAAGGCGGGGGTGAGTCCGGTTTGCATGCCTCCCCCATTTGTCCCATGGTGATGGCCAAGTGTCACCCCATGCAAAAGGTGATGATGGCTAATGATGAAGGGAAGGAAATTAGGGGGGAAAGGGTGGCCGGTTTAAGCGAGAGAGAGAGAGAGAGAGAGAGAGAGAGAGAGAGAGAGAGAGAGAGAGAGAGAGAGAGAGGGAGAGAGAGGGAGAGGATGGTTCGTCCGAGAGAGAGAGAGAGGAGAGAAAGAGTGGAAGAATAGAGAAAGGGAGAAGAAAAGAAGGAAGGAGAAGGGGGCAGTGCATCGCCGTCCGTCGTCGCCGTGTCTTGCCTTTGTGCTCACCATTTGCTCAGTCTAGAGGCAAGTGGGATACATAATCTACTCTTAAATGCTGTGTTTAGTATGTGTGTTTGATTTTTGATGATTTTCGGAGGTATAGGATGTGAAATATTGAAGTTACGAGTGTAGTACTCTAGTCTAGTGTGCTGTTCTTGAGAAAAACAGCTTGACCTAGGATGTTCTAGTGGCTTGCATGTGATATTCTAGTTAAATTTTGGCTTCAACCTCTAAATGAAAGCTGTAGAGGACTTCTTGATGGTTAGAATACTAAAATTTGAGAGAAAATGGACAAGTATTGAGTAGTAAACCCTTTTTCTCCGAAAATACTAGATCTGGAAAACTGTTCTTTCACCTCTTACACTTCTGTGAATTTAAGGAAACACTTTTTCTTCAACACGGGTAGATCTGGAAAACGGTATTGAGAACTGGAAAGTAAATCGATTTTAACCTTTGATTCAGAATGAATTGGACTTCGGTTTCTTCATGAACTGGTACCCCTAGATCTTAATTACAACGTGTCCAAATTTCAGAATTTTCTAAGTTCATCTAAGGGTTCAATCGAAATTGTTTTCGAAACTGTGTATGGGGAAGACTAAAAATCCTTTTTCAGCGATATACGGACCTGTACGTATTCTGTGAAGTCTTGTTTGATATGGTGTTCTTCATGAAATATGTTTTCTTATATCTTATCTACAATGTGGTAAATTTTCAGAATTTACTTCCACCGTTTACTAATTTTGCCAGAATTTTTATGAACCGCATGTATTCTGTTTAAGCTGGAACTTGTTTTATTTACTGGTTATTGAAATTGTTATGTAAATCACGATATCTCAAATTTTTACTCGTGCAATGATGTGATGAAATTCATACATTTCATATGACATCAAAGGATTGATGGATTTCATGAACTCAATGAAGTTTTTCAAAACCATTGTATTAAATGATATTTTTCCCAATGCATATTATATGATTTTAAAAAGGCTGATTTCAATCATTGGCATTGTTGTATCAAATGTGAAATTGAAAAATGAGATATATGAGAGTATGCATTGTAATGATAAGAAGGTCGTCAAAGGTGTGAGCCGACGATGCCCCAAGAGTGTCGGGATGCTTGGAGTGTGTGTGCCGGATGCTTGGAGGTGTGTGTCGGATGTCCTCGGGAGTTTCAAGATGCCCGGAGGTGTGTGTGCCACATGCTCGGAGGTGTGTGCTCGAGGTTCCTAGCGATGCCAGGCTGGGTGCGAGCGATAAAATGTGGGATGCAATTATTGGTCCCGGGAAAGGAAGATGTGGTGATCCAATTGAAAGATAAAATTTGAAATTGATTCACACATAATATGGTGACATGTATGCATGGCCGTATGATGTTATGTGAATAAGTGCATGGTGGTATGTGCACATGGTATGGTGACATGTATGCATGACTATATGATGTGATATGTATAAGTACATGATGGTATGTGCACATGGTATGGTGACATGTATGCATGACTATATGATGTGATATGTGTAAGTGCATGGTGATATATGCACATGACATGGTGACTTATACACATGGCTGTTTTGATGTAATATGTATGGCTGAAAGGTGAGATGTGTTTAATATGTATGAACTATATGATGTCATGATTGTTCTGCTTGCCGCATTGTGTAGTTTAATGGATCTTTTACCTGCTGAGTGGCTGTACTCACCCCTTTGGGAACTAACATTTCAGATTAGAAAGATGCCTCTCCCTCCGGTCTCGCGCGGTAACTTTTACAGTCTTCCATCTGACGTGGAGGTTGAGTGTATGGAGCACGTATGCGTTACCATCCCTGGTTTGGTGTTCATATGGGTTCGAGTGCTGGTGATGTATGATGTGGGCCTGGCTAGGGGCCCGGTCATCCAGGAGTTCTTGTCCGTCCACGTCCGACATGACGGAGTGATGCTGGGGATGTTGCCGCCGCCATCGCACGATGCACCAGGATGGGTGTGATGGCCGCGTGAGGAGAGGGAGCTGACACTTTTTGGAGATAGCCGACACTTGTAGATGGAGGGTTATACATGATCAATATAGGGGGTCAAGATCTCTCTTTTGAGTTGTAGCCAAGTTTAGTGAAAAGCCTTGGCTTTTTGGTTGTACCGACCCAATATGTCCATCTTAAAAATGTAAATAAAAGTGGCTCGGCTTTATGTTTTTCCTTCGATGTGTAGTTGGTGTGTATTGTATCATCGTTAAGAGAGTAGAGGGATGGTGAGACTCGTCTTTAATTTCGCTATGAGCTGCGCTAAACTCTTTTTAAAAAAAAAATGCCTATGGAGCTCGTTCCTTCTTTAAACCCCTTTATATCAAAGACAAGTAACTGGTATCCAATAGATAGAGCAATAGGTATTCGTGGCGACCTTAGCTGTTTGGGGGTGCCACAATGGTTGGTATCAGAGCAAAAGGTTTATATGTGTAGTGATAAGGAGCCTAATTTGGAAATTGAGGAAGGTAATGACAATGCACACTATAGGATACTGACTAAGAGTGGTTGACTAACTTCGAACAACGGGTGATGAGCACTTGCCCATAGATCCCCAGTCTGTGTTCTGAGATTGCTTTTAGGTGCTAGGAACATGGTTATGTTACTTATTTTCTTAGTTGTTGTTGCTTTTAATGGAGACTTTGAGTCACAGATATTTCCTGAGGCAAATGCTTGGAAACTGCAGGCAAATCATGGTACGTTATGGAAGTCGTCATCCATCGAGGGCTGAAGCCTCTACAGCAAGGCCTGAACCTCGAATGGAAGATATCTTGTTGGCATTGGCCAATATTGGAAATCTGATGGAAAGACAAGCACAGCAACAACCCGGAGCAGAACGTCGTACTCAAGGACTGGTGGAGCAATTTTTGAAGTTGAAACCATGTAAATTCAGTGGAATGGGAAGTCTTGAGGAGGCGAAGCATTGGATTGATGGGATGGCGCAAATTTTCTGATTGTTGGACTGCAATGATGCTGAGAAGATAACTTTGGCAGAGTACTAGCTGGAGGGAAATGCAAAGTTTTGGTGGAGAGCTTCGAGGGACACAATCTTTCCACCAGGTACTGATGTCAATTGGGACGAGTTTGTCAGAGCTTTCAATAGAAATCATTTTTCTGACTGTGCTAGGGATAAGAAAATTACAGAATTTGTTCAGTTTGAACAAAAGGAGCTGACAGTGGATCAATATGAGGCAATATTTTATGAACTGTCTAGATATGCTCCTAAACTGATTGAAGATCGGGAAGAGAAAGCTAAGAGTTTTATGAAGGGATTGAGAACTGATATAAGGAAGCAACTGGTGCCTTTGAACATAAGAGATTATAATGAGATCTATGAAAGGGCACAATTGGTGGAGCAGAAGTTAGTAAGGGAACAGTCGTAGAATAAGAGACAATCGTCTTTTGGTGATATCAGGTGGGGTAAGAGACCATATACGGGTCAAGGTTAGACTTGGGAGTCTAAGAAGAAGGGCAATTTCGGGAATTTTGAAAAAGCTAAGGATGGTCTAAATCTGGGAAAAACACCTTATCGTAATGAAGAATGTCGAAGGTGTGATGGACGACATGGCCCCGGACCTTGTAATGGACGGTTGAAGTGATATCGCTGTGGAAAGGTAAGACATCTTAAGAAGGATTCTCCACAGGAGAGGCCGCGGACAAGTATCAACTCACTACGACAAGTACCCCAGTGTACTACTGGGCCATATTCACAAAGGAATCCACAGAGACCACCAGCTCAGGGAAAAGTGTATGTGGTCACCCAAGAGGAAGCAAAGGCTTCCAAAAATGTCATCTCAGGTACAATTTTCATAAATGACAAGAAGGCTTATGCATTGTTTGATATGAGTGCCACACATTCATTTGTGTCTGAAAGATATAGATTGTTGAGTAAAATAGAAACGACATTTCTTAAGACACCTCTTTGTGTTTCTATACCATTAAAGGATGCGGTGTTGTCTACGCTGGTATGTGAAAAATGTAAGATAACCATAGGAGGAAGAGATATAGAAATAGACTTAGACGTAATGGCTATGTATGATTTTGACATTATCATAGGAACGGATTGGCTTCATAAGTATCGGGCCAAAATGGATTGTTATAGAAAAGTGATCCAGTTTATTTTACCTGATCGATCGGATTGTGAATTTCTGGGAGGCTAGACCAATCTGTCTATAGCACTTATTTCAGTAGTAGAGGCTTGTGCGTTGCTTGACAAAGGATGTCAAGGATACCAAGCAATGGTTAAAGATTATACCAAGGAAGAGCCTAAGCTTGATGAAATTCGAGTAGTAAATGAATTTCAAGATGTATTTCCTGAGGAGTTGCCTAGATTATCGCCGGAAAGAGAGATTGAGTTCGAGGTTGAACTAATGCCTGGAACAGGACCAATATCGAAAGCCCTATACACGATGGCCTTAATGGAACTGAAGGAGTTGAAAGTGCAACTGCAGGAGTTGCTTGACAAGGGATTCATTAGGCCAAGTGCTTCACCTTGGGGTGCACCAGTTTTGTTTGTGAAAAAGAAAGATGGGTCGATGCGCTTGTGCATTGACTATAGGCAACTGGATCAAGTGACCGTTAAAAATAAGTATCCTTTGCCTAGAATTGTTGACCTATTTGACCAACTCCAGGGAGGTTCGGTCTTCTATAAGATTGACTTAAGGTCGGATACCATCAGCTAAGAATTAAGAAATAAGACATTCCTAAGACTGCATTTACGACTCGTTATGGACATTACGAGTTCCTTGTCATGCCATTTGGATTAACAAATGCACTAGCTGCATTTATGGATATAATGAATAGGGTATTTAAGCTTTATTTAGATCAGTTTGTGATTGTTTTTATTGATGATATCCTGATTTATTCGGAAGGGCCTAAGGAACATGAGCAACACTTGAGGATAGTTTTGCAAACTCTAAGAGATCACAAGCTATATGCCAAATTCAGCAAGTGTGAATTTTGGTTGGACCGGATAATATTTTTAGGACATGTGGTGTCAAGAGGAGGAATTGCAGTGGACTCGGCGAATGTTGAGATGGTAATAAATTGGCCAAGACGGACAACAACACCCACCGAAATACAGAGTTTCTTAGGATTGGCCGGTTACTATCGAAGGTTTATTGAAGGGTTTCATGACTGGCAGGTCCCTTAACCAAATTAACTCGAAAGAACGCAAAGTTTGAATGGAGTGGGGAATGTGAAAGGAGTTTTCAGGAACTTAAAAGGAAGTTAACCTCGGCCCTAATCTTGACTATACCATCTGGACCTGATGGGTTTACAATATATAGTGATGCATCTCACAAAAGATTGTGATGTGTTTTGATGCAGCATGACAAGGTCATAGCCTATGCATCTAGACAATTGAAACCCCATGAGCTGAACTACCCAACGCATGATTTAGAATTGGTAGCTCTAGTGTTCGCTTTGAAGATATGGAGGCATTATTTATATGGGGAAAATTTTGAGATTTATACAGATCATAAGAGCCTGAAATATCTGTTCTCACAAAAGGAGTTGAACATGAGACAAATGAGGTGGATGGAGTTGTTAAAGGATTATGATTGTGAGATATGATATCATCCAGGGAAGGCGAATATGGTAACGGATGCTCTTAGTCGTAAGTCAGTTATGGAGATGGCTAGTTTAAGAATGGCGGAATGGAACTTATTAAAGTCCGTAGCGGACTCGGAGTTTAAATTAAAAGTGGATTGTCTTACCGGTATGCTTAGAGCATTAAGGATTGAACCCGAAATTATTCATAAAGTTAAGACCTTGCAAAAGTCTGACCTGGAGATTATGAAAGTGAAAGAGGCAGTGTCTTTAGGAAAAAGACCAGAATTTCAAGTTTCTGAAGATGGAGTGGTAAGATGCCAATGACGACTCTGTGTTCCCGACAATGAAGAAGTGAAGAAGGAAATTCTGTCGGAGGCACATAGGAGTAAATACAGTATTCATCTAGTTAGTACAAAGATGTATAGGAATTTGCGTCAGCAATTTTGGTGGAATGGTATGAAATCAGATACGGCTAAGCATGTTTCTCAATGTTTGACGTATCAACGAGTGAAGGCGGAACATCGCAAACCTGCAGGACTCTTGAGACCGTTAGACATACCAGAGTGGAAATGGGAACATGTAACGATGGACTTTGTGCAAGGACTGCCAAGGACATCAAATGGTCATAATTCAATTTGGGTAATAGTAGATCGTTTGACTAAGTCTGCTCACTTCTTAGCAGTCCGTATGAACTATTCAATGAATAAACTTGCTGGGATTTATGTAAGCCAGATAATACGCTTACATGGTATACCTGTAACGATCACCTCTAATCAAGACTCTAGGTTTACCTCGAACTTTTGGTGGAGTCTCCAAAATGCTTTTGGGACAAAGCTTCAATTCAGTACTGCTTATCACCCTCAAATAGATGGACAAACAGAGAGAGTGATCCAAACTCTGGAAGATATGCTGAGAGCTTATGTTATTGACTTTAGAGGAAGATGGGATGAGAACTTGCATTTTATAGAGTTTGCTTATAACAATAGTTTTCAGAAAAGTATAGGCATGGCCCCATATGAAGCGTTATACGGGAGAAGATGTAGGACCCTTATCTGTTGGGATGAAGTAGGTGAAAGAAGATTGACAGGACCTGAATTGGTACAAGTTACCACTGAAGTCGTCGAGATTATTAGGAAAAGATTTAAAACAGCCCAGAGTAGACAAAAAGGTTATGCGGATAGGCGTAGAAGGCCCTTGGAGTTTAATGTGGGAGATCATGTATTTCTCAAAGTATCTCCAATGAAAGGAGTATCTCGTTTTGGAATAAAAGGAAAGTTGGGTCCCAAATTTGTTGGACCTTTTGAGATACTTGAAAGAATAGTAGACATAGCTTATCGTTTGGCTCTACCTCCTAATCTGGGAAATTTACATGATGTGTTTCATGTGTCGATGCTAAGAAAGTATCAGCCAGATCCTGATCACATTCTCAATCATGAAGCCATCAAAGTGGACAAGAAAGTGCGATACATTGAAGAGCCCGTGCAAGTGTTGGACAGAAAGGAGCAAGTCCTTAGGAAAACAATCCCACTGGTTAAGGTATTATGGCGACATCACGATATGGAGGAAGCCACATGGGAGAGTGAAGATCAGATGAAGGAAAAGTACCCCTACTTGTTTCAAGATGCGTAAGCGATGTCTAATTTCGAGGACGAAATTCTCTAAGGTGGGGAGAATTATGGCATCCTAGAATTTCATGAAAATCCCTAAGTATGCCATGAGTCATGGATAGGCAATGGATGCACCGTTATTGTATTTTTGTAGCCTTTTGATCCATGATTTGCAATGAGATTTATGGCTAAGCTTTTAATGGATAAATTTTGGGAAAGAAAGTTCTATCTTTGGCCATATGTATTATAAATTGGAACTTATGGATTTATGATTGCAAGTGTATAGCCATTTAATTTGCAATTTAGTACCTTGTTTTAAATAGGGATTTAGTTGGTTTTTAAAAGGGTCAATTTTGGATTTATTTAAGCTTGGGTCTTAGGCCCAAGAGTGTTGGGCCTAAGATGGGCCAAGAGGACTGGCCCATAAAGCCCATGAAGGGCTGTTGTCGCGCAAAGGAAGGGGGGGGGGGGAGTTCGGTTTGCATGCCTCCCCCATTTGTCCCATGGTGTTGGCCAAGTGTCACCCCATGCAAAAGGTGATGATGGCTAATGATGAAGGGAAGGAAATTAGCAGGGAAAGGGTGGCCGGTTTAAGCAAGAGAGAGAGAGAGAGAGAGAGAGAGAGAGAGAGAGAGAGAAGAGAGAAAGAAAGGAAGAAGAGGGAAAGGAAGAAGAAAAGAAGGAAGGAGAAGGGGGCCGTGCATCGCCGTCCGTCGCCGCCGTGTCTTGCCTTTGTGCTCACCATTTGCTCGGTCTAGAGGCAAGTGGGATCCGTAATCTACTCTTGCATGTTGTGTTTAGTATGCGTGTTTGATTTGTGATGATTTTCGGAGGTATAGGATGTGAAATATTGAAGTTACAAGTGTAGTACTCTAGTCTAGTGTGCTGTTCTTGAGAAAAACAGCTTGACCTAGGATGTTCTAGTGGCTTCGACCTCTAAATGAAAGTTGGAGAGGACTTCTTGATGATTAACATACTAAAATTTGAGACGAAATGGACAAGTATTGTGTGGTAAAACCCTTTTTCTCCGAAAATACTAGATCTGGAAAACTGTTCTTTGACCTCTTACACTTCTGTGAATTTTATAAAATGTTCTAGTTCGAATTCGACTTCACGCTCTTGATAAGACTTGTAGATAACAACTTGAAGAACAACATACTGAAATTTTAGAATAAATGAACCAGTAATGACAAAGGAAACGATTTTTCTTCAACAAGGGTAGATCTGGAAAACGGCTCTTTGACCTCTTACGATTTTGTTAAATTTTTTAAAATGTTCTAGTTCGAATTTGACTTTGTGCTCTGGATAATACTTGTATATAACATCTTGACAAACAACATACTGAAATTTCAGAATAAATGAACCAGTAATGACTAAGGAAACGATTTTTCTTCAACACGGGTAGATCTGGAAAACTGCTCTTTGACCTCTTACGAATTTGTTAAATTTTTTAAAATTTTCTAGTTCGAATTCGACTTCGTGCTCTGGATAAGACTTGTAGATAACATCTTGAATAACAACATACTGAAATTTCAGAATAAATGAACCAGTAATGACTAAGAAAACAATTTTTCTTCAACACGGGTAGATCTGGAAAACGGTACTGAGAACAGGAAAAGTAAATCGAATTTAACCTTTGATTCATAATGAATTGGATTTCGGTTTCTTCATGAAACTGGTACACCTAGATCTTACTTACAATGTGTCCAAATTTCATAATTTTCTGAGTTCATTTAAGGGTTCAATCAAAATTCTTTTCGAAACTGTGTATGGGTAAGACTAAAAATCATTTTTCAACAATATACGGTGTTCCGTGAAGACTTATTTGATATGGTGTTCTTCACAAAATATGTTTTCTTAGATCTTATCTACAATGTGGTAAATTTTCAGAATTTACTTCCACTGGTTACTAATTTTGCCGGAATTTTTATGAACCGCGTGTATTCTGTTTAAACTGGAAATTGTTTTATTTACTGGTTATTGAAATTGTTATGTAAATCATGATATCTCGAATTTTTACTCGTGCAATGATGTGATGACATTCATACATTTCATATGACATCAAAGGATTGATGGATTTTCATGAACTCGATGAAGTTTTTCAAAACCATTGCATCAAATGATATTTTTCCCAATGCATATTTTATGATTTTAAAAAGGCTGATTTCAATCAGTGGCATTGTTGTATCAAATGTGAAATTGAAAAATGAGATATATGAGACAATAAGAAGGCCGTCAGAGGTGTGAGCCGACAATGCCCCGAGAGTGTCGGGATGCTTGGAGTGTGTGTGCTAGATGCCCGGAGATGTGTGCCGGATGTCCTCGGGATTTTCGAGATGCCCGGAGGTGTGTGTGCCGGATGCCCGGAGGTGTGTGCCAGAGGTTCCTTACGATGCCAGGTTGGGTGCGAGCAATAAAATGTGGGATGCAATTATTGGTCCCGGGAAAGGAAGATGTGGTGATCCAATTGAAAGATAAAAGTTGAAATTGATTCACACAAAATATGGTGACATGCATGCATGGCCGTATGATGTTATGTGAATAAGTGCATGGTGGTATGTGCACATGGTATGGTGACATGTATACATGACTATATGATGTGATATGTATAAGTACATGATGGTATGTGTGACGTCCCAGGGCGTCACGTACTAAGCGCAAGCGGAAAATTTAATTATAATTTTGATATCTTTCTTAAACTTAAAAAAAAAAAAAACTCCTTTCTTGGTTTCCATACTATTTACCATTGATGGTTAACATGTATAACAAGGATTATTTAAAATCTATAGTTTGTACTATGGGGTTATCCGACCATTACTCTACTAATAGATAATTAATATAATTCACACAGATAAGATCACAAGAAGCTTCATTACTTTATCGACCTGGACTTCTTTCATGTTCCTCGCCTTTATGTACAACATATATATAACAAAAGTAAGGTGCATCATGAACCATGGATAAGAGGGTATGGGTATCTACTTCATAAGTTCCCACACAAGCCCACGAGCAAAAAGAAAAGAAAGTTAGATAGCTTCTTCGTGATCAAAGGCGTCTAGGCGCCATCCGTCCTAGCTCCTGCACCGTCGTTTCCAAAAGGTATAGGGCCAAACATCGCCCAATCATGCTTGATAAACCAAGCAACAAACTTCAGGGGAGTCATCCCTGCTCTACCGTCGTCCATCCATAACGTGGCCTCATACTTGGAGAAGGTCAGCTCGACATCATCATCATACACGTCAGTAAAAGTAACCTCAATACTTGCTATCACGCCATAACGAGCTACAGGCGGCACGTCCATACTATCAATCTGAAAAATGTAAGGTATGAGCAAATCTATGCCCAGTAAAGAATAATAAAACTCTAACTTAAATAATCCACAACCATCAATATTACCAGGAATCATAATCAAAGCAATTCAGAATATAATAATATAATTGTCACAAGCATAGTTAATTAGATATTCATACCTCACCTAATTAATCGCCTTGTATGCATCCATCTCCAAACTTACCTTTTCGAAAATCAATTTCATAACAAGATGCAATGCAACAATAATGCATGAACTCACTCGCCAAATAGAATTATATTTAGTGTGCACATGATCCACTCTCGAATCAGTCATAACCGGGACTCTGCCGGCCTGATCGAGTCACTTCCAGAAAGTACGTTATCCGGACTTCCACAATATTTCTATTATGGGCATCTCACTCCGAGGCATCCCGGTATCACACAACCGAGGTCCTCCCAAGACCACTCAGCAAGGGGCATCTCACTCCGAGGCATCTCAGTATCACACAACCGAGGCATCCTTGATCACACACAAGGGCATCTCACTCCGAGGCATCCCGGTATCTCTCAACCGAGGCATCCAAGACCACTCAGCAAGGGCATCCCAAACTTCCGGGGGCATCACCGGTATCTCTGTACCGATGGGTTCGTTCACCCTCTTAAGCACACATTTCACACCATCACACCTTTGATTAATGCATTTATCGTATGCAAAGGAAAAGACTCCAAAGTACCTATCTAGTTATCTAATTCTCATGATCCTAGCACACGTGCGTGTCCAAATTATAAGATAAAATCCATTACGACATGTCCCATACCATGCCGAACAAATATTCATCCCATAATCAAGCACTATGCACCGCACACATTGCACTCGCATGGTACTATATGCACTTATATTTCTAATGATGTATGTGGCCTAAGACTATGTCTACCGTGAGCTTATTAGACTTTTTATATATATATAAATACCTCATGAATCGATTATATATCACAGTATATATGTATATATATATATATATATATATATATATATATATATATATAAGTTCTCGGATTAGGACATATTATTAGTTAAATGCACAGTTTCTGTTTTGGTAATAGAAAATATATCAATTCTTGTCAAAATATTACCAAATATTTGTACGTTATACTAGAGACATAGATCTACAACTTCCGTGAAGAAACTTAATTTCGAATCTTGCTGTATTAAGAAAAACAATTACTATAATCTTTATTATTTCCCTATACTGACGTCCAGCTTTTACATTTACTAAGAAAATTGTTTTATTACTCAATTCGTGTTCATTTAATCTCAAATTTTGACACGTTATTCCTTAGGATGTGTTATATAATTTTCATTAAGAACTCGAAGTCCAATTCTAAATAGGTAAATACAGAAAATTTACATAATCAGTGAAGGTCATACTAATTACCACAAAAACAGTTTACTGACTTTACTAAGTTCGCTTCCATTTCTACATTTTTATATATTTATATTATTATAACTACGTGTATAACTCAATCTTATACATGTTCCTTCATGTAAAATGGTTCTTCCATATTTCTATTAACATACATAAAGAAAATTTAACACACACAGAAGAATCTATAATTATTTTCACCTAGAACCGAATAGATACCTCACTTTTCTTACTTCTAACTAAATGAAACAACTTATCTATCCATAATTCTCTTCTAACATACTCCAATACTTACTCACAGCAACTCAAAACATATATTTCTTTAACAAAAGATCAATTTCACAGCTTGGCTCGAAGTATCGTTGCACCTGCGAGCCACTTATCACGATTTCTACCCAAAACAGCATACTCGGCATCCACTTCATCACTTGTTCAACAAAACAGCCAACCTTCATCAAATTTTCGAGACATGCAAAGCTCAAAAACAACATGCAAAGACCTCTAGCTTCACTCTTAGGTCCATCAAGCTCAAAACAACACAAATCCATCACTTCTCATCACTTTTCTTCACAAAGCAGCACACTTACATTTAAAATTCGCAACATGCAAGGTTCGATTATAACATGCAATGTCTTCTACAACTAATCCATCACTTACACAGCTCAAATAATCAACAAAACAACAACTACATCTCATATTCCTCATAGCTTGGTTAGATCCACAAGCTTTTCTTGATGAAGTAGTGGATACACTTCAATTTAGAGTTCTATTCTTCCTTACCTTGTTCGGCTATCAACCTAACACAAAAACACTTCAAGAACAACACCAAAACTTCACATGCAAGAGGAAAATGGCTGGTTTTTGTTGCTGGTTCTTCCCTGCCGGTCTGAGAGAGAAGAGGAGAAGATGAAGGTGAGTCTGTTCAGTTCTTGAGGAGAGAGAGAGAGATAATTTCGAATTTATGAGGGGAAAACAAGCTACAAGCTAGTCCTAGGTTAGTGAAATGATTAGATTTAGCTAATGATTATATCTTCTTGAAGTTGTCATTCGGTTCTATGGATTTGAGAGGAAAAACCGTGGGTGGTGGAGAGAGAGAAAATGGATGAAGAGGAGGGGGTGTCGCGGCTCCCAATTGAGGAGTTTCCTTGCCAATTATCAACTTAATTCTTTTGTTAGGTCTTAAATCATTAATTATAACATTAATTGACAATGTCCTTCAATTAATCCCTTTCATTTCCACTTAATTCAATTACACGAAATTGTAACCTATACCGCAAATCAAATAGTTAATGTTAGTCAAAAAAAGAAATCCATCACAAAATACTAAAGTCAGAATTTTATATTAGCATCACAATTATTAATTTAAATCATCTTAATTGTGATCTATAAATCTTAACTAAAATAAAATTACTTGGGCCTAATCCATAACAATCCCGGCCCACTAAACCAAGCCTTTGATCCTAAGAATCCCGAACCTTGGCCCACTTAAACCAAGTCCAAGCCCACTATCTCTCACTCAAATCCACAAGTCCAATTTGTGTGGCCCACTTAATTCTCAAGCCCATTCGATCCTTACGGTCCATCGGGTTCACTTCTTGGCCCACTTAAAGGTAATTCCGGACTCCTAATGATTCAATTACACTAATGAAGGTCAATGAAATTCGGGATGTCACAGTATGTGCACATGGTATGGTGACATGTATGCATGACTATATGATGTGATATGTATAAGTGCATGGTGATATATGCACATGACATGGTGACTTATATACATGGCTGTTTTGATGTAATATGTATGGCTGAAAGGTGAGATGTGTTTAATATGTATGAACTATATGATGTCATGATTGTTCTGCTTGCTGCATTGTGTAGTTTAATGGATCTTTTACCTGCTGAGTGGTTGTACTCACCCATTTGGGGACTAACATTTCAGATTAGAAAAATGCCTCTCCCTCCGGTCACGCGCGGTACCTTTTACGGCATTCCATATGACGTGGAGGTCGAGTGTATGGAGCATGTATGCGTTACCATCCTTGGTTTGGTGTTCATACGGGTTCAGGTGCTGGTGATGTATGACGTGGGCCTGGTTGGGGGCCCGATCATCCAGGAGTTCTTGTCCGTCCATGTTCGACATGACGGAGTGATGTTGGGATGTTGCCACGCCACCGCCCGATGCACCAGGATAGGTGTGATGGCTGCGTGAGGAGAGGGAGCTGACACTTTTTGGAGATAACTGACACTTGTAGATGGAGGGTTATACACGATCGATATAGGGGGTCAAGATCTCTCTTTTGAGTAGTAGCCAAGTTTAGTGAAAAGCCTTGGCTTTTTGGTTGTACGGACCCAATATGTCCATCTTAAAAATGTAAATAAAAGTGGCTCGGCTTGATGTTTTTCCTTCGATGTGTAGTTGGTGTGCATTGTATCATCGTTAAGAGAGTAGAGGGATGGTGAGACTCGTCTTTAATTTCACTATGAGTTGTGCTAAACTCTTTTCAAAAAAAAAAAATGCCTATGGACCTCGGTCCTTCTTTAAACCCCTTTATATCAAATACAAGTAACTGGTATCCAATAGATAGAGCAATAGGTATCTGTGGCGACCTTAGCTGTTTGGGGGTGCCACATGCCGCCACTGGTCGCTAGTCACTGCTGCCGATCGCCGTCATCCGTCTCCGTCATTTGCCGCCGCCTCCCGCCGCCGCCCACCGCCGTCGATAGTCGGCCACCGGTCCGGCAAGCTCACTGGAGGCTTGCTAGGCCATGGCGAGGTCCGGCGAGCTCGCCGGAGGCAAGCCTAGCCACTGGCGAGGCTTGCCTAGCCCCGCTGGTGGCCAAGCGAGCCTTGCCCAACCCCGGCGACGCCCGCATGGCCATCGGCGAGCCTCGCGACTCCCAGCCCCGCCGGTGGCTAAGTGGGCCTTGCCTAGCCCCAGCAAGGCCGAGCCTCAGCGGGGCTGGGCGAGCCTCAATTAGCTGTCGGCGAGGCTCGACCGACGAGGGCGACGATGCTCTTGTGAGGTCGCCGGCCCTCATCTAGCTGGTCGCTGGTCTAGCGATCGGCCGAAGAAGAAGAATTGGAGAAAAAAAGAGAAAAAAAAAGGAAAAAAAAAAAAAAAAAAGGAAAAAAGGAAGAAAAAAAAAGAAAGAAAGGAAAAAAGGATAAAAATTATTTAAAAATTAAAATAAATTGATTTGGAACAGAATCAATGAACACGGTACCATACGCAATTCTATTCCAGAATCAGAAATTTTGTACAGTTACCAAACGCGTTCTTTTACTCAGAATCAGTTACCGGGAACAGAATAAAAAATAATCGTTTCTTATCAAAATTTGTTCTCAGTAACAAAATCGTTACCACACGTGCCCTTAGCTGATCTCTCTAACCAAATCAATAACTTAACTTTTGTAGTTCCTGCTGCTCCTACCATGAATTGTCCTATCGTGCCTTTTGATGTGTCGGTAACAGAACCTATGGGAAAATGACCTATTAAAGAGGTTCTTTCTATAACCCCAATAGTTATTAATTTAGAGGCTCCATCTAAGGAGACCCCAACTCCGTACTTTGATGAGGAAAGTTTAAGACGCCTCACAAAGATTGAGGAACGCCTTTGCATGCTACAAGGCTATCAGCTATAAGGGTTCAATAAGCTGTTGCCCTTCGCCAAGGTTAAAGTCCTTGACTTCTACAAGGAGCCCAAGTTTACGAGGAAGCATGATGGCATTAGATGCCCCAAGACCCACTTAAAGTACTATATGGGCAAGATAGCATGTTACTTAGATAATCCTCCACTCCTGATCAATTCATTTCAGGATAGCTTGGTTGTTCTTGGGTTGATGTGGTTTATAGAGTTGGACTTGGAGAAGATCCGTACTTGGGAGGATCTCGCCAATGAATTCCTTCAAAAATATAAGTTCAACACCAAGATCTCTTCGACCCGAGAGGAATTGGTTTAGTTCGAGAAAAGGAGAGCTGAAATGTTCAAAGCATATGCTTAAAGATGGAGAGTAATTGCATCTCAAGTAAAACCACATTGTTTGAGAAGGAGGCTATGAAATTACTGCTCAAGCCATGCCTCGAGATTTCTTCGAGAAAATGTACAACCACACTTGTATCAACTTTGCCACGTTGATGGAGTTAGGTAAACGTATTGAAGGGATCATGCGTGAAGGAAGGTTGACTGAGACCACGTACCATCGATATGCCTAAAGAGAGATAAGGAATCAACTAAGGAGATTGCTTATATACAAAACTCCTTTTCTTGGATGCGTGCAATCCTTAGGCTCATAAACCTGCCATGGAGATAGGGAGCTTTTCTCGAAATTTTGAGCCCCAAAGGAAAAATCCCTCAAAGGCAATTTACTCCATTGCCTATACCCATGTCTCAGCTACTTCCGATGCTAATTGAAAGTCATCTCGTGGCGAGAGAGATCCCGAGGGATAATTCACCAAAGTTCCCCAGGTTTGACCTTAATAAGACGTGTGAGTATCACATGGGAGAAAAATGTCACCATAAGGATAATTGTCTTATGCTCCGTTTTAAAATCCAGAATTTGCTGGATAAGAAACTGCTCGCCTTTAAGGATTCAATGTCGAATGTCCAACAAAATTTCCTTCCGAAACACTTTGAAGATGTCAACATGATTTTTGGGGATGATGACAAGCATATACTCCTTATGGATATCCAAAAGTTGGAACAGATCCTGCCCTTTGCTGATTGCCAATTATAAGGTGACATTACTTGTGATGAGAAGATAGCTTGCTTAGCAAAGCTAGCTGAGTTAGGATTTATTCAATATGAAGATGGTGAGTCCACTCCAAGACAGATTTCTTTTATTGAAGTTGATTTGTCTAGCGAGGATATAATCTCAAAAGTCATAAAGAAGGTTGGGAATCCAAGTCAGGATGACACTCGAAAGGAGGATCGTCAAGCCTCGAAAAGCAAAACCCCTATGTACCAAGACTCTAACATCGGAAGCGAGGATGAATACAAAACTTCTCGTTGGGATCGTGAGTTCGTAAGGAAAGCTCGTGAGAGAGGTGAAGTGATGGATGCATTGGGACAACCAAGTGAGAAGTATGACTTTATGGTCAAGTATACTCCTCCAAGTTATTTCCAAACCCCAAAGATATCGTCCCTAAAGGATGGGGAGATGAATTCGGGGGTGACTTCATGGCTATGATTGAGCATGTTATGATTGATTTGACTAAGGAGAGAATCTCCCATGGGGCTGATGCAATTGACAACGGCATCATCAAAGTCGGCTCATTGATTGACAATTTTGGAGCCATGAAGATCTCAAGCATGGGTTTTTGACCTGTGGTGATTGAATTGCCACCAGAAGATGGTGAATGTTCCAATACCAAGGTGACTCCTACTTGTGACACTAAGGCAGTCCCTTGGAACTATAATACAAATAAAATCAACGTCGTCACTCGATTGGGTCGAATTTACCCACCACACGAAGGTGTGGAAAAGAAGGCCGTAACTGATGAGGAAGCTAAACAACTCCTCAAAACACTCAAGACAAGTGAGGCAGAAGTCATAGACCGATTGCGCGCAAGATGCCTACGCATATTTCCTTATTGGAGCTTTTTAAGACCTTTGAAAAGCATAGAAATGCTCTTCTCAAAATTTTGAATGAAGTCCGTGTGCTTGAGACCATAGGAGAGGTATAGTTGAAGGAGTTTATGGGTGCTATACTTCTTAGAGGTCAAATAACCTTCTATAAGAAAGACCTCCCTCTTGAGGGCCAAGCACACACTAAGGCGCTATATGTGTCCGCTCAAAATTTTGGGACTAGGATTTCGAGGGTCCTAGTCAATAATGGTTCTGCCTTAAACATTTGCCCTTTATCCACCCTCCATCAATTGGGGATAGGAATGGAAAATGTCCGCCCTCCAAAGATTCCCGTCCGAGCCTTCAATGGGATGAGAAAAGAATCGATAAGGGAAATCGACTTGCCACTGACAATTGGCCCTATTACCATTACTAAAAAATTTCAAATACTGGATATTCCAATCAACTTTAGCCTACTATTGGGACAACCTTGGATCCACGCTGCAAGGATCATTCCTTCTAGTCTTCATCAGATGATGAAACTTCCCATTGATGGAAAGATTGTGACTATCCGACGTGAAAGAGATGTGAAGACTTTCCATAGCACTGCCATACCTTTCATCGAGTCTGAGGTCAAGGGAGAGTCAAGCTACCACTCATTTGAGTTGGTGTCTGTCACTCATGTGCCTGTTGGGTCGATCATCATGAAGCCTTAGTTCTTAAAGGCATACTTGATGTCAAGTAAAGAACTGCTCAAGATCAATTTTGCTATTGGAAAAGGTTTGGGTAAGCTCGCCCAAGGCATGCCAAATCCCATTAAGGTGGTCAAGATCAACAAGCACAAAGGTCTAGGTTATCTGGGCGACCATAAAGGTCAAGGTAATCATGAAGGCCCAAACATTAAAGGTAAGAGCTACCAATGCCTCTTGCCTCCACCATTGAAGGATTTCTTTCCTGGTCCACCAAGGTTCTTGCAAGAAGAAGCAACCAATGTCTACCACTTTGCTGATTTGTTCGAAGATGGTTTGGTTAGCACTGTTGGTGAAGATGAAGAACTTGTAGTTCCTGCTGGGTAAGGTATGTTTCTAGTTCTTGCATTTCATTTTTGGTCAAATTCCATTCATTTCTCCTCTGCAAGGGAATTCCATTCATTTCATTCGTTTACACTTGTAATAATCCGGATCAAAAACTCTATCCAAGATGATATATGTTGTAATGTAGTTTTTGCATATCAATAAAATTCACATTTTGTTAATAGACGTGTGAGTTTTCCCAAATCAATCCTGTGATGATGTTTTGAGGCCTCCCCACACGATCTTTAATTTCAAAATTTTTTAGTGGAATGAGGATGACCAATGGCATGAGGGCTAGTTCTCAATAATTTTTTTCAAAAAATCAAATTCAAAAATAAAACTTTCATGACATTTGCATACATTGCATTCATTTATATGTGTATATATATATGAACTATTTTTTTTTTATTGCATCTTAGGCATGACATTACAAATCATGATAGTCATTTACATGGCTCGAATTCGCATTCAACAGATTTTGACAAACCTAATCATTCCGACTTAGAATGAAAATGATCCTTTAGTTATTGAAAGGGAATGGCTCAAACATGAAGAGTCCAAACCTCCTACCACTGAGCAACTGATCACCGTGAATTTAGGAGATTCAGATAACCTTAAAGAAACCAAGATTGAGGTAGGTCTCTCTCAAGTAGATGCGAATAGATTAATTGGGCTTTTGCAAGAGTACCAAGATGTTTTTGCTTGGTCATATGCTGATATGCCAGGTTTAGACACTGAGATCGTGGAACATGCGTTACCACTTGATCTTATTATTCTACCGAAGAAGCAAAAGCTCAGAATGACAAAACCTGAGTTGTTGAAAAGATTGAAGAAGAAATCATGAAGCTCTTAAATGTTGGTTTCATTGAAGTCACCCATTATGCTGATTGGATTGCTAATATAGTCCTGGTTATGAAGAAGGATGGACGAGACTGAGTTTTTGTTGATTATCGTGACTAGAATAAGTCAAGTCTTAAGGATGATTTTCCTTTGCCACACATTGATGTCTTAGTTGATAGTTTTACTAGATTCGAACTATTCTCCTTCATGGATGGATTTTCCGATTATAACCAAATTCGGATGAAAGAGGAGGACGAGACTAAAACTTCCTTCATCACCCCATGGGGAACATTTGCTATAAAGTTATGCCTTTTGGCATGAAGAACACAGGGGCAACATATCAAAGTGCCATGGTAACACTATTACATGACATGATGCATAAGGTGATTGAAGTCTATGTTGATGACATGATTGCAAAGTCAAGACAAGGTGAAGACCATGTTGAAGTCTTAAGAAAACTATTTGACCGATTGAGGAAATTCAAACTAAGGCTTAACCCCGCAAAATGCATATTTGGGGCAAAGTCTAGAAAGCTTCTTGGATTTATGGTTAGTAACAGGGGTATTGAGATAGATCCCTCTAAGGTGAAGGCCATACGCGACTTGAAACCTTTTTCTACTGTTAAGGAAGTCCGAAGCCTATTGGGAATATTGAATTATGTTGTGAGATTTATCTCTCAATTGTCAAAAACTGCTAAGACGTTCTTCAAGCTATTAAAAAAGAACACTAAGGTCAACTAGGAGAAAGAATGTCAAAAATCATTTGAAGAACTTAAGCGATATCTTTCACAATCTCTTGTACTCATACCGCCTATCTAAGGCATGCCTTTGATCTTGTAGCTCACTATTCACAAAGAGTCTTTAGGAGCCATGTTAGCACAAAAAGGACCCAATGATGGAATAGAACATGCCATATACTAGCTCAGTAAGAAGTTGACTACTTTCGAGATTCGAAATCCTAAAGTGGAAAAGACCTGCTTAGCCTTGATTTGGGTTTTACACCGATTGAGGTAATATACTCTGTATCACCGCATCCTTTTGGTGACTGAGAATGACCCGATTAAATATCTTTTGGAGAAGCCTACATTGGTTGGAAGGCTCACTAAATGGCAAATATTACTCTCTGAGTTTGATATCCAAAGCATGACACAAAAATCAGTCAAAGGGCAAGCTATAGTCGATATGTTAACTGAAAATCTCGAGAAGTCGATGATTGGGAGGAAATTGATGAATGGATTTATTTAGTCTCGCCTGACAAGTGGACCATGTATTTTGGTAGTGCAGTTAACCTTTCTGGTTCTAGCACTAGGATAATTTTAATATCCCCAGAAGGTCAACATTATCTAATAGCTACAAAGTTGGTATTCCCCTGTACCAATAATATTTCTGAATATGAAGCTTGCACCCTTGGTCTGCAATTAGCTATCAATATGAAAGTTAGAAAGTTTCAAGTGTATGGTGATTCTACACTCATCATCCTCCAGACGGGTGGTGAATGGCAAACGCGAGACATAAAGTTGATTCCTTACTATGAATATCTCGAAGACTTGGTTAAGGAATTTGACAAAATCTATCTTAATTATTTGTCGAGATCACAAAAAGTTTGCTAATGCCCTAGTGACTTTATCTTCAATGTTACAAGTAACTGATGGTTTAAGCGTTGATCCTTTGCAAATTGACATATTAAAGAAGCTTGTTTATTGCTTGATGATTGAAGTAGAACCTTATGGTCAACCTTGGTATTATGACATTATGAATTACCTTTGAGAAGGAAAATTTCCCCAAGGGAGTCAAACCAATGATCGAAAATACCTAATGAAGTTAGCATCCAAATTCTTCCTCAGTGGAGGAGCCCTTTATAAAAGGTCTTTCAATTTAGTATTACTGAAGTGCATGGATGCACAAGAAGTTAAACTTCTGATGAAAGAAATTCATGAAGGAGAATGTGGCCCTCAATGAACAGTCATATCCTGGCAAGAAAAATCATGAGGCTCGGTTATTATTGGTTGACCATGGAAGCCGATTTTATTCAACATGTGAGGTGCTGTCACTAATGCCAAGTTTATGGAGACAAAATCAACGCTCCTCCTAATGAACTACATCAAATGTTTGAATCCTGGCCTTTTTTAATGTGGGGCATCGACATCATCAGACCAATTAATCCTAAAGCATCGAATGGACACCGTTTTATCTTAGTAGCGATTGATTACTTCACTAAATGGATTGAAGCCAATTCTTATGCCCATGTCACTGTAAAGAGCGTGTCAAAGTTCATCCATCATGATATCATCGCTCAATATAGAGTTCCTGAAGCGATCATCACAAACAATGGATCAAAACCTAAACAATAAGGTGGTGAATAAACTATTTGGAGAATTCCACATTTGCTATTTGAATTCTTCTCCTTACCACCCACAAATGAATGGAGCTGTAGATGCGACAAATAAGAATATCAATAAGATTTTAGCAAAAATAGCATAAAATTATCGTGATTGGCATGATCGGTCACCTTATGCTTTACTTGCTTACTGAACTTCAATTTGCACTTCAACTGGGGCAACACCATTCTCATTGGTTTATGGGATAGAGGCTGTGTTACCCGTGGAAGTGGAGATCCCATCATTGAGGTACTTCCTCAAATCAAGCTCTTTCAAGCAGAATGGGTCCAACAAAGATTTGAACAACTCAATATGATTGATAAAAAAGAGGGAAAAAGCCTTATGTCATGGACAAAGCTATTAGAAGAGGGTAGTTAGGTTGTTCAATCGTAATGTCAAGCCAAGCCATTTCAAGATCAACGATCTTGTCTTGAGAAAGGTCATACCTATTATTCCAAATCCTCGTGGGAAGTTTACTCCAAACTACGAAAGTTCATATTTTGTAATAAAAGTGCTACCTGGTGGGGGCACTGATTCTTGTAGAAATGGATGGTCAAGAATTGCCAAGACTTGTAAATGCTAATGCCGTCAAGAAGTATTTTTCATGAATAAAGTGAAAAGCCTTTTTGAGTTGCTTTTGGATTTAATCCGAGCCACTTTAGGATATTTACGTCATGCATTTCATGCATACATGTTGCATCTGCATGTTTGTTCATTTTACAGGATCTCTAAAGAAGATTCTACCTGTCAACAAGATGTTGATATCAGAAATACAAAACTTTCAAAAAACGTCTATCTTCTTTAGAACTTAGAAGTGATATCCCTTTGAATGCCGAAAGAGTCAGTTAGAACTTTAGAAGTGAACCCTTATGCTGAGCAAAGCCTATTATGTCCACATATTTTATTCAACTTTATTTCCAAAAGTCTCCCCCAGTAGGGTCAAAGGAACATGTCTTTTCAAACAAAATTTCATTACATTTTGGAAAACCCAAAAAAGAATTGTTAAATATGCCAAGTGGAAGTGCCTAAAAATGATGAGAGGCAACCCCTTTACCAAACATGTCCTTATAAACTCTTTAAGAGAAATGAGTGAAAAGAACCATGTCTTGGGACATAGAGTTCATTCACAGTGAATACATGGTTTGAGATGATAAAAGCAATTCATTTCTCAATCCCAAACACTATTGATATCCATTGCAAGCCACTTCGAGCCAAATAGGGAGCATTTCCAAAATAATCCTGTCGAGAACAACGCCACATTGGGTGCAAAATTAGGGGTCTCGGCTGAAAATTATGGAGGAAAAGATTAAGAAAGATTTGATTGCTTTCACTTGCATCAATCTTCTTGTGCTAGCTTAAGGTGATTTCTTATCGAAGCTCAAAGCATCCTTAAGTGACGAAAAGCATTATGTTCACTACACCAGACACAATTGCCCTTTTGCTTAGCCAATTTAAGCCTTATGCAATTCTTTCGTAACCTCAGGAGATGATTATCTCCCCACACCGGGGCAAGGCATGTGATTTTCCAACAAAATAAAAATGTTGGTCATGTTTATAAATACCACTCGAGAGTCCTAGATGCTCAAAGGAGATTGAAAACTAGGGGGCATGAAAAAGCAGTGTGCCTAGTAAAAGCAAGGCCAATGCCCATGAAAAAATGGAAAGAAAAGCAAAAATGCAAAGAAGAGAAAAATCAATTATCATGCAAAAGACCATTCATTGAAAAACAAAAGAAAAGCCTTGCAAAAGAAAATATGTATGGCGAGCAATGTCATTAGAACATAGAGCGAAGCTCTCATGTCTCAAGACAAATAGTCAAAAGGACTCTCAAGATAGGTTAAATTTCAAGAGTCAGGCTTCTGAAAAGTTGTGTGATGGTAATGATGCCAAGATAATCACTCACTTTTAACCCTTTGATATTTGAAAATTTTCAAGCCTTTTTAAGCCTCACCCAAATCAACATTACAACCCTTATCCGAAATCTCTTCTAATTGGGATGGTTTGAGTTGAAATGAGAGTATCATATAGGAGCTATCGCTAGAAGGAGTGGAAGCAATCCTATCTTATCTTCGAGGTTCTTGACTTGTAAAGCTAATGAAGATGTTGATTGAATATTCATTTCTTAGCCTCAAAGTGCATACCCTTTATGTAAGCCCATGACAAAGCCATCATTACGGTCCTTCAAATGACATTTTGATTAATGAATTGTATCCATTGTGAATGTTTCCGAAAGCCTTAGACATAAGTTGAGTGAGACCTCTCCAGTGAGATTTAAACAGTTATCCCACATCAATGGTTGGGAATAAAAACCCTTTTTGAGAGTCAGTGTGAAAGACCTCTTGTGATTAGGATATTTCCGCTTGGCATATTTGATTTAGCCCTTAGGTGGTTAATCAAATCTCATTTTGTTAAAATCCTCTTTGAAGGGATTTGACAATTGACATCATTTCGCAAGATTGGCTCTCAAGCAATCTTGAAACCCTTTTTCAAAATATTTGTTCCTTAGTGAACCAATTTTTGGTTACCTTAAACCATACCCCTTATTTTAGGTTCTAGGTTATTCATAAACCTTGTCTTAGGTTCTAGGTTATCCTTAAACTTTATCTTTTAGGTTATATGTTATCTTTAAACCATGTCTCTTAGGTTCTAGGTTAATCTTAAATCTTGTCTCTTAGGTTATAGGTTATCCTTAAATCTTGTCTTCAGATTCTAGGTTATCCTTAAACCTTGTCTTTTAGGTTCTAGGTGTTAGTTATATGCCCTAAAGCAACTATGTAATAGTTACATGTTAGGGATTTCAGTAATGTTGTCAAATTAATGGCAAAAATGTATTCATTCAAATTTGTCCAATTATCTATATGAATGATTTCATAAAATCAGTTATGACTGGACTTATTCTTAAGACGTTAAGAATATGAGTGATGGGTTCACAGTTAGACTAAATCTTTAAATTGTTCCCAATCAATGGATCATTGAGTGGATATTAATGATCCTGTTGAGACTGATGTGTTCTTAACTTCACCATTAAGTATTGGATGCTTGAGGTAATGACAAGTCACAAGTCATTAGGTATTATGATGCTCGAGTTAGAACACAGGTGCTTGTAGTAGACAAGTTCACTGAACGTGACATATATAGAACGATTGGCAACATGGAAGCTTTTAGCGGGGTCAATGACTAATCGTTCTTGCTTTGGTATTGTGTAAATAATCATTAGACCTGAGGCACAATGTTAACTTGTGTGTTAGACGGCTATGGTTCGCGGGTACGTAAATTGGCGGCTCATTGATTTGTCTTTGTACCTAATAGTCATAGCTCGTTCACATATGAAGTTACATGTGTGCACAACATGGAATCTGTCTCCTTGTTACATGCAAGGTATAGTAATGATGTCCTATAAGATCTAATTGTGACGCTACATTGAAATCCTCGGCTGAGGTTGTAGCCAAGAATAAATTGTTTATGTCTTGTATAAAATGCAGGTCAATTAGATTTGTGCATATGATCGAATTGGTGACTTGACAAATATTCCATGGTCTTTGTTCGATCAGGACATAGTAAGATAGAGGGATTGAATTACACTATAGCCAAAGCTGACAAGTTCATAATGTTCTTAAAACATTTACACTGTCTAGGTAGCCATAATATATCTAGATATCAATCATAACTTGTAGGACCTAGACATTAATTGAGACAATCGATTCTCTTGGGAGTACTAATGTGTTAGTGCAAGTTTTACTACTAGCTCAGTGATGAACATAGGGATGTCACACACCATAACCAATTCACTCGATCAGACAAAGCCCACCCACGAGAACTGTTCTTTTGCTCACCCAACTTCAGGAGGAAGTAGTCAATAACTTATTTGAGAAGTTATAGACTAGCTTCTAGAGGAAGTGGTCAATAACTTATTTGAAAAGTTAAAGACCAGCTTCTGGAAGAAGTAGCTTCTGGAAAAAAGTAGTCAATAACTTATTTGAGAGGTTATAGACTAGCTTCTAGAGGAAGTTAAATGTTGACTTCACCAGACATTATAAATAGAGCAAAGAGAGGGTGAGTGGGTTATGTTAAGAAAAAGAGAGAATGTTCAAAGAGAGAACTATATGGTTAGCAAACGGTTACTAACCACGTGCAGAGGATTATCTCCACAAGATTGCTAGCACAATTATAGTGGTGATTTCCTACGAGCTCTTTTTTGTTCGAGGTGTGTTGGTGGTGTGTCTAAACTAGAGACCCGACATTTGTGGGGCTCGAACCGAAGAACATTTGAATCAAGTTGTTTAAAGCGCGCTTTGAGAGATAATCCATAAAACCCCCTTTGATATTATAATTTTTTATTAAAATGCATGAACAACGCCTTTAGAGGAACATATATAGTAGAATTTTATCTTTGCTTCCGTTGCGTTTATGTTTATTTAGCCTATAAATGTTCCATAAAATCCCAACAGTGGTATCAGAGCCAATCCTTAGGCGTTTTCCTACGTTTAATTGATTTTGGTTCATATTTATTTTTGCGTTCTAATGGCCAATTCACTTTGGTTAAGAGAATCGCTTGCTCTTACATGGCCAAAAGAAGTTGATTAATTTTATATGATAAATTTAATCAACTAAGCAAAAATTGGAACTAAATTAATTTTGAATCAAAAATAAAAAATTTGCTATATTTTGTGTTTATCTTCTGCAAAATGATTCACAAATGTGAATCTAGAGGCGACAACGCGGCTACCTCTTGGAATCATGCTTGTGAAATTTGTTTCGCCGGTTTTGATCTCTTGATGTGGCTTGCATTGTTTGGCCATGAATTTTTTATTCAATGTAGAATTTTATTTGTGCCTTCCAGTTAAATTATGAATTTGTGGCTTGTAAGGAAGGGTGGTGATGTGACGGCCCTCGACCCGTTGGGGTCGCCACACCCTTTCATTGTCTTGGCTATCTTTTGCTTTGATACCACCCTATTGCGGTGGTATCCTTTTTGCGGCGACGGCTTTGTTTGAACGACCCTTGACCCTTAAGGTTCGCCTATGCCGCGACTTTCATTAGTCCCCGTGCTAAATTATCACGAAATCGAACAAATACCCCAATCAAACTAGGAATGATGCACACCATATATTAACCAGGCACTTTATTTATTTATAATTTTTGGATGACATTAGTCGGTACACATAGGCCAAAAGTTCCTATATTTGGCTAAGCCAAAATTGGACCGACTATCCAGCTATCTATCCACGTCATCGTCCTAGCGTCATGACCTGGCTTCCAAAAATGTTACCGTCCTCCCGAGTCCTCCACTACTCCGCCCCACTCAATCCATCGTCATCATCCTTCGACAGCGGCAGTGGTCCCACCATGCGCCCGTTGACTCGGGCGTACAGGACAACAAACCCCATAAGCACAGGGCCTGTGGTAAGTCCGGCATCCATGGTAAGGATCACCCGGATCAGGATGAATGTGATCTTTGGCAGGTCGGGATCGGGGTGCTCCATCTGCTCCCATATGAGATCGATGGGGATACCATAGAATATGTTAGAGGACGCGGGCTGCAATGACATCTCTACGTCTTTGAAATATGATGGTCCGATGAGGGGTGAGTATGACTACTCAGCATAGGGAAGCTTGTCAAACCATATTATACAAGTCTACCACCACTCTACCTATGACATTCCAACATGCAACATGTATGACAGAATAACTCGGAGTACTGTAAAGCTACAAGGACAATTCCAGCGAAGTATTAGAAAAGCAATTTAAACAGTTGAAACAATTCATAAGTCAAGTCAACGATAATTCTAATTGTCGTCATCTTCTAGAGGAATAAGTGTTTGCATCCCTCTAGGCATCTCGCACTCTACCTGGCATCACAAGGTCCTCCAGTTCCATATTTCAGTCATCGGGCATCCAAAGCGTGTTTCGTCACACCTCCAGGCATCTCACACCCTACCTGGCATCACAAGGTTCTCCGGGGCTCATCATGTCTGATGTCCCCAGGCATTCAAAACATGTTACGTCGCACTTCCAGGCATCTCGACACCCGGGGCACCTTCGGGGCTCACTAGTCCCTAGGCATCCAGAGGCATCGCCATCACGATCCTCCAGGCAACCCGACACCTGGGGCATCGTCGTCCCAAGGGTTCGACGGCATCAATAACATTTCAACCATGACGCAGCACCTAATAGGTTTTATTAGAATCATCGCACACGTATACCCAAGGTTTTTACCTCCCTTTTATTCTATTCGACTTAATTCCGACAACTTGCCTAAGGTCTCCTAACACTCGACCCATGCGATGTATATATCCGACTTATTTTAAACTTACACCGAATCACAACAAGCCGATATACCAATCCTATGACAATAATAACCCATAACCTTTTATTTGAACCGGTGCCGAATCTACCAACGATCATCACGCACATACAAGATCGCTCAACGATAAACTCGACTCATATCGCCGAGGACAACATTAAGCCGTCTAAACATTACACCTATAAGCATCCAACAACAATGATTGCGACCGTACTGCCTATACCGATCAACTAAAGCTAATTCTGTAACATTCTACTTAATCCGGACACACAAGCAAGGTATTCTTGCACAATATAAATCAATAGAACTACCACTTGCCTCGAGTCCTCGACGCGTGAGCGGCGGCATCGATGGTGGGTGGTGGTCGTCAACAACACACAGCGAGCGAAGCAAGGAGAACTTCCTGAGGTGGTTGGTTGGGCGGGCTATGGTCGACTATGGGCTACCCAACAGTGATGAGGAAGGTCGGGGCGTGATGAGGAGGTCGGTGATGGGGCGATCGATGGCTGGTGGCGATGCACGGCGAGGTAGCTCAGGAGGGTTTGGGAAATTTCTCTTCGGCTAAGACCAAAACCGTGAAGGTCTCTGGGAAGAAGAAGAAGAAGCAGCGGGGGTCCTCCTTACTTTCTCCGCCATTGACTATGTAGTCAACCTCCCCCCTCTTCCTTCGATGGTCGCTCGTGCAGGCGACAGGTGGGAGAGGGCATGGCTATAGCCGACAGCCCTCTTGCCACTTGTGAGAAATGGCCACTATGTGGCTGTCCAATTTGGGGTCAACGGATCCCTGTTGGTTGACTGCCGAGGGTAGGATGGGCGTGGGCATGCCGATGGCAGGGTTTCGGTCTTCCGTTGGTTGGTCGCAAGGAGAGGAAAGTGTAGCCGGAGACGTTCGTGATCAGGGGTCCACGATCCAGTTGGTTGGCAGGAAAACTCGGGTCGACATTTCACATTTTCATCAGCTACAATGGCATGTGCACGGGCTGGACGTTGCGTGAAATTCCACTCGGCAATGTATGCATAAGAGTGAACCCTTGGTCTCACGTGTGGCAATTTGAAAATTTTTCTAAATGAGGCATTATCACGATATCATGACATCTCGATAATGACAAGGATGGTGACGAAACAGGGCCATAAATGGTGCCAATGATGTAGTCCGATGACAATCTCGTCAACCTTTCATGGACCGTTACGTATTTGAGGTCCGGCAAAATCCGAATATCACATTTCTCCCCTCCTTAGAGAACTTCGTCCTCGAAATTGTACGTCACTTACGTCTCAATGGAAAGGTGAGGATACTTTTGCCTCATTTCCTTTTCACTTTCCCACATAGCCTCTTCGTGTTTGTGGTGTTGCCACAAGACCTTGGCTAGTGAAATTTTCTTCGTTCGAAGAACTTGTTCCTTCCGATGCAGTACCTAGATCGGCTCTTCCATGTGCCTCACTTTCTTATCCATCTCGATGACTTCATGATCGAGTATATGAGCTGGGTCAGGCTAATACTTCCTCAGCATTGACACATGGAAGATATCATATAGATTTGCCAATTTAGGTTGCAATGCTAGTCGATAGGCTACATCCCTTGTCTTTTCAAGAACCTCGAAAGGTCTAACAAACCTCGAGCTCAACTTGCCCTTCACTTGGAATCGCGATATACCCTTAATCGGGGATACCTTTAGAAATATGTAATCTCCCATGTTGAATTCTAAGGGTTTTCTACACTTATCTGCGTAACTTTTCTGTCGACTTTGGGCTGTCCCAAGTCAATTTATAATAATTTCTACCGCATCTGTAGTAACTTGTACCAATTCAAGTCCTGTCAATTTTCTCTCACCCACTTCATTCCAGCAAACCGAAGTCCTACATCTCCTCCCATATAGTGCCTCATAGGGAGCCATACCAATACTTTGCTGGAAACTGTTGTTATATGCAAACTCCACTAGGTGTAACTTCTCATCCTAGCTTCTCTTAAAATCTAATACGTAGGCTCTCAACATGTCTTCTAGTATCTGGATTACTTTCTCTATTTGTCCGTATGTCTACGGATGAAAAACAGTACTAAACTGAAGCTTGGTCCCTAATGCGATTTGGAGACCTCGCCAGAAATTCGAAGTAAATCTCAAATCTCGATATGATGTGATGGTTACAGGAACACCATGTAAGCGTACTACTTGACTTACATATATTTCAACATATTTATCCATCAGATAATCCATTCGTACTGCTAGGAAATGGGGAGACTTAGTCAAACGATCCACTATTACCCATATAAAGTCGTGACCACTTGACGTTCTTGGTAATCCGTGCACGAAGTCTATCGTTACGTGCTCCCATTTCCATTTCGGTATATCCAGTGGTCTTAGCAGTCCTGCAGGCTTGCAATGTTCCACTTTCACCTGTTGGCATGTTAAACACTGAGAAACATGTTTAGCGATATCCACCTTCATGCCATTCCACCAATACTATTTACGTAAGTTTTCATACATCTTTTGTTTCCAGGGTGGATACTATAGTTGCTCATATGTGCTTCCGATAGAATTTCCCTTCTTATTTCTTCATTGTTGGGAACACATAATCGTCCCTAGTACCTTACCGTTCCATCATTAGAAACTTGGAACTCTGGTCTTTTCCCAGACTGTTGTAACGTTCTAATTTCTTGAATAATTTCCAATTGAATCCTCAGTGCAATTAATGCTCCAGTGAAATGGTCTATTTCTAAGTTAAACTCTGAATTTGCCAGTCTCTAACAGGTTCTATTTTGTTACCCTTACACTTGCCATATCTACTGTTGACTTACGACTGAGAGCATCTGCCACCTTATTCGCTTTCCTTGGGTGATATAGTATTTCACAGTCGTAATCCTTTAGTAGTTCCATTCACCTTCTCTGTCTCATATTCAATTCCTTTTGTGAGAATAAGTACTTCAGACTTTTGTGATCTGTATAGATTTCAAATTTCTCCCCACACAGATAATGTCTCCATATTTTCAAAGTGAAGATTATGGCGGTCAATTCTAAATCATGAGTTGGGTAGTTCAACTCATAGAGCTTCAACTGTCTTGATGCATAGGCTATAACTTTACCATATTGCATCAGGACACATCCCAATCCTTTGTGGGAAGCATCACTACATATTGTGAATCCACCGGATCTAGACAAAATAGTTAGAATTGGAGCCAAGGTCAATCTCTTAAGTTCTTGAAAAATTCCTTTCACATTCGAATTTTACATTTTTCCGAGTCAAATGTGTCAACGGGCTTGCAAGTCACGAGAATCCTTCTATAAATCTCCTATAGTAGCCTACAAGTCCCAAGAAACTCTGTATCTCTATTGGTGTTGTCGGTCTCGGCCAATTTACTACAATCTCGACCTTTGCTAGGTCCACAGAAATTCCTTCTCCTAACACTACATGTCTTAGAAATATTATCCGGTCCAGCCAAAATTCACACTTACTGAATTTGGCATACAATTTATGGTCTCTGAGGGTTTGCAATACTATTTTCAAATGTTGCATATGTTCCTCTGGCCCCTTAAAGTAGATTAGGATATCATCAATGAAGACAATCACAAGTTGATCTAAATAGGGCTTAAATACCCTATTCATTAGGTCCGTGAATACAATTGGAGCATTCATCAATCGAAATGGCGTGACTAGGAACTCATAATGTCCATAACGAGTCCTAAAGGCAGTCTTAGGGATGTCTTCTTTCTTGATTCTTAATTGATGATATCTTGACCTTAAGTCTATTTTGGAAAAGACTGAACTCCCTTGCAATTGGTCAAATAGATCGTCAATTCTTCGTCTTTTCGAAACATTAAGTTAAGTGTCGGATGGACTAAAGAACCATTTTATAAGAGGATTCCTCACTTCTTTCTCTCATTCAAAACCATGCATGAGACTTTCATCAGTCTTTCCATCCTTGATGATGTGCTTCCTCCTCTCCTCTTCTTATTTGCAGAAGTCTCCCAGCTACTAGAGCAAGTAAGAGAACCTAAAGTGAATGAACAACAAGAACTGCAGATTTGGACCGGATTGTACACCTTTGTGTCTGGCTATGTATATGGATGTGCATAAAGAAGGGATTGCTGAATCAAAGACGAGATAAATATATAAAAAGCAACGGAGCCATCATAGTATTTTTTAACTGCTCCGAAAGGAAGGATGGTAATTGGATCATTTGCCGATCTGAATCGGGATTTATTAATTCCTTTCGATTTTCTATCTGTTCCAAATTCCAATTTGGGATATAAAATCTTGGCACGGGAACAGAGAACTGGGGTAGTCAAAGTCGGATGGTGTTTCTGTATCCGCAATTCAATATAGATGAAAGAATATCCGGCTATGATGTCTATTGATCGATCTGAAAACGGATTGTATGACCACCTTTCTTACCAGCAAATCTTCAATATACTCCCTTGGAAAATAACTTAAATCAAAATACTTAATATTAATAGCATGATGATACATTTATACAAAACTTCTACCCCGAGCACACGCAATGGAGCCGTAGACAGTCAAGTGAAATCCAATACACGAAATAATTTGATCTATGGACAGCATCGTTGTAGTAAAGGTCGTATTGGGGCTCTCCCTTCACCACCCCCATGGGGATGGTCTACAGGGTTCATAACCACTCCTCTTACGGAAGGGGGAAGAAGGACCCATTTTCTTCTAAAAGAGCCTATTCGGGGCATTCATATGTTCACCCTCTTATTCTACTTGTGAAATTCCTCCCTTCAAATCAAAGAGCAGTGGATTCTATCTTGGGCAGCCACTACCTGAAGAAGTGGTTTCTTCTTCTGTCTTAGGAAAGTTTAAGCTAGAGGACAAATCTTACTAAGATGTAGGAATAATAAGACCTATTCTATCTTTTCTTGTCTTTATCTTTAGACAAGGTAGACTGGGATGACAGTTTCTCATTTCGAATCTGTAAAATCATAATTTCGATCAAATCACAACCCGAAGCGATAGCTTCTAGCTAGTTCAGTGGATAAGATGGCTGCGCTCCAGCTCACTCAAGAATGGGACGGCAGTTCCCGTCCTTCTTTTTCACAAATAGGACTGGTGCGCCCAATGGGGATGCACTTGGCCTAATAAATCCTCTATCGAGTAATTCTTGCAATTGTACTTTCAACTCCTTTAGTTCCCCCAAAGCCATCCTATACGGGCTTTTGATACTGGTTCCGTTCTAGGTATTAGTTCGATTTCAAACTTGATTTCCCGTTCCGATGGTAATTTGAGTAGTTCTTCAGGAAACATAGCCTGAAATTCTTGGACCACTCGAATTTCATCGAGTTTAGCCTCTTCCTTTGTATAGTCTTTTATTACTGCAAGGTATCCTTAACACCCTTCGTCAAGAAGTGCATGTGCTTCTATTATTGAAATGAGAACTATTGAGGGGTTTGTCTGATCTCCATAAAATTCAAAACTAGGCTAATTCAATGGGTTAAACATAATCATCTTTCTATAACAATCTACCTTAGCCCATTGGTTACGGAGCCAATCCATTCCTATGATGACATCAAAGTCATACATAACCATTACTACTAGGTCTATTTCCAGATCTCGTCCACCTATAGATATTTTACAATTCCTACATACTAACGTTGACAACACCATGTCTTTCAACGGTGTAGAAGTATGAAGAGGCATATCAAGAGATGTGGTTCCTATTTCACCCAATCTTTTATATGTTTTAGACACAAAAGAATGTGTGGCACCTGTGTCAAATAACGCATATGCCTTCTTGTCATTTATAGAAATGTGGCATCCTAGAATTTCATAAAAACCCCTAAGTATGCCATGAGTTATAAATAGGCGATGGATGCGCCGTTATGATCTATATATATATATATATATATATATATATATATATATATATATATATATATTAATAACCTTTTGATCAATGATTCGCAATGAGATTTATGGCCAAGCTTTTAATGGATAAATTTTATGAAAGAAAGTTCTATCTTTGGCCATATGAATCATGAATTGGAGCTTATGAATTCATGATTTCAAGTGTTTAGCCATCTAATTTTGTAATTTAGTACTTTGTTTCAAATATGAATTTTGGTTGGTTTTTAAAGGGTTAATTTCAGAATTTATTTAAGCTTGGGACTTAGGCCCGAGGGTGTTGTGTGGCATCCTAGAATTTAAGGGCATGTCCTAAGGTGCCCTAGAGCTTTTTAAATAGGTAATGAATTTACCTATTTGGTTGTGTTTTAATTTTTGTTCTCTCTTAAGGCCTTGTGCCTTGTGCCTTGTTTGTCTTTAATTTAATTTGAGCTTTAAGATATTTATTAAAGATAAAATTCTGTGTTGCCATGCTTGTTATAAATTGTTTGTTATAGATTTAATATTATAGAATTTTAATTAGGTAAAATTAATTGTTAGTTTTAAGTTTAATTTAGAAAAGGGAGTGGATTGGGCCTTAGGCCCAATAGCATGGACTTAGGCCCATGGTTGGAGGGCCTAAGGGTGGGCCGTGTGGGCCAAGCCCATAAGGCCCAATGGGCCTTGTGTGGTGCCGTGCGAAGAGGAGGAGGGAGAGGGTTTGCATGCCTCTCCCCAAGTGTCCTAGTGTGTATGCCACTTGGCATACATGCTTAGGGTCTTCCTTGTGATGATTAGGGAGAAGAAGAAAAGAGAAAAGAAAGGGAGAGGAAAGAGAGAGAGTGCCGTGCGAGAGAAAGGAAAGAGAGGGAGAGAAAGAGAGAAAGAGAGGAAGAGAGAAAGGAGAAGAAGGAGGGAGGGCGTCGCGCGAGAGGAGAGGGGGAGAGAACTGCCGTCCGCCGCCGCACGCCGCCGTCCACCGCCGTTCCCATTGTTCTTTTCTTGGCTAGAGGCAAGTTAGGATCCATCTCCTTTCCTTGCTTGTGTGTTTGCATGTTGGATTTTGTTGGTTTAAAGCTACGAAAATGGAGTGAGAATGCTTGGATGTTGAGAGTGAGTGCTGTTTTCGCATGAACCAGTGAAGTCAGTAACTTGTGAGGGCTTGCATGTGTGTTTGGAGTTCGATTTTGGCTTGGATCGCTTCATGAAAGTTGTAGCTAACATCTTTAAATATAACATACTGAAATTTCGTGAAAAATGATGGAGATTTGAGGGGTCTAAACCTCATATTTCGGAGACCCTAGATCTGGAACTGTTTTTCTGACCTTGAGGTGAGTTCGTGGTTTGCATGTTGGTTTTTACTAAGAATATCTCTTCGACTTCTGCATGAAACTTGTAGAGAACATCTTAAGGATGAACATACTCAAATTTGAAGCAAAAATAACAAGTTTAGGCTAGGTAACCAACCTGACCTTGAAGACGATGAAACTGGAGTTACGATGTGGGTTACCAGAAACTTCGTGGGACCATTTGAAGGTCTTTCTTTGGTAGTTTGGCTTACGTCTCTTCACGAAAGTTGTAGAGGATCCTTAGTAGTATAACATATCCAAAAATCAGAGAGAACAAAGAAATTTAAGTAGGTCAAATCTGCATATTTCGGACATAGTGTTCTGTGTATTTCGGTAACTTGTCCAGGAGCTTCGTGGGTCTGTAGAAAATTATCTAAAACGAATTTGATTTAGTTTCCTTCATGAAAAGTATAGTTTAATGTCTTAACTATATCTTGGTAAAAGTTTATAATTTTCTGAGGTCATATGAGTATTTTAATTGACTTACCAAGAAAATTGTACGTTCTGCCCTTATCCGAAAACGTGCATAGAAATGGTGGAAAAGTGGTTTACTATGTGGAAATTGTTTTGCCATGTGTTTTCTGCATATTTTTCCATTCTATTATATTTGGATATTATATGCCTTAATTTCATGATTTCATGATTTATGTGATTATTTAATTAATTTCAATTTGGAATAAATTGGATTTTTATAATTCAAAATGCATGTGGTAAGTAAAAATCCCACAAGGATTTAATCTATATTAGCAATTGCACCTATTACATGTATGTGTAGATGCTTAATTTATGCATGCACAAGTACTAAGGTAATCCTGTTTTGTAATGACATCATGTGCATGATAAATTGAAAAGTAATTGGCAATGTGATCTATGGTAATGGTTGGGGGGGAAGCGTTGGCCGGAATGTATAGAGAGATACATGGCCGGATACCCCGGGAGTGTCAGGATGCCTGGAATGAGATGGGTGCCGGAAGCCTCGGAGGTCTTTGCCCGAGGGGATACCTCGTGATGCCAGTTGGGATGCGAGATGCCTGGAGCGTTGGGGTTGCCGGATGTTCAGTGGCCATGGTTGGCATAATTCCGGAAGGTTTTTCTCGTGAGACCCGAGTAAGGGTGCGAGGGTATAATATGGGATGGATGATCCCGAGGAAGGAAGATGTGATGATCAATTGGGATTTTCAAAGTGGAAATTGACATGCATGATGTGGCATGATGTGGCATGATGATGACATGCATGTGTGTCATGATATTATGATAATGACGTGCATGTATGATATGATATAGTGATGATGTATATATATGATATAACATGGTGGTGACATGTGTATGCATGATATGACATGGTGGTGACATGTGTATGCATGATATGACATGGTGATGACATGTGTATGCATGATATGACATGGTGATGACATGTGTATACATGATATGACATGAAAATACGATGACATGTATAAGTTATATGGTATGATGATGTACGTTGGCATGTGCCTGGCTTTGAGGTAAGTATATTGGATTGCATATGTGGCATGTACGATATAATTGTTTATATTGTTTAAATGCATTGATTGGTGTTTGGATTCCTTTACTTGTTGAGTGGTTGTACTCTATGTAGCACGGACACTCTCCGGAAGCCTTCGTGTCGTGTCCGACACTCCGACACGTGTCCGACACGCTCCGACACGTCCCGACACGCTCCGACACGCGGTCAACGAGTGTCGAAAAATCCGACACGTGGTCAACTCTCTCCGACACGCTCCGACACGCGAGTCCAGAATTCCGACACATGATTCCGACACGCACGGGGTCAATTTTAAAAATTTCTAATACTTGTGGGGTCAAAATATAAATATACACAAAAGAAGTAATAAAAATGCTATAACTATACACGCATGGGGTCAAAAAAAAAAAATTTCAGTTTTGTTTTTTTAGAATTGTTTTAGTTTTTTAAAAATTCTTTTACTATGAAAGAAGTAATAAAAAAAAAAATGCTATATATGATAAATAAATAAATTTGAAAATATCATTTCAGCATTTTTCTTTAAACAATGTTTTTTCCTCTAAGTTTTATGTATTATTGTGTAAATTAATTCTAGGTTATTATTATCATTATTATTATTTTTATGTATTTATATATAAAAATATATTTAATATATAACGTGTCGGAACGTGTCGAAATTCTCTATTTTTAAGAAATGACGTGTCGGCGTGTCGTGTCGTGTCGTGTCGCGTGTCACGTGTCCGTGTCGGTGCTACATAGGTTGTACTCACCCCTTCGGGGACCTAACATTTCAGATTAGTGCAATGCCTCTCCCTGTTGTTACACGGGGAGTGTTCTACGGCCTACCATCTGATGTGGAGGTCGAAGTGACCGAGATCGACTGTCCCACCCTGCCGGGACTAACCTTTTTGCGTGTTCGCGCGATCACATCGTATGACGTGGGCTTATCTGGAGGCCCAGTCATCCAGGAGTACATCTCTGTCCACATCCGCCGCAACGGTGTGATGATGGGGATGTTGCCACCTCCACCGCCCGATGCACCGGGTTGGGTGTGACGGCCTGCACACGTGGAGTGGGGGTTAGCAACTTTTTGGATGGCCGCCACTAGTAAATCGAAGGGAGATTGTTACACGTCGCACTCTTAGGGTCGTGTGTCTCTTTTGAGGAGTGAAGGCCGAGCATAGATGAGTCTTGGCCTATCCTTTTGTACCGACCTGTGTAGCCCTTCGTAATTTTAAGTGTAAATAAAAGTGGTTCGGCCTCGTGCTTTCATTAAATCAAAGATAGTCGGTGTGTATTGTGTTGGCGTGAGGGAAGCGAAGTGTTGGTGAGAACTGCCTCTTAATTTCCGCTGAGCTGCGCAAAATCCTTAAAACCTTTTTAAAGGAAAAGAAAAGAAAAAAAATTTACGCCTAAGCGTTGGCTTGAATCTTTCTTTTATCGTTGTATAATTTGTTTCAGTTTTGGTTTCTTTCGCTTGCGGTTTCATTTCTGTGGCGACCCTACCGGGTGTCGGGGGTGCCACATGTTGGGCCTAAAATGGGCCAAGAGGGCTGGCCCATAAGCCCACAAAGGGCTATTGTGCGAAGAAGAGAAGGGGGGGAGTCCGGTTGCATGCCTCTCCCATTTGTCTCATGGTTGTGGCCAAGTGTCACCCATGCATTGTAATGATGGGGAATGATGAGGGGAAAGAAAAATTAAGGGGGAAAGTGGCTGGATTAAGGAAGAAAGAGAAGGAGGTGATCGCACGGTGGAGAGAGGGAGAGGAGAGTGTGACCGAGAGAAAGAGAGGAGAGAAAGAGAAGGAAGAAGGGAAGAAAGGAAGGAGGAAGAAGGAGAAGCCGTGCGTCGCCATCCATCGCCGCCGTGTGCTCGCCGTTTGCTCGGTCTAGAGGCAAGTGGGATCCGTGATCTACTCTTGCATGTTGTGTTTGGTGTATGTGTTTGGCTTGTGATGATTTTTGGAGGTTTGGAATGTGAAATTGAGAATGTGATACTTGAGAATATGCATTGTAATGAGGATGCCGTCGGAGGTGTGAGCCGACAATGCCCCGGGATTGTCGGGATGCCCGGAGTGTGTGTGCCGGATGTCCTCGGGAGTTTCGAGATACCCGGAGGTGTGTGCCGAAGATTCCTCGCGATGCCAGGTTGGGTGCGAGCGATAAAATGTGAAGATCCAATTGAAAAACATGAGTTGAAATTGAACCATGCATAATGTGGTGACATGTATGCATGACCGCATGATGTAACATGTTTAGGTGCATAGTGGTATGTGCACATGGTATGATGACATGTATGCATGGCGGTAAGATGTAACATGTATAAGTGCATAGTGGTATGTGCACATGGTATGATGACATGTATGCATGGCGGTAAGATGTAACATGTATAAGTGCATAGTGGTATGTGCACATGGTATGATGACATGTATCCATGGCGGTAAGATGTAACATGTATAAGTGCATAGTGGTATGTGCACATGCTATGATGACATGTATGTGTGACTGCATGGTATATGTACTGGTGCATGATATTATGACTTACACATGGCTGTTTTGATGTAACATGCATGACCGAAAGGTGAGACGTGATTGATATGTATGAACTATATGTGCTCTATCATGCCATGATTTCTGTGTTTGATGCATTGAGTAGTGTAATGGATCTTTTACCTGCTTAGTGGTTGTACTCACCCTTGTGAGGACTAACATTTCAGATTAGAGAGATGCCTCTCCCTCCAGTCTCGTGCAGTACTTTTTACGGCCTTCCCTCTGCACGGAGGTCGAGTGCATGGAGCACATATGCGTCACCATCCTTGGGTTGGTGTTCTTGCGGGTTTGGGTGCTGGTGATGTATGACGTGGGCCTGGCTGGGGGCCCGGTCATCCAGGAGTTCCTGTTCGTCCATGTTCGATGTGACGGGGTGATGCTGGGGATGTTGCCGCCACTACCGCCCGATGCATCGGATTGGGTGTGATGGCCCGCGAGAGGAGAGGGAGCTGTCACTTTTTGGAGATAGCCGACACTTGTAAATGGAAGGTTTTTACACGTTCGATAAGGGGGTCGACGATCTCTCTTTTGAGATGTAGCCAAGCATAGTGAAAGGTCTTGGCTTTTTGTTTATACCGACCCAAGATGTCCATCCTGAAAATGTAAATAAAAGTGGTTCGGTTATATGTTTTCTTTTAATGTGTAGTTGGTGTGCATTGTATCATCGTTAAGAGAGAGTAGAGGGATGGTGAGACTCGTCTTTAATTTCGCTATGAGCTGCGCTAAATTACCTTTTTTTTTTGAAAAAAAAGGTGCCTACAAAACCCCCATTTTCTTTTAAAAGACCATCTTTTAAGGACAAGTAACAAATGTTTCAAAAGGTAAAGCGATAGGTATCTGTGGCGACCTCAGCGGTTTGGGGGTGCCACAAGAAATCATACCTGAGATAACGTTTTTGGAAGCTTCCACTTCCTCTTGAGAGATCGCGTACTCCTTTCCTTGTGCTAGTGGTCTCTGTGATTTCTCTTATGGAGGTGGTTTGCCACCCGTTGTTGCACCTGTCGCACCGAGTTAACATTTGATTGTGATGCTCCTTGTGGACAATCTCTCCTAAAGTGTCATCTCTGTCCACAACCAAAACACCTATGTTGATCATTATAGGGTCCTAGCCCATGTTGTCTACCACACCTTTGACAAGAGTTGTTTTGATACGGTATTTTTCCTGGAGCTTGATCACTCTTGGCCTTTCTGAAATTTTTGAAATTCCTCTTCTTCTTAGAATCCCAAGGTACCTCTCGGGCTGGATAAAGTCTCTTACCCCGTCGAGTATCACTTAATGTCAACTGCCTCCCTGATTCCATTCGCTCCCTTATTACTTCCTGCTCCACAAGCTAGGCCCTTTCATAAATTTCATTATAATCCCTTATATTCAGGGGCACCAGTTGCCTCCCGATATTTGTCCTTAGGCCCTTCAAAAATCTCTTAGCTTTTTCCTCATGATCTTCTACCAATCTAGGAGCATACCTTGACAGTTAATAAAATTTTGCCTCATATTGGTCTATCGTCAGCTCCTTTTGTTCTAATTGAATGAATTCTGTTAATTTCTTATCCCTAGCACAATTAGAGAAATGCTTTCTATTGATAGTTCTAACAAACTCATCCTAGTTTACAATGGTACCTAGTGGAAAAATTGTGTCTCTAGAAGCTCTCCACCAATATTTGGTGTTACCCTTCAATTGGTACTCCACCAGGGTTATCTTCTCGGTGCCATTGCAATTCAACAACCGGAAAATTCTTTCTATTCCATCAATCCATTGTTCTACCTCCTCAAGACTTCCCATTACCGTGAACTTAGGTGGCTTCAATTTCAAGAATTGTTCCACCAATCCTTGAGTGCGGTGTTCGGCTTCGGGTTGTTGTTGTTGAGCTTGCCGTCGCAACCAAAATTTCTGGTGCACCACCTAAAATTAGGCTAATAGACTATTAAGTCTAACTTAGCTCGAGCTTTCCCAAGCTCATACCAATTCGCGACTTAGGTTCAAATATCTAGCATGCAAAAATGAGTCACCACTAATCAATTTATGATAGGTCGATTAGATACCTAAGTAAAATAATGGAAGATTTATTTTACCTCTACAAACCAGAGATTTTGGGTACGGGAACTTGATTACATTAGATTTCTCTAACGCCCTTTTGGTACATTTCTCTTTTATATTGAAAAAATGTTTGGCAAGCAACTTGAATTGATTTTAATTTATCTCCCTAACAATGTGAGGTTATCATGCAAGTGCGCAAAACACTAATTTAACACTCAAGAAAGCAAATTAAAAAAAATGGGAACTTACCTCATAGCAATGAAAGTATCTGCAGTGTTAGATCATAATTCACATTAATAATCCTAGATATGATTTCTAATTAACACGCATTAACGTTTTTTTCTTTTCACTTGTTTAATAAAATCTAATCTATATGCAATGCAATGTTGCTAATTTAACATGAAATGACATAACATAGTAGTATAGCCTAAACTATATGAATGAGTAATTTTTTTTTTTTTTTTTGTGTTTTCTTAATGAATATGCAATAATTAAACATGCAATCTAAATTAAGCAAAATGACCTTATCCTAATGACATGCAATTTATAATTAAGTGAACCTAGACGTGCATATTATTTTTTATTTTCTTAATAAGCGTGCAATCTATCCTAATATGCAATGACATGCAAAGAATGCGTAATTCCAATTTTTTCTTTTTCTTTTATGAAATTCCAAATTAAAGATTGCCAAATTATTAAACATGCAATTCCAATTTAAAACTAACATCCTAAATGAATGCATTTTTTTTTTCAAAATTCGAAATAATAAACCTTCCAATTCTAAAACAAACCTAATCTAACTCAGATTTTTTTTTTCCTTTTTACAAAAACAAAATCGACTCCCACGATACGACATCACATCCAACAAGATAAGATTGATATTTGAAAATTGATGAACCGTATCTCATGCATGAGATAGGGTTGGCAAATTTTAAACTAAATCGCGAATCGAATCTCGGGCGTGAGATCGGATTGATGATTTTGCAAGCGATTGTGAGTCGGATTTCGGGCTCGAAAATCAGACTGTTAATCCCAAATTTCAAAGGCAATTTCATGTCGAGAAGTCTCAATCTTACATTAAGGAATAATTATACTAAAAAATAACAAATAAAGTAAAATAAAATAAAATAAAAAGCAAATAGAAAAAACTACCTAATTTAATTTTACTTTTTTTCCTTTTTTTTTTTTACCCCACGGCTTGGTAGCTCGTGGTGGTGGGTTGTCCCAGGGTGGCTGGTTAGGGGTCCGGTAGGGGGAGCTCTGGCAAGGGTAGACTGACAGTGTTGGCCGTAGCAAGGGGACCTGGAACAGAGGCTAGGCAGCTCGACGGCAAGGGCAAAGCAGGGCGTTGTGGGCGGAGGGGCAACCGTAGGCGGGCTAGCGACGAACGAACTAGGAGCAACTTCGAGGTCATTGTGAATCGACACGACGACAGCTTCATAGGGCTCGTGGAATGGTGTCAGGTTGTGGTAAAGAACTGTAAACACGGGTGTCACTCGGAGAGGGAGCTCGAGCATCGTGTAAGGACAACGCCGCGACTAGGGGCAGAGGCATGGCGGCGGTGTCACTTGGAAAGGGCTAAGAGCGGCATGCAGAGGAGGCCGGTGTCTAATTCGAGACCTGCTGGCATCAAGGACGGTTGTTGGGAGGTGGCGAGCTGCTGCGACGGCACCGTTGCAAGTTGCTGCAGGGCGTGAGCTTGCAGTGGGCTTTAGAGATAGCGAGCGAGCAGCGAAGGGGATAGAAGACCAGCGGGATGCAGGCGAGGCGGTGACGCGGCATCGGGTCACGGCAAGGCAGAGACGTCGTGCTACTGTAGAAATTGGAGCGGCTTGGCAGAAGTGCAGGTAGAGGCATGGTGGTGACTAACGGAGGCATTGCGTGTGGCACCCCCAAACAGCTAAGGTCGCCATAGATACCTATTTCTCTACCTATTGGATACTGGTTACTTGTCTTTGATATAAAGGGGTTTAAGGAAGAACCGAGATTCATAGGCATTTTTTTTTAAAAAGAGTTTAGCGCAGCTCATAGCGAAATTAAAGACATGTCTCACCATCCCTCTACTCTCTTAGTGATGATACAATGCACACCAACTACACACCAAAGGAAAACATAAAGCCGAGCCACTTTTATTTACATTGTTAAGATGGACATCTTGGGTCGGTACAACAAAAAAGCCAAGGTTTTCACTAAAATTGGCTACAACTCAAAAGAGAGATCTCGACCCCCTATATCGATCGTGTAAACCCCTCCATCTACAAGTGTCGGCTATCTCCAAAAAGTGTCAGCTCCCTCTCCTCACGCGGGCTATCACACTCATCCTGGTGCATCGAGCGGTGGTGGCGGCAACATCCCCAGCATCACTCCGTCACGACGGACGTGGACGGATAAGAACTCCTGGATGACCAGGCCCCCAGCCAAGCCCACGTCATACATCACTAGCACCCAAACCCGTATGAACAACAAACCAGGGATTATGACGCATACGTGCTCCATACACTCGACCTCCATGTCAGATGGAAGGCTGTAAAAGTTACCGCGTGTGACCGGAGGGAGAGGCATCTCTCTAATCTAAAATGTTAATCTTCAAAGGGGTGAGTACAACCACTCAGCAGGTAAAAGATCCGTAAAACTACTCAATGCATCAAATATAACAATCATGGCATCATAGAATACATATAGTTCATACATATCAAACATATCTCACCTTTCAGTCATGCATATTATATCAAAACATCCATATATATATATATATAGGTCACCATGTCATGTGCATATACCTCCAATGCACTTGTACATATAACATCACACAGTCATGCATACATGTCACCATACCATGTGCACATACCACCATGCACTGATACATATTACATCAAACAGCCATGCATACATGTCACCATACCATGTGCACATACCACCATGCACTTATATATATTACATCATGCAGTCATGCATACATGTCACCATACCATGTGCACATACCACCATGCACTTATACATATCACATCATACAGCCATGCATACATGTCACCATACCATGCATGATTCAATTTCAACTCTTGTTTTTCAATTGGATCGCCACATTTTTCTTTCCTAGGACCAGTAATTTCATCCCACATTTCTATTGCTCGCACCCAACCTAGCATCGCGAGGAACCTCCGACACACACCTCCGGGCATCCGGCACTCACACCTCCGACGGCATCCTCATTTATCACGATTCATGTTCACAATTGTGTCTCAATATTAACATGGCACATGATGTGATAGCAAGAAGGTAAATTTCAGCTTTGATTTTATATGTAATGTCATATATCATCACATATGCAGCAAGATCAAATACTATAATTTTAGAAAACAAAATGCATTCTTTTTAATTTACACTTCCTAAAATTTAGTAATTGTCTCTAATAATTTCTAAGAATTTAGTACATAATATACAAACTCTAGGGGCATTTATCTCATGAAGAATACAACACCACCAGAATTTCATACAAAACAGGATAGTCATACATCACAGCTTTTGAAATTTGCATAATCCAGCTAGCACAGTTTTAGAAAACATTTTCATTAAATACCCAAATGACATTAAAAAATTATGAAATTCGAACATGTGATAGTCACGACATAAAGGCAAATACTTCATGAAGAACACTACACCTAAAGATCCCCATATAGTTCAATACAGACCACGCATCACAGCACTACTAATTCTGCCCGTTCCACTTGCATAGTTTTTGAAACATTTTTAGTTAAATAGGCAAATGAACTTCGAAAATTACGAAATTTGAATATGTTTTAGGCAAGACATAGATAAAGATATTTCATGCAGAACACTTTTCCAAAAGAATCTCATACAAAACGGTATAGACCACGCATTGCAACATTTCCAAGTCCGAACACATGAGATTGCACAGTTTTAGAAACAAAATCGATTAAATACCCAAATGACCTTAAACAATTATGAAAGTTGACTATGTAATAGCCACGACCATAAGGTAAATACTTCATGAAGATATCGAAGTCAGATAAGTCCTAGAATTAAATATAAGCGGTTAAAACTTGTGTTCCTAGTACCGAAATTTCCTTATCTAACCATCTCCAAAAGACCACGATTTCACCTACCTATTCTTTTTTTTTCTCTAAATTTTTTATATGTTAAACCTAAGGATGTCCTTTACAACTTTTGTTAAGAAACCAAAGTGAAATTTTAACAAAAAGATTGTCTTACCGTCGATGCATTCATCAAAGGTCGGTGTTAAAATTTCCAGATCTAGTCTTCTTCAAAGAACAACGGTTTCACCTACTTATACTTGTTTTTTTTGTCTCAAATTTGAGTATGTTATACTCCAAAGAGTCCTCTACGGCTTTCATTAAGAAGTCGAAGCCAAATTTCAACTAGAATATCACATGCAAGTCACTAGAACATCCTAGGTCAAGCTGTTTTTCTCAAGAACAACACACTAGACTAGAGTACTACACTTATAACTTCAATATTTCACATCCTATACCTCCAAAAATCATCACCAATCAATCACACACACTAAACACAGCATGCAAGAGTAGATCACGGATCCCACTTTCCTCTAGACCGAGCAACGGCGAACACATGGCGGCGACGGACGGCGATGCACGGCCCCTCCTCCTTCCTTCTTCCCTTCTTCATTTCTTCCTTCTCTTTCTCTCCTCTCTCTCTCTTGGATGAACCCTCCTCTCTCTCTCCCTCTCTCTTGCTTAAACCGGCCACCCTTTTCCCCCGAATTTCCTTCCCTTCATCATTAGCCATCATCACCTTTTGCATGGGGTGACACTTGGCCATCACCGTGGGACAAATGGGGGGAGGCATGCAAACCGGACTCCCCCTCCTTCCTTTGCGCGACAACAGCCCTTTATGGGCTTATGGGCCAGCCCTCTTGGCCCATCTTAGGCCCAACACTCTTGGGCCTAAGACCCATGCTTAATTAAATCCAAAATTAACCCTTTTTAAAAACCAACTAAATCCCTATTTAAAACAAGGTACTAAATTGCAAATTAGATGGCTATACACTTGAAATCATAAATCCATAAGTTCCAATTTATAATACATATGGCCAAAGATAGAACTTTCTTTCCCAAAATTTATCCATTAAAAGCTTGGCCATAAATCTCATTGCGAATCATGGATCAAAAGGCTACAAAAATACAATAACGGTGTTTCCATCGCCTATCCATGGCTCATGGCATACTTAGGGATTTTCATGAAATTCTAGGATTCCACAATTCTCCCCTCCTTAAAGAATTTCATCCTCGAAATTAGACATCACTTATGCTTCTTGAAACAAGTCGGGATACTTTTCCTTCATCTGATCTTCACTCTCCCATGTGGCTTCCTCCATATCGTGATGTCGCCATAATACCTTAACCGATGGGATTGTTTTGGTCCTAAGGACTTGCTCATTTCTTTCCAACACTTGCACCGGCTATTCAATGTATCGCACTTTCTCGTCCACTTTGATTGCTTCATGATCAAGTATGTGACTAGGATCTGGCTGATACTTTCTTAGCATCAACACATGAAACACATCATGTAAATTTCCCATATTAGGAGGCAGCGCCAAACGATAAGTTGCGTCTCCTATTCTTTCAAGTATCTCAAAAGGTCCAACAAATCTAGGACCCAACTTTCCTTTCGTTCCAAAACGAGATACTCCTTTCATTGTAGATACTTTGAGAAATACATGATCTCCCACACTAAACTCCAAGGGCCTTCTACACCTATCCGCGTAACCTTTTTGTCTACTCTGGGCTGTTTTAAGTCTTTTCATGATAATCTCGATAGCTTCAGTGGTAACTTGTACCAATTCAGGTCTTGTCAATCTTCTTTCACCTACTTCATCCCAATAGACAGGGGTCCTGCATCTTCTCCCGTATAATGCTTCATATGGGGCCATGCCTATACTTTTATGAAATCTATTGTTATAAGCAAACTCTATCAAATGCAAGTTCTCATCCCATCTTCCTCTAAAGTCAATAATACAGGCTCTCAACATATCTTCCAGAGTTTGGATCACTCTCTCTATTTGTCCATCTGTTTGAGGGTGATAAGCAGTACTGAATTGAAGTTTTGTCCCTAGAGCATTTTGGAGACTCCGCCAAAAGTTCAAGGTAAACCTAGAGTCTCGATCAGAGGTGATCGTTACAGGTATGCCATCTAAGCGTATTATCTGGCTTACATAAATCTCAACAAGTTTATTCATTGAATAGTTCATACGGACTGCTAAGAAATGGGCAGACTTAGTCAAACGGTCAACTATTACCTAAATTGAATCGTGACCATTTGATGTCCTTGGCAGTCCTTGCACAAAGTCCTTCGTTACATGCTCCCATTTCCACTCTGGTATGTCTAACGGCCTCAAGAGTCCTGCAGGTTTGCAATGTTCCGCCTTCGCTTGTTGACACGTCAAACATTGAGAAACATGCTTAGCCGTATCTGCTTTCATACCATTCCACCAAAATTGCTGACGCAAATTCCTACACATCTTTGTACTACCTGGACGAATACTGTATTTACTCCTATGTGCCTCCGACATAATTTCCTTCTTCAGTTCTTCGTTGTTGGGAACACAGAGTCGTCATTGGCATCTTACCACTCCATCTTCAGAAACTTGAAATTCAGGTCTTTTTCCTAAACACACTGCCTCTTTCACTTTCATAATCTCAGGGTTAGACTTTTGCAGGGTCTTAACTTTCTGAATAATTTCGGGTTCAATCCTTAATGCTCTAAGCATACCAGTAAGACCATTCGCTTTTAATTCAAACTCCGAGTCCGTTACAGACTTTAATAAGTTCCATTCCGCCATTCTTAAACTGGCCATTTCCATAGCTGACTTACGACTAAGAGCATTCGCTACCTTATTCGCCTTCCCTGGATGATATCGTATCTCACAATCATAATCCTTTAACAACTCCATCCTCCTCCTTTGTCTCATGTTCAACTCCTTTTGTGAGAACAAATATATCAGGCTCTTATGAACTGTATAAATCTCAAACTTTTCCCCATATAAATAATGCCTCCATATCTTCAAAGCGAACACTATAGCTGCCAATTCTAAATCATGTGTTGGGTAGTTCAGCTCATGGGGTTTCAATTGTCTAGATGCATAGGCTATGACCTTGCCATGCTGCATCAAAACACATACCAATCCTTTGTGAGATGCATCACTATATACTATAAAACCATCAGGTCCAGATGATATAGTCAAGATTGGGGCCGAGGTTAACTTCCTTTTAAGTTCCTGAAAACTCCTTTCACATTCCCCACTCCATTCAAACTTGGCGTTCTTTCGAGTTAATTTGGTTAAGGGACTTGCTAGTCGTGAAAACCCTTCAATAAACCTTCAATAATAACCGGCTAGTCCTAAGAAACTCTGTATTTCGGTGGGTGTTGTCGGTCTCGGCCAATTTTATTACCATCTCAACCTTCGCCAGATCCACTGGAATTCCTCCTCCTGACACCACGTGTCCTAAAAATATTATCCAGTCCAACCAAATTCACACTTGCTGAATTTGGCATATAGCTTGTGATCTCTCAGAGTTTGCAAAACTATCCTCAAGTGTTGCTCATGTTCCTTAGGCCCTCCCGAATAAATCAGGATATCATCGATAAAAACAATCACAAACTGATCTAAATAAGGCTTAAATACCCTATTCATCAAATCCATAAATGTAGCTGGCGCATTTGTCAATCCAAAAGGCATGACAAGAAACTCGTAGTGTCCATAACGAGTCTTAAACGTAGTCTTAGGAATCTCTTCTTTCTTAATTCTTAGCTGATGGTATCCCGACCTTAATTCAATCTTAGAGAAGACCGAACTTCCCTAGAGTTGGTCAAATAGGTCATCAATTCTAGGCAAGGGATACTTATTTTTAATGGTCACTTAATTCAGTTGCCTATAGTCAATGCACAAGCGCATCGACCCATCTTTCTTTTTCACAAACAAAACTGGTGCACCCCAAGGTGCATCACTTGGCCTAATGAATCCCTTGTCAAGCAACTCCTACAGTTGCACTTTCAACTCCTTCAATTCCATTAAGGCCATCCTATATGGAGCTTTCGATATTGGTCCTGTTCCAGGCATTAGTTCAATCTCAAACTCAATCTCTCTTTCCGGCAATAATCCCGGCAACTCCTCAGGAAATACATCTTGAAATTCATTTACTACTTGAATTTCATCAAGCTTAGGCTCTTCCTTGGTATAATCTTTAACCATTGCTAGGTACCCTTGACATCCTTTGTCAAGTAATGCACAAGCCTCTACTGCTGAAATAAGTGCTATAGACAGGTTGGTCTAGCCTCCTAGAAATTCACAATTCGACCGATCAGGTAGAATAAACTGGATCACTTTTCTATAACAATCCATTTTGGCCTGATACTTATGAAGCCAATCCATTCCTATGATAATGTCAAAATCATACATAGCCATTACAACTAAGTCTATTTCCATATCTCTTCCTCCTATGGTAATCTTACATTTTTCACATACCAACGTAGACAACACCGCATCCTTTAAAGGCGTAGAAACACAAAGAGGTGTCTCAAGAAATGTCGTTTCTATTTTACTCAACAATCTATATCTTTCAGACACAAATAAATGTGTGGCACCCATATCAAACAATGCATAAGCCTTCTTGCCATTTATGAAAATTGTACCTGAGATGACGTTTTTGGAAGCCTTTGCTTCCTCTTGGGTGACCGCATACACTTTTCCCTGAACTGGTGGTCTCTATGGATTCCTTTGTGAATATGGCCCAGTAGTACGCTGGGGTACTTGTTGCAGTGAGTTGATACTTGTCCGTGGCCTCTCCTATGGACAATCCTTCTTAAGATGTCCTACCTTTCCGCGGCCATAGTACTTCAACCGTCCATTACAAGGTCCGGGGCCATGTCGTCCATCACACCTTCGAAATTCTTCATTTCGATAAGGTGTTTTTCCCATATTTAGACCATCCTTAACTTTTCCAAAATTCCCGAAATTGCCCTTCTTCTTAGACTCCTAGGTCTGACCTTCACCTGTATAGGGTCTCTGACCCCACCTGATATCACCAAAAGACGATTGTCTCTTGTTCTCCGACTGTTCCCTTACTAACTCCTACGCCACCAACTGTGCCCTTTCATAAATCTCATTATAATCACTTATGTTCAAAGGCACCAGTTGCTTCCTTATATTAGTTCTCAACCCCTTCGGAAACCTCTTAGCTTTTTCTTCCCGATCTTCAATCAGTCTAGGAGCATATCTAGACAATTCAGAAAATCTTGCCTCATATTGATCCATTGTCAGCTCCTTTTGTTCTAACTGAACAAATTCTATAATTTTCTTATCCCTAGCATAGTCAGAAAAATGATTTCTATTGACAGCTCTGACAAACTCATCCCAATTAACATCAGTACCTGGTGGAAAGATTATGTCCCTCGAAGCTCTTTACCAAAACTTTGCATTTCCCTCCGGCTGGTACTCTGCCAAAGTTATTTTCTCAACATCAGTGCAGTCCAACAATCGGAAAATTCATTCCATCCCATCAATCCAATGCTCCGCCTCCTCAGGACTTCCCATTCCACTAAATTTAGGTGGTTTCAACTTCAAAAATTGCTCCACCAGTCCTTGAGTACGGCGTTCTGCTCCGGGTTGTTGCTGCGCTTGTCTTTCCATCAGATTTCCAATATTGGCCAATGCCTGTAGGATATCTTCTACTCGAGGTTCAGCCCTTGCTGCAGAGGCTTCAACCCTTGATGGATGATGGCTTCCATAACGTACCATGATTTTCCTGCAGTTTCCAAGCATTTGCCTCAGGAAATATCTGTGACTCGAAGTCTCCATTAAAAGCAATAGCAACTAAGAAAAATAAGTAACATAACCATGTTCCTGGCACCTAAAAGCAACTCGTAGCATAGATTGGGGATCTACGGGCGAATACTCATCACCCATTGTTCAAAGTTAGTCAACCACTCTCAGTCAGAATCCTACGGTGTGCATTGTCATTTCCTTCCTCAATTTCCAAATGAGGCTCCTTATCACTCCACATATAAACCTTTTGCTCTGGTATCAACCGATGTGGCACCCCCAAACAGCTATGGTCGCCACAGATACCTATTGCTCTAGCTATTGGATACTGGTTACTTACTTGTCTTTGATAGAAAGGGGTTTAAGGAAGAACCGAGGTTCGTAGGCTTTTTTTTTTTTGAAAAGAGTTTAGCGCAGCTCATAGTGAAATTAAAGACGAGTCTCACCATCCCTCTACTCTCTTAGCGATGATACAATGCACACCAACAACACATCGAAGGAAAACATAAAGCCAAGCCACTTTTATTTACATTTTTAAGATGGACATCTTGGGTCGGTACAACCAAAAAGCCAAGGCTTTTCACTAAACTTGGCTACAACTCAAAAGAGAGATCTCGACCCCCTATATCGATCGCGTAAAACCCTCCATCTACAAGTGTCGGCTATCTCCAAAAAGTGTCAGCTCCCTCTCCTCACGCGGGTCATCACACCCATCCTGGTGCATCGGGTGGTGGTGGCGGCAACATCCCCAGCATCACTTCGTCACGGCGGACGTGAACGGATAAGAACTCCTGGATGACCGGGCCCCCAGCCAGGCCCACGTCATACATCACCACCACCCGAACCCGTATAAACACCAAACTAGGGATGGTGACACATACGTGCTCCATACACTCGACCTCCACGTCAGATGGAAGGCCGTAAAAGGTACCGCGCGTGACCGGAGGGTGAGGCATCTCTCTAATATGAAATGTTAGTCCTGAAAGGGGTGAGTACAACCACTCAGCAGGTAAAAGATCAATGAAACTACTCAATGCATCAAACAGAACAATCATGGCATCATAGAGTACATATAGTTCATACATATCAAACATATCTCACATTTCAGTCATGCATATTACATCAAAACAGCCATATATATATATATAGGTCACCATGTCATGTGCATATACCTCCAATGCACTTGTACATATAACATCACACAGTCATGCATACATGTCACCATACCATGTGCACATACCACCATGCACTTATACATATCACATCATACAGCCATGCATACATGTCACCATACCATGCATGATACAATTTCAACTCTTGTTTTTCAATTGGATCGCCACATTTTTTCTTTCCCGAGACCAGTAATTTCATCCCACATTTCTATTGCTCGCACGCAACCTAGCATCGCGAGGAACCTCCGGCACACACCTCCGGTCATCTCGAAACTCCCGAGGACATCCGGCACACACCTCCGGGCATCCGGCACTCACCTTCGGGCATCCTGACACTCTCGGGGCATCGTCGGCTCACACCTCCGACGGCATCCTCATTCATCATCATTCATGTTCACAATTGTGTCTCAATATTAGCATGGCACATGATGTGATAGCAAGAAGGTCAATTTCAGCTTTTGATTTTATATGTAATGCCATATATCATCACATATGCAGCAAGATCAATTACTATTATTTTAGAAAACAGAATGCATTCTTTTTAATTTACACTTCCTAAAATTAAGTAATTTTCTCTAATAATTTCTAAGAATTTAGTACATCATGTACAAACTCTAGGGGCATTTACCTCATGAAGAACACAACACCACCAGAATTTCATACAAAACAGAATAGTCCATACATCACAGCTTTTGAAATTTGCATAATCCAGCTAGCACAGTTTTAGAAAACATTTTCATTAAATACCCCAATGACATTAACAAATTATGAAATTCAAACATGTGATAGTTAAGACATAAGGGCAAATACTTCATGAAAAACACTACACCAAAAGATCCCCATATAGTTCAATACAGACCACACATCACAGCACTACTAATTCTGCCCTTTCCACTTGCACAGTTTTTGAAACATTTTTAGTTAAATAGGCAAATGAACTTCAAAAATTACGAAATTTGAATATGTTGTAGGCAAGAAATTAATAAAGATATTTCATGCAGAACACTTTTCAAAAGAATCTCATACAAAATGGTATAGACTACGCATTGCAACATTTCCAAGTCCGAACACATCAGATTGCACAGTTTTAGAAACATTCTCGATTAAATACCCAAATGACCATAAAAAATTATGCAATTTGACTATGTGATAGCCAAGACCATAAGGTAAATACTTCATGCAGACATCAAAGTCAGATTCGTCCTAGGTAATCAAATATAGGCGGTTAAAACTTCTGTTCCTAGTACTGAAATTTCCAGATCTAACCATCTCCAAAAGACCATGATTTCACCTACCTATTTTTGTTTGTTTTCTCTAAAGTTTTGATATGTTAAACCTAAGGATGTCCTTTACAACTTTTGTTAAGAAACTGAAGTTAAATGTTAACAAAAAGATTGCCTTACCGTCGATGCATTCATCAAAGGTCGGTGTTAAAATTTCCAGATCTAGTCTTCTTCAAAGAACAACTATTTCACCTACTTATACTTGTTTGTTTTGTCTCAAATTTGTGTATGTTATACTCCAAAGAGTCCTCTACGACTTTCATTTAGAGGTCGAAGCCAAATTGCAACTAGAATATCACATGCAAGTCACTAGAACATCCTAGGTCAAGTTGTTTTTCTCAAGAACAGCACACTAGACTAGAGTACTACACTTATAACTTCAATATTTCATCCTATACCTCCGAAAATCATCACCAATCAATCACACACACTAAACACATCATGCAAGAGTAGATCACGGATCCCACTTGCCTCTAGACCGAGCAACGGCGAGCACACGGCGGCGACGGAGGGTGATGCACGGCCCCTCCTCCTTCCTTCTTCCCTTCTTCCTTTCTTCCTTCTCTTTCTCTCCTCTCTCTCTCTCTCGGACGAACCCTCCTCTCTCTCTCCCTCTCTCCCGCTTAAACCGGCCCCCCTTTTCCCCCTAATTTCCTTCCCTTCATCATTAGCCATCATCACCTTTTGCATGGGGTGACACTTGGCCATCACCATGGGACAAATGGGGGGAGGCATGCAAACCAGACTCCCCCCCTTCTTTCACGCGAAAACAGCCCTTTATTGGCTTATGGGCCAGCTCTTGGCCCATATTAGGCCCAACACTCTTGGGCCTAAGACCCAAGCTTAATTAAATCCAAAATTAACCCTTTTTTAAAAACCAACTAAATCCCTATTGAAAACAAGGTACTAAATTGCAAAATAGATGGCTATACACTTGAAATCATAAATCCATAAGTTCCAATTTATAATACATATGGCCAAAGATAGAACTTTCTTTCCCAAAATTTATCCATTAAAAGCTTGGCCATAATCTCATTGCGAATCATGGATCAAAAGGCTACAAAAATACAATAACGGTGTTTCCATCGCCTATCCATGTCTCATGGCATACTTAGGGATTTTCATGAAATTCTAGGATGCCACATTACGACGGGTGGGTCGCCGAGCGAACATGTGGACATCAGTAGGAGCGGATGTGGCATCCGGGTTTTCGTCAGACCTCGAATAAGTAACGGCCTGTGATGGGTCGACGAATTTGTCGTCGAACTGTGTCGTAGGCACTGCTTTCGGTCATCGTTTCATCACCACACTCGCCGAAATGAAACGTCACGTTTCATCACGTTCTCGCAAAAGTACCTCATCTAGACATTTCTTCACGCGACGTTGCTCGCAAGGCTAACTTCTTCGACATTGATACCTTACCAAGTGAGCCTTTCATAAATGCGGAAACGTAGACCTTCGAAACTTCAGTCACATTAGACCATGCAATTCCATGCAAAGACCTTGGCCACACCACCACCACGTTATCTTTTTCATGGACGGCCAAGGAAATGTAGACCATTGACCCTGAATTCCCATGCACATTCCTCTCTTCTTGTTGGTCAACAAATGGAGGAGTTGGCCATGCAAAGTCATGCAGTCACGTCCATTACTCTACCTTGTGAAGACATGAAGACATTGAATTATTCAACCATATGCACGTATATGTAATGCTCAACCAAAGGAGGAGTATTGACCCATGCACAGCCACGCATGCGATTGCAGTGCATTTTCAGCTCGTGCACATGTCCCTCGTGGGAGTTGACTAAAAGGGACGCTTAACCAAGAAGTGCGGCCACGTTTTCTTCACCCTCCTCAGCAAGCCGAAATCCCAAAATTTTGCCAGATTGACCAAGACGTGTCAATCTAAAAACGCAAGGGAGACTTGAAGCATGCAGTGGCCACGCTCACTGCATGGAAGAGATATGTGGAGATGGATATTCGGTGAAAGGGCCACGTCCTCTCCAGCTTCTACTCGCGTGAAGAGCCACCGAATCAGCCCATTGTTGACTCTTAAAGTCATCAAAATAACCCACGAAGACCTCATTTTTCCCTCGCACACTCGGCAGTTGTTCCATCCTCTTGACACCCATCTTTCTCTCTTTCTCGGTGTTCTTTCTCTCTCTCGGCAGCTTAGGTTTCCCTTGTCTAGCGAAATCCTCGGTAGATTTAGTTAAGAATCCTCTCACCATCTTGCGTTCTCCTCACCATTAGCCATCAACCTCCTTCGCCGCCGGCCCGGGAAGCGCATCATCTCACCTCAACCGTAGCTCAAATTCTGTCGCCGCCACTCTGCCGTAGCAGGACCCGAGATCTTGGATTCACCTCGCCTTCGACATTGCCAACTTTAAGGCAAGTGAAAGTCTACTAACCTATGTAATGCACTGCCGTTGTTGTCTAATGTAGTGTAGTTAGATTGAGAATACTTGAGTTTGGATGCTGGATGTTGACTTCAAAAATGACTAAATCGATTTAAGGCTAGATAATTGAGGAGTTTTCGTGAGTACATCAATTTAAGCCTTCGATTTTTTACACCAAATGTTGAGGTAGTAGCACCTTGAGGCTTTATTCGCAAATCGTTTTAGAAAATCTCTTGATTTGCATCAAAATTTATAGGTACTGTGACACCGTACCCAAATGTTTTAAGAAATGTTTTATATTTTAAAGATTTATGAACTTTTTATAGAAAACATTCCAAACCATTGGAATTGGGATTGAGATTTGGATTTGCCAATGCGCCGATTTCAAATTACTTATGGTTTTGATAAATTATTTTATTTCGAGCCGTGATGCAAGTGTCACTCAAGGCTATTTATGTGGATTTCAAAAAGCATTTGAAATTTAAACGTGAAAATTTGATTTTATGAATTTGGTATCATGCTTTCGATTTTATGAATTGATTCCATTGACATGAAAATGGCATATGTTTTAAAGTCTGTTGTTGTTGTATTGATGTGCCTTTGAAAATTCAATTTACATTGTTTGATATCATAAAGGGAGATTTTCAAGAACCCAAAAAGGATTTCAAATGTTGTTGTTATTTTAAAAATGGTGTTGGCACTCAGCATATTATTCAATATTGAGATTTGATGAAAACTCATGAGATTTCCAATGTCATTGCATTGAAAATGTTTTGGTATTGAAATAAATTAAGATGTTAATGTTGCCATTGGACCCTCGGGTCAACGATGCCCCGGGAGTCGGGAGGCCCGAAGGCTCGAATGAGTCGATGTCCTTTGGATGTCTGGGGTCCGCAGTGCCCTAGAGGTTTTCCCCGGGAGCTTTGGGATGCCTAGTCGTATGCTTGTCGGTACGTAAATCCGGAGGGTAGGGGTAACCATTTTCATGGCGTGCCCCGGAGATTCCTCGGGATGCCAGGTGGGGTGCGAGATGCCTAGAGGTGTGACGTAACACGCTCTGGATGCTCGGTGGCCCTAGTGGCTGAATGCCGGAGGCTTTCGCGATGCTAGGGTGGGTGCAAATGCCCGGAGGGATGCAAACATTAGTCATCTAATGGGTGAAATCTTTTGAATATTAAAACTGATAGCTCTACTAAGCGTGTGTGTGTGGTCTGGATTATAGGACTAAATTGTATGGCATGGAATGGCACGTGCCATAATAGTTTGATTCTATAATCGGAGCTTGTGTGACTGAAACAATGCATTTGGTTTTGAAACTACATTGTCATTGCTTTGAAAAGTTTTATCGATTTAATGCATATTTACTCATTCCTTGATTATATGTTTTGTCTATCTTGCATGAAGTTGGATAGTGATGATTATGCACGAGATAGTTTAGTGGATCTTTTACTGCTGGGTGGTTGTACTCACCCCTTTTGGGGACTAACATTTTAGACTAGACAAAATGTCTTTGCTGCCCGCACCTCTCGATACTTTCTATGGGATCCCTATCGACCTACAGTGGGATCAAACGGAGCATGAGGATCCTGACTGGATAGGACTGACATTTGTTCGCGTGAGGGTGAACGTGATGTTTGACACCTATCTTCCTTCCGGTCCTATAGGTCAAGTGTATGTTGTCTTATTCATCTGCAAGAATGGGCCAACTCTAGGGCCACTACCACCACCACCAAAAGACGACGACAAGGAACCAAGTGGTGTGGAGTGACCATGATGGTGAGGACAGCAGAAGAAGGAATTTTTGGAATGCCTGCACTGAAAGATGGACTCTTGGTAAGTGGTTGCTGAGGTTGTCAGACCACTTTTGAAGTATAGCCGGGTGTAGGAACCACAGCACTTTTGGATGTATCGACGAACAATGTCCATCTAGTAAAAATGTGTAAATAAAAGTGTCACGCCCCAACCCTCGGTCATGTGACCATCCTTCAACTTTGGTCAATTTTAAAATGCAATATCCCAAGACTACATATCGCCGACCCTTTTCTTTTTTATATGCACATGCGGAAGCAGTTATAAAAATCCCCAGACAATAAAACAATGGGATATATAAGTAGGACTAGAAATTTGAACCAGAAACCCACACCCTTATGTACATATATAACAAATCAGTCATACATGTACATATACAAGCCATGATAAAAAGGTTAGTTTCTACTCAAACAAATTCTACAGCAAAAGTCATCGGATAGGAGTGGGGTCCCAATCCTCATCAGGATCCTACTCTGGATCATGCTCGGGGTTCTCCTACAAATACTCCTCTTCATGTTCTTTCTCCTCAGGTTCTTCTTTAGGGTCCTGAAATGTTGTCCCACAACTGGGATGAGACTACGTCTCAGCAAGTGCTACCCCCTAAGACTCGATTAGTAAACTAATACACCTTAAGGCAGCCTATGCACAATACGAGTCAGAGGACTTACCTCAGCCTCAGATTCCACCTACATATTAGCACAAATCAAATAGGCATCCAAGCAATCACATCACTGATCGAAGCATCGATCAAATCGACCTAGTCGATTACATCTCAATCAAACCATTCACAACATCAGATCAGATCATTGAATCACATTAAATCACATTCAAATCGAATCATCGATCAATCAACTTAGTCTATTACACGCCAACAAGGCCACTCACGGTTATTTCCATTCAATCAATCAATTCACAACATCAAATCAAAGCAAAGATTAATCGACTTAGTCGATTACATGTTAGTTGGACCATTTCTAGGTCATTCACTCCATCCCATATAATCTCTAAAAGTATACATAGTCACAGAGCTCCATCAATGCTCTCGGGCGTCATTTTCGCTAAGGTGACGCAAGTAACAGACAGTCTACGTTCGTTCTTTAAGGCGCCGTTTTCGCCAGTGATATTCCTCATCACCAAATCACGCCCGTCACAATTCATAGGCAGTCTACGTGCGTTCTTTAAAGCGCCGTTTTCGCACAGTGATATCCTTAATCACCGAACCACGCCTACCACAAGTCATGGATAGTCTACGTGTGTTTTTTAAGGCGCCATTTTCGCACAATGATATCCTTAATCACCGAACCACGCCTGTCTATACTTCGTACTTGATCGGTCTTAGCCATAGAGTTCTCAGTTCACTCTCACAACTCTCTCCACTTTACAGCTCATCAATGCATTATAAATGCTAAATAGCCATACTCGGCCACCTACCAATCAGTCATTCAATTCCACTCAATTTCAATCAATTAAGGAATAATTCCTTAAATTGCACAATCAATTTAATTAAGAACAATGTGGAGTTCAAATAAATAAACGAACTGCACCATGACGATCAGCACGAAATTCCGGTTATCGGCCATCTCGGTTGAATTTCCGAAAAAATAATTAAATAATTAATTAATTTCAATAAATAAATAAATAAATAAAATAATTTCAATTTAGCCCAATATAAAGCTCAATTAAATAAATGGATTGCACCACGATCATCAGCATAAAATCCCGGTCATTAGCCATCACAGTTGAATTTTCATAAAATAAATAATTAAATAAATAATTTCAAAAATTAATATTTAATTCCTAAAAATTCCATTTAGGCCCGAATTGCCTAATTAATACCCGATAAGGGTCGGGAAAAATCCCAAGAAAAATCCAATAAATACTATGGGCCATTCTCTAGTTAAGTACACTAACTATTTCACTAATAATCCCTAATCCATTCTAATCTAACCATCTAATTACACTTAACTAACACTAATCAACCTTTAAGTATAATGAGCAAACTAAGAGGGCATTAGTGAGCAAAACTGACTTGATTAATGCGAAGGTTGAAACACTGTGACGACGGCGCGACGATGGCCGAAATCCAAACTTTCGGTGGCGTCGGCAAATACTCGAGCCGGGCTCAAAAGCCTTGCAAGCCCATAGAAATATCTAGGTTCAGATTGAACTTGAGCCTAAGCTTGGGTTGACTTCATTTTTGGGCCGGTCTCAACTTAAGTTGGGCTGAAGTCTGCTTTGAATGGGTTGCTTGCTCACGGATTGGGCTGAGTTACTAAATCTTTGGGCCAAATTGCAACTAAACTAGGCTGAAATGGCTGAACTGAATGGGCCGAAGGAGCTGCTGCGACTGAAGTTGCGGGCCTCCAAAGCCTTGACTGCCGGGCTGAAAACGTGGGCCTCCTTTGGAGCAACTGGCACGAAGATGCACTGGAGTGCTCGGTCTTCGTTGGAGCAGCAGCTTGCAGGAAGAGAAGTCTTGTTCACTGGTGGGGCGGAAAACTGGAAAAACAGCTGCGAGCGAGCTGGTTGCAGGTGAAGACACGAGCTGGTGGGGGCTTGCGGATGAGTGAGCTGTTTCAATGGTCTTTAATCTTTGTTAGGCTGCTAGCGATGCAAAGAATTGAAGATGGCCGCGTGGACAGAGAGAGCTCGGTGGAGTTGAGCTTCGCTTGCTTCGTGGAGATGGGCGGCTTGCAGGCAGTCAACTTCGTTGGGGAGTTGTTCCTTTGGTTGACCAAAGGAAACGGGGATGCTGACAAGTGGCCGCATGAAGATGGGACGGTCAACTTCGTTGGTGCAGCTTGAAGTTAGTTGACTGGAGGGAACAAGATTTGGTGGAGATGTAGGCGGCGAAGGCAGAGAGAAATGGAAACTCTCTAGCTTCAAGGGAATGAAAAGAAAAGGTAAAGGCTGAGAGGGAGGGGTTCGCTTTTCTTGGTGTGAGAAAGAAATCGAAGGAGAGGGAAAATGGATTAGAGAGATAGAGAGATGTGCGATTATGGAAGAGATGAAGAGCCAAAGTCAACAAAATTTTATCCATTCTCTTAAATGCTCTTAAATGCTTTGTTCCCTATTTCTTTCTACAATAAAAATCCATCAAATAATCCATTTGAAGCCCAAAATTGTTGCCTCCAAAACCAAGCTCCGAATTTCTCAATTCCTACACGAAATTTCTCAAATTGACGTCCAATTTTGATGAAGAAAAATCCCATATAATTTTCTGTCAATCCCCGACACCCAAAAGTCTGATAAAGAGGCCAAAAATCCAATCTATTTCGCTGATCCAATTTTTTGCTAATTTTGCACGACGTCCGAATCGATTCTTCGTAAAAATCACGGAATCTTCGAAAAATCTTCTGAGACTTAGTTGACGTTCCTAGAATTTATTGTGACATGACAGAATTTTCAATTTCTGAAATCAGACTCGAATTTGCAGTTAAGTTCCATTCGATGCGTCTTTAGCGTGACCTAGGCTACCGAATAACTTTCAGGCATTTTTAGTGCAAATGACTTGTGGTCGATTTTCTTCGAACCACAATGAACCCACTCAACTCATTGGCGATTCTTGATTGTTGTGAAAATCCCGATGATGCAAATATGGACACAAGGTACCAAAACAATAAGAAAATCAGTTTAGTACCGATCGACGAGAATTTTCCAATTTAGTGGTGTCACCCACGATTGACCACATATCTCTATCGAACCAGCCTATTTCTAATTTCAAATCGATTTTATGCTGTGCCGTAATGGCCTCTAAAGATAGACACGGTCGAGAAGCTGATTCCTAGTCGAATTCTCAAGTCTATTTGCCTTAAAATCCTTATTAGTTTCCCCAACTAGCCAAGTTGTCTCAAGAGTGATCAGTTTTGAGAATAGCCCTATAGGCGCGTCAATGAAATGCCCGATTTATTCAACATAAAATAGAATTGAAAATGTAGGATGTCACGAAAAGTGCCTAGCTATTATCTATAAATATGCTTAGTGTGTGCATCATTTCTTTGTGTAAGGGAAGGAAGTTGTTGGATACGCTTCTGTCACATTTTGCGTAGGGACCAATGGAAAAGATATAGACCCCCAAACCTCATGGACTTATCAAAATCCTATGGTATCAGAGTAACGAACTTTTAGGTTAAGTGAAAGGTAGTGATATATGGCGACCCTAACCGATCGGGGGCCGTCGGGGGGTTCCACAGCGAGTGGTATCAGAGCTATGGTTTTATTTGGAGTGATAAGGTGCCTCAGTTGGAAATGAGGATATAATGATGCACACTATAGGACACTAACCAAGGATAGTTGACTAACTATCAACAACGGGTGATCGAATTCACTCGTAAAATACTAGTAACAATTATGAGTTACCTTTGCGTGCAAGTAACATTTTATGTTACTTATGTGACTTCAAGGATGCTTCTAAGTTATTTCTTGATTAGTGACGCCGAGTTACTAATTTTCCCTGAGGTAAATACGTGATAAACTGCAAGAAGGATCGCAACCGAATATCAGCTCAGTGTGACAAGTGCAACAACGCGTAGGTGGACCACCTCCACAAGGGAAATCATCGAGACCACCTGCACGAGGAAGGGTGTACGCGATCATCCAAGAGGAAGTGGAAGCTTCCAAAAACGTTATCTCAGGTACGATTTCTATAGACGATTGTGAGACATGTAAGATAACCATAGGGGGACAATATCTAGAAATGGACTTGGTAGTGATGGTTATGTATGACTTTGACATCATCATGGGAATGAACTAGTTCCGTAAGCAACAGACTAGGATGAATGATCTCCTGGAATAGTGCTTACCCATGCGCCAAAGGATAAAACCGTGAGGGTTAGTATGGGATAGGCCAAGTGGATTGTGGCATCCTAAAACTTCATGGCAACCTCTAGATGCCTTACAACCTATGGAAGGGCGATGGAAGTATCATTGATCTATGTTGTGGCCTTTAGACCAAAGAAGTGTAATAGATTAATGGCCGAGCACCTAATGGATAATTATTTTGTTGGAAACATGCTCTATGTCCATGTGAGACCAAGGATTTTATTTAATGAGGAAAGTATATTTTTGGCCATGAATTTTATAAGTTGGATTTTATTAATCTATGTTACAAAGTATTATGGCCATTTAAATTTGTAATTTAGTACTTTGTATAAATAGGGATTAAGTTGGTTTTTAAAAAGGCAAACATGGGCCAATTAAGCTTGGGCCCTAGGCCCAAGAGTGTTGGGCCTAAGGTGGGCCAAAAGTCCCGGCCCATAGAGACCATGAGGGGCTGTCGACGCACGGAGGGGGGGCGAGGAGCCGAATGGCTTCCTCCAAGTGTCTTCAGCAAGGGAGACACTTGTCTCCTCCTCGGGAACAAGTGTCCCTCCATGCAAAAATGGGATGCATGCATTTTGTTTTCGAACCAAAAAGGGAAAAGGGGAAGGGGGTGGTTGGTCTAGGTGCCAAGAGACTGGAGAGAAAGAGAGAAAGAGAGGAAGAGAGAAAGGAAGGAGGAGGTTTGTCGCCGCCGTGTCCCGCCGTCGAGCTCACCATTCGGTTGCTGTGTTTCACTTGGTTTGGAGGCAAGTGGGATCCCTTGATCTACTCTTGCATGTTGTGTTTTATGTGTGTGATTGAATGGTGAAATTTCGGATGTGTAGGATGTGTAGAACTCGAAATTGCAAGGGTGGTGTTCTAGTCTAGTATGCTATTTTTGATAAAAACAGTTCGACCTTGGATGTTCTAGTGAGTTGCATGTGATGTTCGAGTTAAAATTTGACTTCGACTTCTTAATGAATGTTGTAAAGGACTTCTTGGAGAATAACATACTCAAATTTGAGACAAAACAAACAAGAATACGTAGGTGAAATCGTTGTTCTTTGGAAAGACTAGATTTGGAATTTTTGGTACCGACTCTCGATGAATTCGTGGACTGTAAGGCAACCTTTTTGTTGAAATCTCACTTCAATTCCTTAAGAAAAGTTGTAAAGGACATCCTGAGGTATAACATATAAAAATTTAGAGAAAACGAACAAGAATAGGTAGGTGAAATCGTGGTTCTTTGAAGAAGAATAGATCTGGAATATCGGTACAGAAAGCAGGGGTATTAACCGTCCATATCTATTTATCTAGGACGAATTTTATTTTGGTTTATTCATAAAATATCTACCTTATTATCTTGTCTATAACATATTCGAATTTCAGAATTTTGGAAGTTCATTTTCCTATTTAACCGAAAATGTTTCAAAAACTGTGCAAGCTGAAATGTTAGACTTTTAATGTTGTGATGCATGGACCGTACTGAGTTATGTGAGGTTCTTTTGGTATAGTAATCTTCATGAAATACCTGCCTTTATGTCTTGGCTATAACATATTCAACTTTCATAAATTATGGAGTTCATTTGGGTATTTAATCAAAATGTTTTCTGAAACTGTGCAAACTGAATTGTTCGAATTTCAAAATCTATGACGCATGGACTGTACCTAATCACGTAGAATTCTTTTGGTATAATTTTTTTATGAGAAAATTTCCTTTAGATGTTGTTAATAATCTATCAAAAATTTCATAAGTTTTGGAGTCCGTTTAGGCATTAAATTGAAAGTATTATCGGAAATGTGTATAATGTTTCGCCCGAACATTCATGTGTTTTCAAAAAAAAAAAAAAAAAAGAATTGGTTCCATGTGATGTGATGTATTGTGTGATGGATTATGTTACATATATGGTGTCATATGGCATGGTACATAATGTCAAAAGTTGGAAAAGACCTTTGTTACCATCACATCATATGCCGTGTTGATATTGAGACACGATTGTGAAAATGAATTATGATAATGAGGATACCATCGGAGGTGTGAGCTGACGATGCCCCGGGAGTGTCCAAATGCGCAAAGGTGAATGCCGGATGTCCGGAGGTGTGTGCTGGATGTCCTCGAGAGTTTCGAGATGCCCGAAGGTGTGTGCCGGAGGTTGGGTGCGAGCGATAAAATGTGGGATGCAATTACTGGTCCTAGGAAAGAGAAATGTTGTAATCCAATTGAAAGATAAAATTTGGAATTGAATTACGCGCATGAATGTGGGCATACATGCATGGCTGTTTGATGATATATGTACAAGTGTATGGTGGTATATGCACATTGTGTGGTGACATACATGCATGGCTATTTGATGATATATGTACAAGTGCATGATGGTATATGCACGTTGCATGGTGATGTATGCATGGCTGTAAGGTGAGGTATGCTCAATTGTGTGAATGATATGTGCTTTCTCATGATATCTTGATTGTCCTGTTTGACGTATTGAGTAGTTTGTTGGATCTTTACTGCTGAGTGGTTGTACTCACCCTGGGGACTAACATTTCAGATTAGAAAGATGCCTTGACCACCGGTCACGCGCGGCACTTTCTATGACCTACCATCTGACATGGAGGTCGAGTGCACGGAGCATATTTGTGTCATCATTCCTAGTCTGGTGTTCATTCGAGTTTGTGTGCTGGTCATGTATGATGTGGGCCTGGCTAGGGGCTTGGTCATCTAGTAGTTTCTGTCTGTCCACGTCGTGACGGGGTGATGCTGTGGATGTTGCCGCCGCCGCCGCCCAATGCACCGGATTGGGTGTGATGGCATGTTTGACTGGTGGGAGCTGACACTTTTTGAGATAGCCGACAATTGTAGATGGAGGGTTATACATGATCAATATAGGGGGTCAAGATCTCTCTTTTGAGCAGTAGCCGAGTATAGCTAAAAATCTTGGTTTTTTGGTTGTACCGACCCGAGATGTCCATCGTAAATATGTGAATAAAAGTGACTCAGCTTTATCTTTTCCTTTGGTGTGTAGTGGGTGTGCATTGTATCTTTGTGATGGGAGTAAGGGATGGTGAGACTCGTTTATAATTTCGCTATGAGCTACGCATAATTCTTTTTTTAAAAAAAATACCTATGAACTATGGTTCCTCTTTAATTTGAATGAAAGATATTAGACTAGCTTGCAATAGGTAGAGTGATAGGTATCTGTGGCGACCTTAATAGATCGGGGGTGCCACAGTGGTTGGTATCAGAGCAAAAGGTTTATATGTGAAGTGATAAGGAGCCTCATTTGGAAATTGAGGAAGGAAATGACAATGCACACCGTAGGATACTGACTAAGAATGGTTGACTAACTTTGAACAACGGGTGATGGGTATTCACCCGTAGATCCCCAGTCTGTGTTATGAGTTGCTTTTAGGTGTTAGTAACATGGTTATGTTACTTATTTCCATAGTTGCTGTTGCTTTTATTAGAGACTTTGAGTCACAGATATTTATGAGGCAAATGCTTGGAAAACTGCAGGAAAATCATGGTACGATATGGAAGTCATCATCCATCGAGGGCTGAAGCCTCTACAGCAAGGGCTAAACCCCGGATGGAATATATCCTGCAGGCATTGGCCAATATAGTAAATTTGATGGAAAGAGAAGCATAGCAACAACCCGTAGCAGAACGCCATACTCAAGGACTAGTGGAGTAATTTTTGAAGTTGAAACCACCTAAGTTCAGTGGAGTGGGAAGTCTTGAGGAGGCGGAGCATTGGATTGATGGGATGGAACGAATTTCCCCGTTGTTGGACTGCAATGATGCTGAGAAAATAACTTTGGCAGAGTACCAGCTGGAGGGAAATGCAAAGTTTTGGTGGAGAGCTTCGAGGGACACGATCTTTCCACCAGGTACTGATATCAATTGGGATGAGTTTGTCAGAGCTTTCAATAGAAAGAATTTTTCTAACTGTGTTAGGGATAAGAAAATTACGGAATTTGTTCAATTAGAACAAAAGGAGTTGATAGTGGATCAATATGAGGCAAGAGTTTTTGAACTATCTAGATATGCTCCTAGACTGATTGAAGATCGGAAAGAGAAAGCTAAGAGGTTTCTGAAGGGATTGAGAACTGACATAAGGAAGCCCTGGTGCCTTTGAACATAAGAGATTATAATGAGATCTATGAAAGAGCATAGTTGGTGGAGCATGAATTAGTAAGGGAGTAGTTAGAATATGAGAGGCAGTCGACTTTTGGTGATATCAGACAGGGAAAGAGACCCTATACAGGTGAAGGTCAGACGTAGGAGTCTAAGAAGAAGGGCAATTTCGGGAATTTTAGAAAAGCTAAGGATGGTCTAAATCTGGGAAAAGCACCTTATAAGAATGAAGAAAGTTGAAGGTGTGATGGACGACATGACCTAGGACCCTATAATGGACGGCTGAAATGCTATGGTTGTGGACAGCTAGGACACCTTAAGAAGGATTGTCCACAAGTGAGGTCGTGGACAAGTATCAACTTAATGCGATGAATACCACAACGCACTGCTGGACCATATCCACAAAGAAATCCATAAAGACCACCAGCACAAGGAAAAGTGTATGCTGTCACCCAAAATGAAGCAAAAGCTTCCAAAAACGTTATCTCAGGTACAATTTTCATAAATGGCAAGAAGGCTTATGCATTGTTAGATACGGGTGCAACACATTCATTTGTGTCTGAAAGATATAGACTGTTGAGTAAAATAGAAACTACGTTCCTTGAGACACCCCTTTGTATTTCTACACCTTTAAAGAATATGGTGTTGTCTACACTGGTGTGTGGAAAGTGTAAGATAACAATAGGAGGACGGGATATGGAAATAGACTTAGTCATAATGGCTATGTATGATTTTGATGTTATCATCGGAATGGATTGACTTCATAAGTATCAGGCCAAAATGGATTGTTATAGAAAAGTGATCCAATTTATTTTACCTAATCAGTCTAGTTGTGAATTTCTGGGAGGTCAAGCCAACCTGTATATAGCACTTATTTTAGCAATAGAGGCCTGTGCGTTACTTGACAAAGGATGTCAAGAGTACCTAGCAATGGTTAAAGATTATACTAAGGAAGAGCCTAAGCTTGATGAAATTCGAGTAGTTAATGAATTTCAAGATGTATTTCCTGAGGAGTTGCCTGCATTACCGTCGGAACGAGAAATTGAGTTTGAAATTGAACTAATGGTCGGAACAGGACTAATATCGAAAGCCCCATACAGGATGGCCTTAATGGAATTAAAGGAGTTGAAAGTGCAACTGCAAGAGTTGCTTGATAAAGGATTCATTAGGCCAAGTGCTTCACCTTGGGGTGCACCAGTCTTGTTTGTGAAAAAGAAGGATGGATCGATGCGCTTATGTATTGACTATAGGCAACTGAATCAAGTGACCATTAAAAATAAATATCCCTTGCTTAGAATTGATGATTTATTTGACCAACTCCAGGGAAGTTCAGTCTTTTCTAAGATTGACTTGAGATCAGGGTACCATCAGCTAAGAATTAAGAAAAAAAGACATTCCTAAGACTGCATTTAGGACTCGTTATGGACACTATGAGTTCCTTGTCATGCCATTTGGATCCACAAATGCACTAGCTGCATTTGTGGATCTAATGAATAGGGTATTTAAGCTTTATTTAGATTAGTTTGTGATTGTTTTTATTGATGATATCTTGATATATTCTAGAGGGCCTGAAGAGCGTGAGCAACACTTGAGAATAGTTTTGCAAACTCTGAGAGATCACAAGTTGTATGCCAAATTCAGCAAGTGTGAGTTTTGGCTAGACCGGATAATATTTTTAGGACACGTGGTATCAGGAGAAGGAATTGCAGTGGACTCGGCGAAAGTTGAGATGGTAATAAATTGGCCGAGACCAACAACACCCACTGAAATACAGAGTTTCTTAGGAGGTTTATTGAAGGGTTTTCACGACTGGCAGGTGCGTTAACAAAATTGACTCAAAAGAACGCGAAATTTGAATGCAGTGGGGAATGTGAAAGGAGTTTTCAGGAGCTTAAAAGAAAGTTGACCTCGGCTCCAATCCTGACTATATCATATGGATCTGATGGTTTTATAGTGTATAGTGATGCATCTCACAAATGATTGGGATGTGTTTTCATGCAACATGGCAAGGTCATAGCCTATGCATCTAGACAATTGAAACCTCATGAACTAAACTACTCAACGCATGATTTAGAATTGGCAGCTACAGTGTTCGCTTTGAAGATATGGAGGCATTATTTGTATAGGGAAAAGTTTGAGATTTATACAGATCATAAGAGCCTAAAATATTTGTTCTCACAAAAGGAGTTGAACATGAGACAAGGGAGGTGGATGGAGTTGTTAAAGGATTATCATTGTGAGATACGATACCATCCAGGGAAAGCGAATAAGGTAGCGGATGCCCTTAGTCGTAAGAATGGCGGAATGGAACTTGTTAAAGTCCGTAGCGGACTTAGAGTTTGAGTTAAAAGTGGATTGTCTTACCGGTATGCTTAGTGCATTAAGGATTGAACCTGAAATTATTTAGAAAGTTAAGATCCTGCAAGAGTCCGACCCAGAAATTATAAAGTGAAAGATGCAGCGTCTTTAGGAAAAAGACCAGAATTTCAAGTTTCTGAAGATGGAGTGCTAAGATGCCAAGGACGACTCTGTGTTCCTGACAATGAAGAAGTGAAGAGGGAAATTCTGTCGGAGGCACATAGTGTTGGATAAATTCTCTTAAGATATTTTGAAGTTGACAAAACATTTTTTCTCAGTTTAGTCTGAAGACTTGCAGACTCTACTGGTAAAGTCTGAAGATCAAAGTCTGACGCTAACAAGACTCAAGTTTCAAAGTCTACTCTCATGGACAGTTTCCAAACCGACGAGTTAAAAACTTATATTCTGATTATATCTAATATAGTTTTTACTTCAATGGCTATGGAATATCTTTCGACTGGAATCAGCACTACAAGATCTTATATTCGTATCCGAATTTATATAGATTCTCTAAAGATTCACAACTTATTTGGAAAGTTCTACTTATGGAAACCAATATCCTGATTGTATGGGCGAGCAGGATTGATGGGCTATCTACACTTACCTTAAAGAGCTCGAGATCTCTCCAAATTGATTCTGTCCAACGGGTTGATTGGAAGAACTTCTTTGGAAGGTGCCAACGGTAATGAAGGCATGAATCTCCTTTGTTATTTTGTGATCTTATTCTTCGAGCGTTATATGTAATCAAAAGAGAGATCATATTGTGGTGAGACCTTGAGGAAGTGTAGTAGAGCTTCTACAGTGTGGACTCAAGAGTGTGAGACTATAAACACTCTTTTTGATTCTTAGTGAAATCCAGCCAGAAAGGCTGTCCGTGCGGGAGAGTGGATGTAGGATTGGTATAAGCCGAACCACTATAAATCTGAAGTCTTGATTCTCTATCCCCAATCCTTTTATCTTTCATTACTTTTAATTGCAGCGATTGTTGTTTTTTAATCTCTCATTCGGATTACATTGTTAAAATCGCTTTAGTCACCTATTCACCCCCCTCTAGGTGCTAATTCTAGTCCTAACAATTGGTATCAGAGCCTGTGTACTCGTTTATAAGAAGTGTCTTTACTTCTTGAGTAAAAGATCTATGGCTAGTATGTTGCCTACAGGGTTGGTTGAAGGTCAAAGCAATACCAGACCTCCATACTTTGATGGAAAAGACTACAGCATATGGAAAAACAAGATGAAAGCATTCCTAAGATTGAAAGATCCTCTGGAATGGGAAGTGGTAGATAAAGGAATCATTCCTGCTGCTGCATCAAAATCAGAGAGAGGAAAAGAAGTTGCTGATCCCATTCTATTGACTCAATAAGAAATCACCAAGAGACAGACTCTTGACGCTAAAGCCATTTACTCCTTATATTGTGCTTTATCCCCTACTGAGTATAACAGGATATCTTCTTGTGATACAGCAAAAGAAGTCTGGGATAGGCTTCACATTACCTATGAAGGGACTGATCAAGTGAAAGAGACAAGGATCAATATTCTTTTGGGACAATATGAAGTCTTTAAGATGAGATCAGGAGAATCAATAACTGACATGTTTAGTCGCTTTACTGAAATTGTGAATGGTCTTGAATATCAGGGACATCCAATCTTAGGACATATGAAGGTCAACAAACTCCTACGAGGACTCTCTAAAGACGGAATTACATAAAAACCTCAATAAGAGAGACACAGAGGATTGCTCCACTCTTTGTAGACGAACTGGTTGGGACTCTTCAATCTTATGAAGTAGAGCACACCAACGAAGAGGAAGATTCAAAAGGTAAGAAATCTACTGCTTTAAAGTCTAATGACTATTCTGATGCTACGAGACTCGAAGAAGATCTAGATGATGAAGAACTAGCACTCATGATAAAGAGATTCGAAAGTTGAACGTAAAAGGAAGGAAATTCAATTGGAAGAAACAAAGCTCACAAAGGTTTCAAAATAAATAAACAGAGGAATATGATTCTCACAAAGAAGTGACTTGCTTTGAATGCAAGAAAAAGGGACACATCAGACCCAACTGTCCTCTATTAAAGAAGAGAAACGGAAAGACTGAGAAATACAGGAAGTCACTCAAAGCAGAGACCTGGAGTGATATTGATTATGAAGAAAGTGATGATGATTATGCCAATATCTGTTTAAATGGCAAAATCTGATTCAGACTCAGACCTTGATTCAGATACAGACTCAGACAGTGAACTCGAGATTAATAACCTAAAAATTCCTGTCAAGGTTTCTAAATATATTGATGAACTCTGTCTTAGTCTAAAAACTTATCTTAAGAGGATCTCCGAATTAAAAAAGGAGAATTCTACATTGAAGCAACAGGAAAACTTTGGAAAGAAAAGTTTGAAAAGTTGGAAAAGGACTTTGCTATTGAGAAAGAAAACTCAGACTCCATTTGAAAAGAAAATAATCTTTTAAAAAATGATATTACTAACATATCAAAAAGATTTTCAAATGGTTCTGAAAAGTTGGATAAGATTCTTTCAATACAAAGACCCTACTTTGATAAGGTAGGCCTTGGTATGACTTCTGAAACTATTCCACTAATTGATTTCCCAAAGGTGAAGGAAAGAATCAAACAGAGACCAGCCATAATTGTTTATAAAAATCATTTCCAGAAAGCCTTTGTAAAACCTGTTAGCAGAAATGCTTTGAAATGTTCCAAGCGTGAAAGCTCAGAATATTTTGAGACAGACTGTCCTTTGGTTTGGAGACCTATTAAAAGGAATTGGGCAAAGAGTGTTTATTGCTCTAACGTTTCTGGACCGAAGATGATATGAGTACCAAAGAAAGCTTGAATTTGTTTTAATTGCAGGTTACTATCAAAAGGAAGATTAAATGGTATCTTGATAGTGGCTGCTCAAGACACATGACGAGAGACTCAAGTTGCTTCATAAAACTTGTCCAGATAGACGGAGGAAAAGTTTCTTTTGATGGTAACAACAAAGGAAGAATTACTGGTCGAGGAACAGTAAAGATTGGAAGTTTGTCAATCAAGAGCGTCTCCTTAGTTGAAGGATTAAATTACAACTTGCTTAACATAAGCCAGTTGTGTGATACTGGTTTCAAGATCAATTTCCAGGAAGAAACATGCTCTGGAATCAGTAAAAACTTTACTCAATCTTTTACTAGATGAAGACATGGAAATATCTATCTTCTGGATGTGAATCATGAAAGATCACAGTGCTTAATATCAGTACAAGATGAAGCTAATCTATGGCACAGAAAGCTAGGCCATACCAATATGAAGCAAATCACCAAGATCTCTTCCAAGAAACTTGTTCGAGGATTGCCTTTTCTCAATTACCCAAAGTCTGATCTATGCACACCATGCGTACTAGGTAAACAGGTTAGAAACTCTTACAAACCAATAAAAAAAGTTTCCACTAATCGTGTATTGCAGCTTCTGCATATGGATTTATTTGGACCTACCAGAACGAAAATCATTGGTGGAAAAAGATAATGTCTAGTAATAGTGGATGATTATTCACGATTTACTTGGGTCTACTTTCTTTCAAGTAAGTCTGAGACTTTCTCTCTCTTTTCAAAGTTTGCTAAGAAAGTGCAGAATGAGAAAGGTCACACTATCTCAAGCATTCGTAAAGACCATGGAGGTGAGTTTGAAAATCAAGACTTTACTAAATTATGTGATGAATATGGTTTTCAGCACAAATTCTCCTCTCCATACACACCAGAACAGAATGGGGTTGTGGAAAGGAAGAATAGATATTTACAATAAATGGCAAGAACTCTTTTAATTGGAAGTAATATTTCTTCAAAGTTTTGGGCTGAAGCTGTTTCAACTGCTTGCTATATTATAAACAGAGTGTTTTTAAGGCCAATTCTTGAGAAAACTCCATATGAAATTTTTAAAGAAAAGAAACTAGTAGTTTCTTACTTTCAAGTACTTGGTTGTAAATGTTTCATTCTGAATAATGCAAATGATCGTGTTGGTAAGTTTGAAGAAAAATCAAATGAAGGATTCTTTCTTGGTTACTCAACTGCAAGCAAAGCCTATAGAGTATTCAACAAGAAGATTCAGACTGTGGAAGAATCAATGAACGTCAAATTTCAAGACTCTCCACAAATTCAGCAAATTCAGACTGAAGAATCAGACTCTGTTCCAGACTCTGATAAATATACCTCCATTGAAGTAGTTAAAAATTCAGAATCAGTACAACAAATTACTGATGAAGAATGAACTGAAAAAAAAAGATCAACAATCTATCAGACTGACCAGTAACTGGAAGCACAAGTCTAGTCATCCTGAAGAACTCATTATTGGAAACATTAATGAGGGAATTCGAACAAGATCCAAAAGGCAAGAAGAGTCTAGTGCTGTTGAACTTATTTCTGAAATAGAACCCAAAAGTATTGAAAAAGCTTTAGTTGATGAAAGCTGGATTGAAGCAATGCAAGAAGAGCTCACACAATTCAGTATTAACGACGTATGGGATTTAACTCCTAAACCAAAAGGTAAATCTGTTATTGGAGCTAAATGGGTTTTCAGGAACAAAGTCGATGAAAAATGCAAAGTAACAAGAAACAAAGCAAGACTCGTGGTAAAGGATACACGCAAGAAGAAGGGATAGACTATGATGAGACTTATGCTCCAGTAGTAAGGTTAGAAGCAATTAGATTACTACTTGCTTTTGCTTGTTATAAGAATTTTAGGTTATTTCAAATGGATGTCAAAAGCGCATTCCTGAATGGATTTATTAAAGAAGAAGTCTATGTGGAACAACCTCCTGGATTTGAAGACTCAAAGAAACCAGACTCGGTGTTCGGGCTGAAGAAAGCCTTATATGGTTTAAAACAAGCTCCTCGAGCTTGGTATGAAAGGCTAAGTAATTTCTTAACTCAAAATGGCTTCTCTAAAGGAAAGATAGACACTACTTTGTTTATTAAAAAGGAAGGCAAAAGTTTTCTACTTGTTCAGATTTATGTTGATTACATTATATTCGGATCATCTAATGAGACTTTGTGCAATAAATTTTCTAAAAATATGCAGGGTGAATTCGAGATGAGCATGGTGGGTGAACTATCCTTCTTCCTTGGTCTACAAATGAAACAACTAAAGGAAGGAATCTTCATTCATCAAGAAAAATATGCAAAAGAACTTGTTAAAAAGTTCGGTCTGGAGAATTGCAAAAAGATTGACATACCTATGTCAAGTTCCTTGAAGATAGACAAAGATGAAGTAGGGAAGAAAATCGACCAAAAGTTATACAGGAGTATCATTGGTTCTCTCTTTTATCTTACTGCATCTAGACCTGACATATCATTCAGCGTCTGCATATGTGCTAGGTTTCAATAAGATCCTAAAGAATCTCATATAAGTGCTGCTAAACGTATCATTAAATATGTTGCTACTACTGCTAAGATTGGTCTATGGTATCCCAAAAAAGGAGACTTTACTCTTCTTGGTTATTCAGACGCAGATCTTGCAGGTTGTAGAGTTGAAAGAAAAAGCACATCAGGTACTTGTCAATTACTTGGAAACAGGGTAGTATCTTGGTTTTCAAGAAAGCAAAGTACTGTGGCTCTTTCAACAGCTGAAGCATAATACGTAGCCCTTGGGAGTTGCTGTTCTCAAATACTATGGATAAAACAACAACTACGAGACTGTGGTATTGAAGACTCTTGCACAGAGATCAAATGTGACAATACCAGCGCAATCAATCTTACAAAGAATCATATCCTAAATTCAAGAGCAAAACATATTGAGATTCGGCATCATTTTATAAGAGATCATGTTCAGAACAAAGAAGTCTTGATACAATTTATTGACTCAAAGAATCAACTGGCAGACATATTCACAAAGCCAATTGAGAAAAGCTTATTTGAGTCTATTCGATCAAGACTCAATATTTTATCTCTTGAAGACTGTTGAAGCTCAGACTCAGAATCTAAAGTCTGACAGCGTATCAAAACTCAAAAGTTGTAGACTTGGAATACCAATCGACACGACTGTAAATTCATTTATTTACTTAAACTGTTATCTCGAAAAGGTAAGTTTGTCTGTTTATATATATATAATCATGTTAATTAAGGCAGTTAATCTTAAAAGGGGTGGTTATCAATTTATTAAGGTAGTTATTTTTTTAAAAGGAATTTCTTTTACGACGTTTTAGTTACCACGATTCGATTACCTTTTATACTCCTTCTCCTTCTCCGTTTTACTTTACCCAGAAACCCTAGTTCAAAAACTTTTCACTCTCTGAAATTTCTCTCCTCAATTTCTACTTCTCAAGTTTTTGACTTTCTTGCGACACAAGTGTGAAAGTTTCATCCAAGAAAGCGACAATGTCTTTCCAAAGGAAATCCTCAAGAATAGCGAACAGGGGACCACAGGGCTCTGGTGAGGGGCCTACGCATTTTGATCTCATAGAAAAAAGTGACTTTCCAATAGAACAGACGCACCAACAATCTCAACAGCGCATCTCCTCAACTAGATCTCATGTTCGTCATCCTCAACATGCAGAGGAAATTCTTGAAGATGTTGAACCTGTAAGATCCCTTAAGCCTGCATTTGTTTATAGGCTATATTCTGCGTTGAAAGAATGAGGTTCTGCAATGACTTGCATCGATGAATTTTTGAAAGAAAAAAAGGTTATAAAAATGAGACACACTTTCTCACTGTGATGGAGCGATCGGGCGTTGTTCCTGTTGGAATGGCAACAAAAGTCTTTGCGAACTTTCCTAGTGACCCTCGATTTGGTGCTGTAAATCAACCTGAGGGAAAGGATGATGATGAGAAAATGTTTGTCCATTTTAAACCTTGGATGCGTGTGGCTGCAAATCTTCGAGGAAAGAAGGATGATTTGTTTCGTTCAAAGGAACACAGGAAAGGGTATGAGAAACTGCTGAAGCGAGGGGTGATGAATCCACGAACGGTGGATTTTGATTTTCTGAATCTATTAAGCATCAATCTGAGAGAGACGTTTGAGAAACTTCAACTTCATAAGTTCTGTATTGAGCGTGAGGTGGCCTATTCCGAATTAACATATACTTTTATTCCAATCTCAGTTTTCTTGATGCCAATAGCTTTTCTTTCAGTATGAGAGATAGAGAATATGTGGTTGACACGGACACTCTGGCGGATGTAATTGGTGTGGAAAGATGAGCTTTCCAATCAATTTCTGTGTCTGTGAGTCATGCAACTCTGGAACTTGCAAGAGACAAAATTGGTGAAGGTTGTCTCTCCTACTCCAGGATGAATGGTACAAACACTTTGCTTCACAAGATAGTGACCAACTGTCTTAGACCTAAATCAACTTCAAAGACAGATGTGTCCATCTCTGAAGCAAAATTGATGTATGAAATCAAGATCGGTCTTAACTTCTCTCTGCCATACACTATTATGTTTCACATGGACAGGTCCATGGCAAAGGACAAAGGAAAACTCCATTATGCTGCTCTCATCACTCGTCTTTTCAGACATCTTAACATCCAGCCTCCCCACATTCACTCTGTGAAGATTATTGATCAAATGGTCATCGGACTGAGGATGATTACAAAGATGTGTCTGAAAGAACTCAGCAAGAAGCTGGAGCAGTTCAAGGAGAAAACCCCTGTTAAGACTAGACCAAACTCTTCTGCTGCCAAGAGGAAAGGAAAGGAACCTGTGACTGGTTCTATCAAAAAGAGGCGGGCAATCATCTTGGAGGATGAAGATGATGAGGATGGTTTGCCTATCTCTACTCTTGTTTCTCAGTATCCTGCTCATGTTTTAGCTGTTCCAGAACAACAATTTGCAGAGGAAACTGAGAAAGGAAACCAGGAAAATGAGTTCTTACAGAAAGAAGAAGAAGAAAAAGATGAAGAGAAAGAAGAGAAAGAAGAAAATGAAGAAGAGAAAGAAGAAAAAGAAGAAGAGGAAGAGCCAGCAAAGATAGACTCTCAGCATCAACCAACAGACTCACAAGCCAATGCAGATTCTCCAGCTGAAAAGGAGGATCAACATCTTGTCACTGAGGAAACTCTTCAGAAAGAAGAGTACTTCTACCCTCCAACAGACATTGAAACAGGGGGAGATGTCCAAAGAGAAAGTACTCCTCTTCTCTTGACGTTTACTAGTACAAGTAGATCACCGCCTGATGCAAAAGATGTTCATGCTACTCATTTTCCTGAGGGAGAGGCATCATCTCCAAACATTGATCTCCCTGCTGATATTCACACTGGCTTAACTCCACCATCAAACTGAGTTGACGCAAGCACACAAACTGCCAATTCAGGAGATTTCGGAAGGTTGCTTGACATCATTTTGGAGCTCAAAGGCCAAATATATGCTATGGGGTGTGAATTTCAGACTCTTCAGAATGAGAATCATGCTATGTTCATCTCGTTGCATGATCAGCTTAAAGATGTTCAACGTCAGGTTCAAGCCAATGCAAAATGCACTGCTCTCACTCAACTACATGAAGATTTGAGGAAGCTGGAAGGAACTGTCAAGTCTATGGAGGACTTTCAACTTGTTCGCATTCCTCGCGCTCCTTGATTTTCTTACTTTTTAATGCTGACAAAAAGGGGGAGAAGACTTTGCAGGCAAATTTTAGATTTTCACACTATTCTCATTCCAAACCCAAACCTTCATTTTTAAACATTTTTTTTTTGGATTTAATAGTTTGTTATGTTGACATTTTGACTTTCTTGAGTTTTTGAATGTTTGCTTACTACTGCATTACTTTAAGCTGTTAAAATTAGATTAGTAATGTCTGCACATGACTAATGAGGTTTCTGTGGATGCAGATCTGTGTAATAGGGTAAGTCTATGTACAGGACATTTTATACTATTCTTATTCTAATCCTTTATGAGATATCTTTGCAAGCTTAAAAGTTGTTTTGCAGGGCAATAGTATTCAAATCTACAGGAAAGTTTTGTCACCATAAAAAATGGGGAGATTGTTGGATAAATTCTCTTAAGATATTTTGAAGTTGACAAAACATTTTTTTTCAGTCTAGTCTGAAGACTTGCAGACTCTACTGGCAAAGTCTGAAGATCAAAGTCTGACGCTAACAAGACTCAAGTTTCAAAGTCAACTCTCATGGACAGTTTCCAGACCGACAAATTAAAAACTTCTATTATGATTCTATCTAATATAGTTTTTACTTCAACTGCTATGGAATATCTTTCGATTGGAATCAGCACTACAAGATCTTATATTCGTATCCGAATTTATATAGATTCTCTAAAGATTCACAACTTATTTGGAAAGTTCTACTTATGGAAACCAAGATCTTGATTGTATGGGCGAGCAAGATTGATGGGCTATCTACACTTACCTTAAAGAACTCAAGATCTCTCCAAATTGATTCTATCCAACGGGTTGATTGGAAGAACTTCTTTGGAAGGTGCCAACGGTAATGAAGGCATGAAGAAGTATATAAGAGAGACACACGAGTTGTTTAAAGGAGCCAGATAGAAGAATTCCAAAGTCTGAATCTCCTTTGTTATTTTGTAATCTTATTCTTCGAGCGTTATATGTAATCAAAAGAGAGATCATATTGTGGTGAGACCTTGAGAAAGTGTAGTAGAGCTTCTACACTGTGGACTCAAGAGTGTGAGACTGTAAACACTCTTTTTGATTCTTAGTGAAATCCAGCTAGAAAGGCTATCCGTGTGGGAGAGTGGACGTAGGCTTGGTCTAAGCCGAACCACTATAAATCTGAAGTCTTGATTCTCTATCCCTAATCCTTTTATCTTTCATTACTTTTAATTGCAGCGATTGTTGTTTTTAATTCATTAATCTCTCATTCGGATTACATTGTTAAAATTGCTTTAGTCACCTATTCACGCCCCTCTAGGTGCTAATTCTAGTCCTAACACAGGAGTTTGCATCAGCAAATTTGGTGGAATGGTATGAAAGCATATACGACTAAGCACGTTTCTCAATGTTTGACATGCCAACAAGTGAAGGCGAAACATCGCAAACCTGCAGGACTCTTGAGACCGTTAGACATACCAGAATGGAAATGGGAGCATGTAACAATGGATTTTGTGCAAGGACTGCTAAAGACATCAAGTGGTCACAATTCTATCTGGGTGATAGTGGATCGTTTGACTAAGTCGGCCCATTTCTTAGCAGTCCGTATGAACTATTCAATGAATAAACCTGCTGAGATATATGTAAGCCAAGTAATACGCTTATATGGTATACCTGTAACGATCACCTCTGATCGAGACTCTAGGTTTACTTCGAATTTTTGGCGGGGTCTCCAAAATGCTTTGGGGACAAAGCTTCAATTCAGTATTGTTTTTCATCCTCAAATAGATGGACAAACAAAAAGAGTGATCCAAATTCTAGAAGATATGTTGAGAGCCTATGTTATTGACTTTCGAGGAAGTTGGGATGAAAATTTGCATCTAATAGAGTTTGCCTATAACAATAGTTTTCAGAAAAGTATAGGCATGGCTCCATATGAAGCATTATATGGAAGGAGATGTAGGACCCCTGTCTGTTGGGATGAAGTGGGAGAAAGAAGATTGACAGCTGATTTGGTACAAGTTACTACTGAAGCTGTTGAGATTATTAGGAAAAGACTTAAAACAGCCTAGAGTAGACAAAAAGACTACGCAGATTGGCGTAGAAGGCCTTTGGAGTTTAGTGTGGGAGATCATGTATTTCTTAAAGTATCCCCCAATAAAAGGAGAATCTTGATTTGGAATGAAAGGGAAGTTCGGTCCCAAATTTGTTGGACCTTTTGAGATACTTGAAAGAATAGGAGACGTAGCTTATTGTTTGGCGCTGCCTCCTAATCTGGGAAACTTACATGATGTGTTTCATGTGTCGATGCTAAGGAGATATCAGCCAGATCGTAGTCACATACTCGATCATGAAGCCATCAAAGTGGACAAGAAAGTGCGATACATCGAAGAGCCTATGCAAGTGCTGGACAGAAAGGAGCAAGTCCTTAGGACCAAGAAAATCCCACTAGTTAAGATATTATGGCGACATCATGATGTGGAGGAAGCACATGAGAAAGCGAAGATAAGATGAAGGAAATGTACCCTCATCTGTTTCAAGAGGCATAAGTGATGTCTAATTTCGAGGACGAAATTCTTTAAGGAGGGGAGAATTGTGGCATCCTAAAACTTCATGGCAACCTCTAGATGCCTTAAAACCTACGGAAGGGCGATGGTAGTATCATTGATCTATGTTGTGGCCTTTAAACCAAAGAAGTGTAATAGATTAATGGCCAAGCACCTAATGGATAATTATTTTGTTGGAAACATGCTCTATGTCCATGTGAGACCAAGAATTTTATTTAATGAGGAAAGTATGTTTTTGGCCATGAATTTTATAAGTTGGATTTTATTAATGTATGTTACAAAGTATTATGGCCATTTAAATTTGTAATTTAGTACTTTGTATAAATAGGGATTAAGTTGGTTTTTAAAAAGGTAAACATGGGTCAGTTAAGCTTGGGTCCTAGGCCCAAGAGTGTTGGGGCTAAGGTGGGCCAAAAGGCCCAGCCCATAGTGCCCATGAGGGGTTGTCAACGCACGGACTGGGGGGGGGGGGGGAGGAGCCGAATGGCTTCCTCCAAGTGTCATCAGCAAGGGAGATACTTGTCTCCTCCTTGGGAACAAGTGTCCTTCCATGCAAAAATGGGATGCATGCATTTTGTTTTTGAACCAAAAAGGAAAAAGGGGAAGGGGGTGGTTGGTCTAGGTGCCGAGAGAGTGGAGAGAAAGAGAGAAATAGAGAAAGAGAGAAAGGAAGGAGGAGGTTCGTCGCCGCCGTGTCCCGCCATTGAGGCGCTGTGTCCCGCCGTCGAGCTCGCCGTTCGGTTGCTGTGTTTCACTCAGCTTGGAGGCAAGTGGGATCCCTTGATCTACTCTTGCTTGTTGTGTTTTATGTGTGTGATTGAATGCTGAAATTTCGGATGTGTAGGATGTGTAGAACTCGAAATTGCAAGGGTGGTGTTCTAGTCTAGTATGCTGTTTTTGAGAAAAAACAATTCTACCTTGGATGTTCTAGTGAGTTGCATGCAATGTTTAAGTTGAAATTTGACTTCAACTTCTTAATGAATGTTGTGAAGGACTTCTTGGAGAATAACATACTCAAATTTGAGACAAAACGAACAAGAATACGTAGGTGAATTGTTATTCATTGGAAAGACTAGATCTGGAATTTTTGGTACCGATTCTTGATGAATTCGTGGACTGTAACGCAACTTTTTTGTTGCAATCTCACTTTGATTCCTTAAGAAAAGTTGTAAAGGACATCTTGAGGTATAACATATCAAAAATTTAGAGAAAACGAACAAGAATAGGTAGGTGAAATCGTGGTTCTTTGAAGAAGACTAGATCTGGAATATCGGTACTGAAAAGAAGGGTATTAACCGTCCATATCTATTTATCTAGGACGAATTTTATTTCGGTTTCTGCATGAAATATCTACCTTATTGTCTTGTCTATAACATATTCTAAGTTCAGAATTTTTCAAGTTCATTTTGCTATTTAACCAAAAATGTTTCAAAAACTGTTCAAGCTGAAATGTTAGAATTTTAATGCTGTGATGCATGGACCGTACTGATTTATGTGAGGTTCTTTTGGCATAGTACTCTGCATGAAATATCTGCCCTTATGTATTGGCTATAACATATTCAAATTTAATAAATTATGGAGTTCATTTGGGTATTTAATCAAAATGTTTTCTGAAACTGTTCAAACTGAATTGTTCGAATTTCAAAATATGTGATGCATGGACGGTACCTAATCATGTAGAATTATTTTGGTATAATGTTTTTATGAGATAATTTCCTTTAGATTTTGTTAATAATCTATCAAAAATTTCATAATTTTTGGAGTCCGTTTAGGCATTAAATTGAAAGTATTTTCGGAAATGTGTATAATGTTTCGCCCAAACATTCATGTGTTTTCAGAAAAATAAAAGAATTGGTCCCATGTTATGTGATGTATTGTGTGATGGATTATGTTGCATATATGGTGTCATATAGCATGGTACATAATGTCAAAAGTTGAAAAAGACCTTTGTTACCATCACATCATATGCCATGTTAATATTGAGACACAATGGTGAAAATGAAATATGATAATGAGGATACTGTTGGAGGTGTGAGCCGACGATGCCCCGAGAGTGTTGGGATGCCCGGAGGTGTGTGCCGGAGATTCCTCGCGATGCCAGGTTGGGTGCGAATGATAAAATGTGGGATGCAATTACTGGTCCTGGGAAAGAGAAATGTTGTGATCCAATTGAAAGATAAAATTTGGAATTGAATTATGCGCATGAATGTGGGCATACATGCATGGTTGTTTGATGATATATGTACAAGTGCATGGTGGTTTATGCACATTGTGTAGTGACATACATGCATGGCTGTTTGATGATATATGTACAAGTGCATGATGGTATATGCACGTTGTATGGTGATGTATGCATGGCTGTAAGGTGAGGTATGCTCAAATGTATGAATGATATGTGCTTTCTCATGATATCTTGATTGTCCTATTTGACGCATTGAGTAGTTTGATGGTTCTTTACTGCTGAGTGGTTGTACTCGCCCCGGGGACTAACATTTCAGATTAGAAAGATGCCTTTACCACCGGTTACGCGCGGCACTTTCTATGGCCTACCATCTGACGTGGAGGTCGAGTGCGCGGAGCATATTTGTGTCACCATTCCTGGTTTGGTATTCATTCGAGTTCGCATGCTAGTCATGTATGTCGTGGGCCTGTTTGGGGGCCCGATCATCCAAGAGTTTTTGTCTATCCACGTCCGTCGTGACGGGGTGATGCTGGGGATGTTGTCGCCGCCGCCAGCGCTCGATGCACCGGATTGGGTGTGATGGCATGTTTGACTGGTGGGAGCTGACACTTTTTGGGATAGCCAACACTTGTAGATGGAGGGTTATACATGATTGATATAGGGGATCGAGATCTCTCTTTTGAGCAGTAGCCGAGTATAGCTAAAAATCTTGGCTTTTTGGTTTTACCGACCCGAGATGTCCATCGTAAATATGTGAATAAAAGTGACTCGGCTTTATCTTTTCCTTTGGTGTGTAGTGGGTGTGCATTGTATCTTTGTCATGGGAATAAGGGATGGTGAGACTCGTTTATATTTTCGCTATGAGTTGCGCTGAATTTTTTTTTTTTAAAAATGCCTATGAACTATGGTTCCTCTTTAATTTGAATGAAAGATATTAGACTGGTTTACAATAGGTAAAGCGATAAGTATCTGTGGCGACCTTAGTAGATCGGGGGTGCCACACAGATAATATATTTGTAGGTTAGTTCCTATCGAAACGAGTGCCTCCAGTGGATGTGTAGTTTGGGTTCGAACCAGACAAAAGCTGGTATACCTGTAATGACTTGATCCGATGAGGGCGGGGAGTTGATGCCGAGGCCAGAGCGCTTGAGCAAGGAGCGACTCCTTGCAAGCTTTTAGGATGGCAAAGGGGGCAGGAATGAATCGAACTATGAACTGAACTAGGAGGGCTATGTTTTGGGATAATTTTGTCAGAGTGGCACAGTGGAAACATGGTTAAGCTTGTAGAACTCTTGGTTGTGAAAAAGAAGGATGGGTCGATGCATTTGTGCATTAACCATAGGCAATTGAATCAAGTGACCATTAAAAATAGGTACCCACTGCCTAGAATTGATGACCTATTTGACCAGTTGTAAGGAAGTTTAGTCTTTTCCAAGATTGACTTGAGATCAGGATACCATCAATTAAGGATTAAGAAAGAAGACATTCCTAAGACCGCAGTTAAGACTCGCTATGGAAACTACGAGTTCCTCGTTATGCCATTTGGACTGACGAATGCCCCAGCTGCTATCATGAATCTAATGAATAGGGTATTTAAGCCCTATTTGGATCAATTTGTGATTTTCTTCATTGATGGTATTTTGATATATTCTAAAGGACTTGAAGAACATGCGCAGCATATAAGCGTAGTGTTGCAAACAAAGACCATTAGATATACCAAGATGGACATGGGACCATGTGACGATGGGTTTCATGCAAGGATTATCAAGGACATTAACTGACCATGACTCCATTTGGGTGATAGTAGATCGCCTGACTAAGTCTGTCCATCTCCTAGCAGTCCACGTAGACTATCCAATGGATAAATTTGCTGAACGTAGACTATCCGATGGATAAATTTGCTGATATATATGTAAGCCAAGTGGTATGCTTACATGGTGTTCCTATAACCATCACGTTGAATCGAGATTTGGGATTTACTTCAAACCTTTGGTGAAGTCTTCAAACCGCCTTAGGGATCAAGCTCCAGTTTAGTATCGCTTTTCACACGCAAACGGATGGAGAGACAGAAAGAATGATCTAGAGACTAGATGACGTGTTAAGAGCTTGCATCCTTGTCTTTAGAAGAAGTATCAACCCAACCCCGGTCACATACTCGATCATGAAACCATCAAAGTGGATGAGCAAGTGAAGTACATGGAAGAACCAATTCATGTACGGGATAAGAAGAAACAAGTTATTCAAATGAAGAAAATTCCGCTAGTTAGGACCTTAGGGCGACGCCACAACGTGGAAGAGATTACGTAGGAAAGCAAAAAGGAAATGAGGCAAAAGGTACCCTCACCTTTTCAATGAGTCATAAGAAACGTACAATTTCGAGGACGAAATTCTTTAAGGAGGGGACATTTGTGGCATTAGGATTTCGTCAGACCTCGAATAAGTAACAGTCCGTGATGGATTTGTCGTCGAACTATGTCATAGGCACCGCTTTCGGCACCGTTTCATCATGTTCTCGTGAAAGTACCTCATCTAGACATTTCTTCATGTGACGTTGCTCGCAAGGCTAACATCTTCGGCATTGATACCTTACCAAGTGAGCCTTTCATAAACGCAGAAATGTAGACCTCTGAAACTTCAGTCACATTAGACCATGCAATTCCATGCAAAGACCTTGGCCACACCACCACCACGTTATCTTCTTCATGGATGGCCAAGGAAATGTAGACCATTGACCTTGAATTCCCATGCACGTTCCTTTCTTCTTGTTGGTCAACAAATGGAGGAGTTGGCCATGCAAAGCCATGCAGTCACGTCCATTACTCTCCCTTGTGAAGACATGAAGACATTGAATTATTCAACCATATGCACATATATGTAATGGTCAACCAAATGAAGAGTATTGACCCATGCACAGCCATGCATGCGATTGCAGTGCATTTTCAGCTCGTGCACATGTCCCTCGTGGGAGTTGACTAAAAGGGACGCTCAACCAAGAAGTGTGGCCACGTTTTCTTCACCCTCCTCAGCAAGCCGAAGTCCCAAAATTTTGCCAGAGAGACCGAGACATGCCAATCTTAAAACGCAAGGGAAGACTTGAGGCATGCAGCGGCCACGCTCATTGCATGGAAGAGATACGTGGAGATGGATATTCGGTGGAAGGGCCACGTCCTCTCTAGCTACTGCTTGCGCAAAGAGCCACCGAATCAGCCCATTGTTGACTCTTAAAGTCAACAAAAATAACCCACGAAGACCTCACTTTTCTCTCGCACACTCGACAGTTGTTCCATCCTCTCGACACCCATCTTTCTCTCTTTCTCGGTGTTCTTTCTCTCTCTCGGCAGCTTAGCATCGATACGTGCTCCCATTTCCATTCCAGTATGTCTAATGGTCTTAGCATTCTTGTGGGCTTGCGATGTTCCGTCTTTACTTGTTGGCAGGTCAAACACTTAAAAACATGCTTAGCAATGTCCAGCTTCATACCACTCCACCAGTACTATTGACGTAGGTTTCGATACCTCTTTGTATTCCTAAGGTGAATACTATAATTACTCATATGTGCTTTCGACAGAATTTCCTTTCTTATCTCTTCATTATCGGGAACACATAGTCATCCCTAGTATCTCACTGTTCCATCCTCAGAAACTTGGAACTTTGGTCTTTTCCTTCACGATACCTCGTCTCGAAACTTCACGATTTCTGGGTCAAATTGTTGTAGTGTTTTAACTTTTCGAATAATTTCTAGTTCAATTCTCAATGCAGTTAGTACACCGGTGAGATGGTCTATTTCTAACTTAAATTCCAAATTTGCTATTATTTCTAACAAAATTCCATTATGTTGCTCTTATACTTGCCATATCCACTGCCGATTTACAACTGAGAGCATCTACTACCTTGTTCGCCTTCCTTAGAGGATACAGTATCTCACAGTCGTAATCCTTTAGCAGTTCTATCCACCTCATTTGCCTCATGTTTAATTCCTTTTGAGAGAATAAGTACTTCAAACTTTCGTGATCTATATAGATTTCAAATTTCTCCCCATATAGATAATGTCTCCATATCTTTATTGCAAAAATTATTGCCGCCAATTATAAGTCATGAGTTGGATAGTTCAATTCGTAGAGTTCTAATTGTCTCGAGGCTGTAGTCAATCTTTTCTTGAGTTCTTGGAAACTTCTTTCACATCCATCATTCCATTCAAACTTCACATTTTTCCTAGTCAATTGAGTCAACGGGCTCGCAAGCTGTGAGAATCCTTCTATAAACCTCCTATAGTAACTTGCAAGTCCCAAGAAACTTCGTATTTCTGTTGGTGTTGTTGGTCTTGGCCAATTTACTACAATCTCAACCTTCACTAGGTCCACCGAGATTCCTTCTCTTGATACTACATGACCTATAAATATTACCTGGTCCAACTAGAATTCACACTTACTAAATTTAGCATACAATTTAAGGTCTCTAAGGATTTGCAGCATTACTCTCATGTGTCACTTGTGTTTATATCATCAGTAAAGACGATTACAAACTGATCCAAGTAGGGTTTGAATACCTTATTCATTAGATCCATGAATGCAGCTGGGGCGTTTGTCAATCCAAATGGCATAACTAGGAACTCATAATGTCCATAACGAGTCCTAGAGGCAGTCTGAGGAATGTCTTCCTTTTTAATTCTTAACTGATGATATCCTGACCTTAAATCTATCTTGGAAAAGACTGAACTCCCGTGCAATTGGTCGAATGGATCGTTAATCCTAGGCAACGGGTACTTATCCTTGATTACTTGATTCAATTGCCTATAGTCAATGCAAAAGCGCATTGACCCATCATTCTCCTTTACAAACAAGGCCAGTGCACCACACGGTGACGCGCTTGGTCTATTGAGTAAGTCTTGCAATTTTACTTTCAATTCCTTTAGTTCTGCCAAAGCCATTATATACAGGGCTTTCGATATTGGTTTAGTTCTAGGCATCGGTTCGATCACAAACTCAATTTCCTGTTCCTGTGGTAATTTGAGTAGTTCTTGCGGAAATATGTCCGAAAATTCCTGAACCACTTGAATTTCATCGAGTTTGGCTGCTTCTTTAGTATGGTCCCTTACTATTGCTAGGTATCCTTGACATCCTTTGTCAAGAAGTGCATGTGCCTTTATTACCAAAACAAGGGCCATTGAGGGGTTTGTCTGATCTCCATAAAATTCAAAACTAGGCTGATCAAGTGGGTTGAACTGAATCATCCATCTATAAAAGTCCACCTCAGCCCATTGTTTACGGAGCCAATCAATTCCTATGATGACATCAAAGTCATACATGACCATCACTACTAGGTCTATTTCGTCCACCTATAGATATCTTACATTTCTCACATACTAATGTAAACAATACTACATCTTTCAACGGCGTAGAAATACGAAGATAAGTATCAAGAGATATGGTTTTTATTTCACCTAGTCGTCTATATTTTTCAAACACAAAAGAATGCATAGCACCCATGTCAAATAATGCATAAACCTTCTTGTCATTTAAAGAAATCGTACCTGAGATAACATTTTTGGAAGCCTTCGCTTCCTCTTGGGTGACTGCGTACACTCGTCCTTGTTCTGGCAGCCTCCGTAGATTTCCTTGTGGAGGTGGTCCGCCTGCACGTTGTTGCATTTGTTGCGTCGGATCAATGTTCTACTACGACCCTCCTTGTGGACAATCCCTCCTAAAGTGACCCTTCTACCCGCATCCAAAACACCTTTGGTGATGCTGATAGGGTCTTGGCCCATGTTGTTTACCACATCTTTGACATAGGTTATTTTGATATGGCACTTTACTTGTGGTGAGACCACTCCTAGTCCTCCCAAAGTTTCCAAAATTCTGCTTCTTCTTAGGATCCCAAGGTAGCTCTCAAGTTGGATAGGGTCTTTTCCCCTGTAGGGTGTCACTTAGTGCCATTTGTCACCGTGACTCCATTCGTTCCATGCTTTCCAACTATTCCCTTATTACTTATTGTTTCACAAGTTGGGCCCGTTCATAAATTTCATTATAATCTCTTAAATTCAAAGGCACCAGTTGCCTCCTGATGTCCGTTCTTTGGCCCTTTAGAAATCTCTTAGCTTTTTCATCTCGGTCTTCTATGAATCTAGGAGCATATCTTGACAACTTAGAAAATCTTGCTTCATATTGGTCTACCGTTAGCTCTTTTTGTTCCAATTGAACAAATTCTGTTATTTTCTTATCCCTAGCATAGTCAGAAAAATGATTTCTATTGAAAGCCCTGACAAACTCATCCCACGTTATGGTAGTACCAGGCAAAAAGATTGTGTCTCCAAAAGCCCTTCACCAATGTTTGGTGTTTCCTTCCAATTGGTACTTTGCCAAGGTTATCCTCTCTGTGTCCTTGCAATTTAACAACCGCAAAATATTCTCTATCCCATTGATCCATTGTTCTGCCTCTTCAAGACTCCCTATTCCAGTAAACTTAGGTGGCTTTAATTTCAGAAATTGCTCCACCAATCCTTCAGTATGACATTCTGCTCTCGGTTGTTGTTGGGCTTGCCTTTCCATCAAATCCCCTATGTTAGCCAGCCCTTGCAGAATGTCTTCCATCTGGGGTTCTACCCTCGAAGCAATGGCTTCAGTTTTTGATGAGGGAGAACACCTTGTTCGTACCATACTTCCCTATAGATTATTTAGTATTTACCACATGAACAATTAGTGACCCAGTGTCACTAATCGACTAATAAGGGAATGTAACATTCACACGTTACTAAGATCATATAAGTAACATACAAATGTTACTGACATGCATGGGTAACTCACAATCGTTACTAGCACCTTATCACTCCAGATAAATCACCCGCTATTCACAGCAAATCAACCACATGCGTTTAGTGCCTTAACGTGTGCAATCACCATAACTCCCCCCGTTTTACCACCAGCGCACCTTATCACTCCAGACAATGACCTAGGCTCTAATACAACTCGAGTTGTGACGACCCTTGGATGACCCTCGATCTGTCAGGTTTGCCACGGCATCCCTTAGTCATTGCTACTATTTTTACGCGGAAGTGTGTATTGACGACTCCATCATAACTTAAAGCAACGCACACGAAAATATAGAAACATGCATATTTATTTATTTATATGTTTTAGAGGACTTAGGTCGGTACATGAAGGCCAAAAAGTTCCTTTTTCTTGCTACACGTATATTCTGACCCGACCATCCTACAATCTATTCACACAACCATCTTCGTATTACATCTGGGTCTTGTCCAAAAGTGCTACCATCACTTCCTTGGGCCCTCCGACTACTCGATCCCGCTAAAACCATTGTCGTTGTCATCCAGGAGTGGAAGCGGTCCCATCATACGCCCATTGACTCAGGCATAGAGTGCAATGAACCCCATCAGCACGGGACCCGACATAAGACCAGCATCCACCGTCAGGATCACAGTGATCCGAATGAACATGACGTCCTGGAAATCGGGGTCCACTTGCTCCACTTGGTCCTGGGTGAGATTAGTGGGGACGCTGTAGAGCATGGTAGAGGACGCGGGTTGGAGAGGCATGGTTACATGTCTGAAATGTAATAATCCCACGAGGGGTGAGTACAACCACTCAGCAAATAAGAGTCTACTACACTATAATACGCAAACCTATCACCACCCGCTCAACCAATCCCAAAAATAAAGCACACAACTTAGATAATTCAACTTGTATAAGTTCTAAAAGAATTTCATAAAACAGTATATCATAAAGCAATAGAAATTCAGAATTTCAGTTCATCCAGATTTGACTACCACCATCTTCTGGTGGAAACCATCGTCTAGGCATCTCGCACCTTACCTGGCATTGCGAGGACCTTTGGGCCTTGATCACATTTCTCGGGCATCCGAAGGGCACCGTGTCACACCCCTCCGGGCATCCCGACTCTTGGGGCATCATCATCAATATGGACCGAGGGTATCCGTCAATTAAGTACTATGGTGGTGCAATCCAATGGTTAATTCCAAAATATCTTTCAGCTGCTCATGCAAGGAAAATAATACGTTTCCGAAATTCAGAATTATAGTATAAACCAAAGTGCAAACAAAATCTTGAAGATACATCAAACCCACGTCGGCAGAAAACGTTCCAAAAAATCGAAATCTTAATCACCGAATCTGTCATAATCAAACTCACGGCTTTACCCCTGCAATTCATATTATTCTAGCCGAAATACCTTTGGAAATTCACAAGCATGTATTTCAATGACCTTACCAAGTCCCAAAAGTTCGGAACTTCCGTATAGTTTAAAACAGCTCACATATGAAATATTAAAAATTCTGCAATGTCAAACTCAGTACACGAATGGGTCTACAAATCAAATCTGACCATAGAAAAACACGTATTTCACTCCCAAAGCTCGTGGTCAGCCCGAACGACTTCCAAATTCACCAAATAACGCAATGTCATGGAAATAATAGAAATCTATAGGGATTCCGAAGGAACACGTCTCACTAAGCAACGACAGAATTCACACAGCATAGAATAGTCGACATGTACTTGCCTTGAACCTTTAGTGACAAAGGGTGGGGGCAAAGTGACCAAACAATGCAAGCTGGTGGCGGAGCAGCGGAAATAACGTGAGATGGTGGTGCGGCGAGGAGGTACACGTGACTAACTTCGGTGAGCAGGACAAAAGTAAAATTGTGTAGGTTAGAAAGAAGATGCTCCTCGGCTGCAGACGTTCATGGACGAAGAAACGTGAAGGGAAGGAAAAATATGAGGGATGTTTTCTTCTTCCAAAGCTTCGACTCCTCTACCTGATTGACCTTCTTGGTCAATGTTTTCCTTCCATCATTGTGGCAGCCGAAGGGAGAGAACAACTCGTGGCTTTGTGTCTTGGCATGAGACACCTTGCAAATCATGCAAGGACGTGGCTGTGGCTTGTTCAAGTTCTTCAATTTGCTGGCCGGTGGAGAAGAAAATTTTGGCTGCTTGCTGTGAAGTCCAAGTCCTCGTTGGTGGCCAGCTGTGGAGAGAAGGATGTGGCCACAAATTCGGTGGTCAAAGTCTCCATTTCTTTAACTACTTAGACGTGTGCATGGGAATGAAGAAAATTTGCATGGAAGGCTTGCTTAGCAAGGTACTAATGAGGGTGAACATTGGTCTCGTTTGTGGTGTTTCGTGAAGAAGAATTTAAATTAGATGATGGACTAGGTGATGGTCGAGTTGTCACGGTACGGTGGAGATGTGATGATGAGATGGTGTCGCGGGGGCATGATGAGACGGGGTAGTTCAGTATGGTTACGGTGGTGGTGAAACTGTGGCCGTGAATAGTACTGATGTCATAATCCGATGACAAGCTTGTTGACGTGGCATGGACCGTTACGCATTCGAGGCTTAGGCGAAGTCCAGACATCACATTTGCATGCCGACTTAGGATTAGATGACTATCCAAACTTTTCTTCTCATCCAATCCTAAGTCCCATGTGATTTCTTCATGCCGTTTGTGCATTCTTTGAATGATTTTGAGGTTTTATAATGAATACTTGTGTTTTGCTTCCTTAGTTATTGATGCGCATACTTTTAGAGATCTTGATTTTAGGGTATCAAATTGACCTAGTTTGGACTCGAGCTCTAATAGGAAGACGTTAGGAACAGTTAGAAGTTTCAAATACCATTAATTTCAGGCTAATCGCTTATTGTTTGGACCATTTTTCATATTTTTAAAACTAGATCAAAATCTGGACAATGGATCGAATTCGGATCCCTGTATGGACAGGTCTTTGATATTTTTGTGCCATAATTTCTATTTAGAATTTACATTTGGCTGCTTAGTAAAACTTGCTTATCATCATGTTGGCTATACTGTTTGTAAATTTGATGATTTTTAGACATGTTTTGATAGGACAAATCCTTGTGACATTAGCTGAATGTCCCGTTATTTTGACAAATTTCTGATGGGCTATTAATTGTTGTTTACTTTTTGTAAATTCATGTGTAGCTTGGTTAAGAAAACTTTCTTCATGAAAGTTGTTCATTTTTATGTCATAAATATAAGGAATTTTTTTTCACAGTTAGATTCTTGAAGGGTTTTACCCAATTTTGTTGTTGTCACATGCTTGTTCTAAAATTTCATAATATAACCTTTTAGGCTAGTTTGTGCATGAAATTAGGCCATGCCATCTTCATGGAAGTTGTTCTAAATGCTTTGATCTTTCTTGTTAACAATCAGCATTTTCAAATTGCATCTTTCAAAAAACACTTTGGTACATGTGATGTTTCCCAAAAACAATTGGTTAAGAAAGTTTTTCTTCAAAACTCGATTTGGCTTAAGGAAAAGTCGTGGTTTGGACCATATTCAAAATGCCTTCGATGCTTGTGAGTGCAATTGGCAATTGAATGTGTTCTATAGCCTACATATTCCTTAATCCCAAATATTTTGAAACCTTTTTAAAATCCTGATTTGACATCGTGACAGTCATGATTTGAATTGTATTCAAAATGCCTGAGATGCTTGCGAGTGCATTTATGCGAACCTTGGGCTAGCCTTGGCAATTGAATGTCTATAGCCTAGATATTCCTTAATCCTAAATATTTTGAAACGTTTTTCAAATCCTGATTTTGTGGCATCCTAGAATTTCATGAAAATCCCTAAATGTGCTATGAGCCATGGATAGGCGATGGAAGCACCGTCATTGTATTTTGTAGCCTTTTTGATCCATGATTTGCAATGAGATTTATGGCCAAGCTTTTAATGGATAATTTTTTTTTTTTGATAGGAAAGAAAGTTCTATCATTGGCCATGTGTGTTATAAATTGGAACTTATGGATTTATGACTACAAGTTTTATGGCCATATTATTTTTGTAAGTTAGCAATTTATTTAAGTGGAATATATTACTAGATTAAATTAGAGAAGAGTAGGCCAAGACTCTTAGGCCAAGACCAGCCCACGATCACCCCCCATTAAGCCTTTTGGCCTGGCCCGTGAAGCCCCAAAGGAAAGGGCTGCCATCTGACCAGCCCATGGAGCCTCATTGGGCCATCAACCAAGCCAGCCCCAAGCCCAGCCGGATGAGCCCTCTTGCATGAAGAAATATCCAAGTGTCCTCACCTAGTGGCCATGTGTAGCAAGCCATGCAAAAACTAATGATGGCTAATGATGGAAGGAAGGAAAATTAGAGGGGAAAGTGGGCGGATTAAGCGAGAAAGAGAGAGAGAGAGAGAGAGGGGTTCGTCCGAGAGAGAGAGAGGAGAGAAAGAGAGAAAGGAGAGGCTGTGCGTGCGAGAGGAAGGAGGAGGGCCGCCCATCGATCGTCCGCCTAGCTTGCCGCCGTCCGTTCGCCGCCTTGCCCGCCATTTGTCGTTGTTTTGTGCTTAAATTCGAGGCAAGTAGAGTCCATTTCTCTACTCTTTGCTAGCTGAAACGTGTGCATGTTGGCTGGTGAGTGTTGGATGTGGTGGAGGTGAGGAGATTTCGAAGTAATGGGGAGGAATGTGATTGTTGTGCATGTTGTATTTGGAAAAGTCAGCCCGTTCCTCCGTGATATTTTGAGTTGCATGTGATTTTGAGTGAGAATCCTACTTCGACTTCTTAACAAAAGTGGTAGAGGATATCTTGATGTATCACATATAAAAAATTTAGAGAAAATTTGAATATGTTATAGGCAAGACATAGAAAGATGTATCACATATAAACAAACAAGAATAGGTAGGTGAAATCGTGGTCCTTTGGAGATGGTTAGATCTGGAAATTTCGGTACTAGGAACAGGGGTTTTAACCATCTATATTTAATTATCTAGGACGAATTTGACTTCGATGTCTACATGAAGTATCTACCTTATGGTCTTGGCTATCATATAGTCGAATTTCATAATTTTTTAAGGTCGTTTGGGTATTTCATCGGAAATGTTTCTAAAACTGTGCAATCTGATGTGTTCGGACTATGTAAGTTGCGATGCATGGACTATATCGTTTTATATGAGACTCTTTTAGAAAAGTGTTCTGCGTGAAATATATCTTTCTATGTCTTGCCTATAACATATTCAAATTTCGTAATTTTTGAAGTTCATTTGCCTATTTAACCGCAAATATTTCTAAAACTGTGCAAGTTGAAATGTTAGAATTTTTGTGCTGTGATGCATGGACTGTACTGAATTTTGTGAGGTCCTTTTGGTGTAGTGTTCTGCATGAAATATCTGCCTATATGTCTTGACTATTACACATTTGAATTTCATAATTTTTTAAGGTCATTTGGGTATTTAATTAAAAAAATTTCTAAAACTGTACAAGCTGGATTGTGCGAATTTCAAAAGCTGTAATGCATGGACTATTCTGTTTTGTATGAAATTCTGGTGGTGTTGTGTTCTTCATGAGATAAATGCCTCTAGAGCTTGTCTATGATGTATTAAATTCTTAGAAATTATTAGGGCCACTCACTAAATTTTAAGAAGTGTAAATTAAAAGAATGCATTCCATTTCTAAAATAATAGTAATAATCCATGAGTTTGCCCCATGAATTATATTATTTTTAAGTGATTGATCTTGTTGCACTTGTGATGATATTTGGCATTACATATAAAACTCAAAAGCTGAATTTGACATTGTTGCCATCACATCATGTGCCATGTTAATATTGAGACACAATTGTGAACATGAATTATGATAAATGAGGATACCGTTGGAGGTGTGAGCCGACGATGTCTCGGGAGTGTCAGGATGCCCGGAGGTGAGTGCCAGATTCCCGATGGTGTGTGCCGGATGTCCTTGGGAGTTTCGAGATGCTCGGAGGTGTGTGCCGGAGGTTCCTCGCGATGCCAGGTTGGGTGCGAGCGATAAAATGCGAGAAGTAATTACTGGTCTCGGGAAAGAAAAATGTGGTGATCCAATTGAAAGATAAAAGCTGAAATTGAATCATGCATGGTATGGCGACATGTATGCATGGCTGTATGATGTAATATGTATAAGTGCATGGTGGTATGTGCACATAGTATGTTGACATGTATGCATGGCGGTATGATGTTATATGTACAAGTGCATGGTGGTATATTCACATGACATGGTGACTTATATACATGGTTGTTTTGATGTAATGTGCATGACTGAAAGGTGAGACATGTTTAACATGTATGAACTATATGTACTCTACCATGATGTCATGATTGTTTTGATTGATGCATTGAGTAGTTTAATGGATCTTTTACCTGCTGAGTGGTTGTACTCACTCCTTTGGGGACTAACATTTCAAATTAGAAAGATATATCTCCCTCCGGTCACGCACGGTACCTTTTACGGCCTTCCATCTGACGTGGAGGTCGAGTGTATGGAGCATATTTGTGTCACCATCCCTGGTTTGGTGTTCATACGGGTTCGTGTACTGGTGATGTATCACGTGGGTCTGGCTGGGGGCTCGGTCATCCAGGAGTTCTTTATTTTTGGCTATGAGTTGCGCCAAATTCTTTTTAAAAAAAAATGCCTTTGAACTACGGTTCCTCTTTGACCTCGAAAGGAAGATATGTAATTGATATTCAATAAGTAGAGCGATAGGTACCTGTGGTGACCTTAGTTGTTTGGGGGTGCCACAGCGGTTGGTATCAGAGCAAAATGTTTATATGTGGAGTGATAAGGAGCCTCATTTGGAAATTAAGGAAGGTAATGACAATGTACACCGTAAGATACTGACTAAGAGTGGTTGACTAACTTCGAACAACGGGTGATGAGTATTCGCCCATAGATCCCCAGTCTGTGTTATGAGTTGCTTTTAGGTGCCAGTAACATGGTTATGTTACTTATTTTTCCGTAGTTGCTGTTGCTTTTAATGGAGACTTTGAGTCATAGATATTTTCTGAGGCAGATGCTTGGAAACTGCAGGAAAATCATGGTACGTTATGGAAGTCATCATCCATCGAGGGCTGAAGCCTCTGCAGCAAGGGCTGAACCCCGAATGGAAGATATCCTGCAAGCATTGGCCAATATTAGAAATCTGATGGAAAGACAAGCGTAGCAACAACCCGGAACAGAATGCCATACTCAAGGACTGGTGGAGCAATTTTTGAAGTTGAAACCACCTAAATTCAGTGGAATAGGAAGTCCTGAGGAGGCGGAGCATTGGATTGATGGGATGGAACGAATTTTCCGATTGTAGGACTGCAATGATGCTGAGAAAATAACTTTGGTAGAGTACCGGCTGGAGGGAAATGCAAAGTTTTGGTGGAGAGCTTCAAGGGACACAATCTTTCCACCAGGTACTGATGTCAATTGGGACGAGTTTGTCAGAGCTTTCAATAGAAAGCATTTTTTTGACTGTGCCAGGGACAAGAAAATTATAGAATTTGTTTAGTTAGAACAAAAGGAGCTGACGGTGGATCAATATGAGGCAAGATTTTTTGAACTGTCTAGATATGCTCCTAGACTAATTGAAGATTGGGAAGAGAAAGCTAAGACATTTCTGAAGGGATTGAGAACTGACGTAAGGAAGCAACTGGTGCCTTTGAACATAAGAGATTATAATGAGATCTATGAAAGGGCATAGTTGGTGGAGCAGGAGTTAGTAAGGGAGCAGTCGGAGAATAAGAGACAATTGTCTTTTGGTGATATCAGACGGGATAAGAGACCCTATAGAGGTCAAGGTCAGACTTGGGAGTCTAAGAAGAAGGGCGTGGCATCTGAAAATTTTGAGACGGTCCATGACTAAGTGATGGAAGCATCGTCGAACTATATCATTGGTGCCATCTTCGGACATTGTTTTGTTATCATCACCGGACCAATGTGCCTCGTTTAGTAATGGTCCGATCGTTGAATAAATTATGGTCTCTTCAAGAATTTTCCTACGTACCTTTACTAGCAAGACCGAGGATTATTTTGATGGATATGTCGACGAGTTACCTATCATTCGAAATTTTAGCCGTGTCCATTAGGAGTGTACCCTAGGTAAGGAGCCAAAAGACTCCCTTTTTACATTTATGCTGCCCATATTGCTCGAAGACCTTCGAATCCTTAATGAAAGTTATAGGAAACATCTTTAGGAATAACATATCAAAATTTGAGAATAAATGGACAATTTTCGGTTAGTATAACAATTTTCTTTGTAGACGTTAAATCTGGAAATTGTTGCAGGATGCTAGTAAAGAGTATAGCGATTACTGCTCTTGATATGCAATGAATCTGATTTAGCGTTCTTCATGAAACATTTTTCCTTTTGGTCTTGTGCATAACATATCCAAATTTCAGAATTTTCTGAGTTCATTTAGGGGTTATTCAGAAATTTTCATTAAAACTGCACATTTTGGTTTTTAAGCTGTTTTACTCCAACTTTGCTCAACTGATTTCAAAAGTGAATGCATATTGGGTTGTTATGTGACATGATGATACTGGCATTGGCATATCATGCAATATTGAGATGTGATGAGACTCAAGAGACATTTTGTCATTGCATTGAAAAGTGTTTTTTTGGAAATTAAGATATTAATTGTTGCCGTTGGACCCTTGGGTCAACGATGCCCCGGGAGTCGGGATGCCCAGAGGTTCGAATGAGTCAATGCCCTTTGGATGTCTGGTTGTATTATGAATACATGCCCAAAGGTTTACCCTGGGAGTGTCGGGATGCCCGGTTGTATTATGATACATGCCCGGAGGGTGAGGGCTGTACTATGATGCATGCCTAGAGGTTAGGGGTAACTATGTCTATGGTCCCCAGTGATTCCTCGTGATGCTAGGTGGGGTGCAAGATGCCCGGAGGTGTGTGCCGGATGCCTGGTTGTATTTTGAATACATGCCCAGAGGCTTTCGCGACGCCAGGTTGGGTGCGAAATCCCAGAATGACGCAAACATTGGTCCTCTAGGGGGATAAAACCGTTTGAATGATAAAATGGATGATTCTACTAAGTGTGAGTGTGGTCTGGTTACAAGACTAAATTGTATGGCATGGAATGGGATGTGTCATAACAGTTTGGTGCTATGATCGGGACTTGTGTGACTGGACATGATGCATCTTGTTTGTTGGAACTGCACTGGTCATTGCACTAAAAGTTTTATGGTTCCGATGCATACTCATTCCTTGATAAACTGTTTTTGTCTATCTTGCATGAATCTAGATATTGATGGTATTGCACGATATAGCTTAATGAATCTTTTACTACTGAGTGGTTGTACTCACCTCGTTTGGGGACTAACATTTCAAACTAGACAAGATACCTCCGCTGCCACTGCCACCAGCAGATGGACCAAGCGATTAAATATGACCATGAGGAGGAGGACAGCAGAAGAAGGAACTTATGGACGTCGACACTAATCGATGGACTTTAAGTATATGACTGTTGGAAAAGATGTCGGTCATATTTTGAAATATAGCCGAGCATAGAAGACTATGGCATTTTGGTGTACCGACGAATGATGTCCATCTGGTTTAAGTAAATAAAAGTGTTCGGCTTTATCTTCTAAAAGTTTTAGTTGGTGTGCATCGTTTTCTGAATATAGGGAAGGGAGTTGTTGGATACGCTTTTGCCATATTTTTGCACAGGGATCAATCTAAATGATATAAAGCCCCAGGATTTATGGATTTATCAATTTTTATGGTATAAGAGTAATAGACTTTAAGGTAAAAAGAAAGGTAAGCGCATTGTGGCGACCGCAACGGATCGGGGGCCGTTCGAGGGGTGTCACAATTAAATGGTATCAGAGCTATGGTCTATTTGGAGTGATAAGGTGCCTCAAATGGAAAAGAGTTTAGAATGATGCACACCTTAGGATACTAACCAAGAGTAGTTGACTAACTTTGAACAATGGATTGATGGAATGGAGCGAATTTTCCAATTATTATTATTTTATTTTTTTTTGGTAAAGGTAAATATGTATTGAGCTTTGAACCAACATTTACAAGGGTCCGACACCACAAAACTTTCCCTCCATAAGACAACTGTCTACAAGAGAGGAAGGGCGTCGGACGCAAGAGAAATCCGCAGGGGCGGCCAAAGCGAACAAAAGGCTAAGCACCAGGCGAACAACAGTGAAGAAGGAAAAGCCACGCAGGGCTGGCGAGACCAACCTCGCAAACAACAAGAAAGAAAGGGAAAGAAACAAGCAAAGAAGAAACCCCAAGGGGAAGGGGAAGGTCTACCACCGTAGACGCACGGCAGCGAACCAGATGATGAGAAGCAACGGATTGGGGCAAATGGAGGCAGGCTAACAAGTGACTCGGCTAGCATGAAGAGAAACCGCGTCCCATCCCCGTATTGACGGAAGGCACTCCAAGGAAGGCTAAGAACTCACTGGAGGAGGATAGAAAATCGACGGATCCAGGCCCCAATTTCGCTGGAGTCTTCTATTTTTTAGGTTGTCTTCGACGTTTCTGAACGTCAAGGCTTTATCTTTCACCACTTTGATAAGGTGTTTTTTAACCGCGGCAACTGCAACCGGTTGATCTCTCGAAGAGTATGTCATTCTGTACTTCCAAATGAGGTGGCATAGAGCAGCAAAAGAGAAGCGACACAAGGAGAGATAGAAATCCTTCCCGAGAGAGGAACTCCATCGCCCACTGCAGTTTTCGGACCAGGTCTTGTTTCGCCACGGGAGGTTGCATTTAGCCGCCCAAAAGTAAGCCATCCGGCGATGATGCAGCACCCGAAGAAAAGATGGTCTGTGGAATCCGGCGTCAACTTGCAAAAAGCACAATTCTCTCTCCCAATTCTTCCATGTGACATAAGAAAGGCTTGGGTGGGGAGGCGATTCTTGATGATAAGCCAGAGATTAAACTGATACCTCGGAGTGATGGCATTATTCCAAATAAAGGATGCCCAGGTAACCCTTTCCTTCCTTCTTCTGATGATATTCCAGGCTGAGGCGACCGAGAAGAGACCCGAGGGATTGTCAGTCCAGAGGAGGCGATCCGCTCTCGGATAACAACGGAAGTGGCCGATCCCAAGATTTGATCACCATCTTAAGACCCGCCCCGCCGGCGAAAAAAAGGTCGGCTACCGTGGCATTAGAAGGTAAACCTGACTCTGACATAAACGAATCAGAGCATATACGATGAATGGGCCCTCTCTGATGCCAGTGATCAAACCAAAGGGAGATTGATCGGCCATCTCCAATCCTCCAGCGGAATAGGAGTCGGAACTCGGATCGCAGGTGTAAGATTCTCTTCCAAGCCCAAGAGCAGTACGTGGGTGTTTCAACAATCCAGAAACTCTTCCCTTTCAAGAAGGTTGAGTGGATCCATTTGCACCATAAAGATTCCTTATCGGTAAAGAGGATCCAAATGTGTTTGAGCATTGCAGCCTTGTTACAATCTCCCAATCTGCGAATCCCAAGTCCTCCCTCGTCCTTGGGGAGGCAAACGTCATCCCAGGATACTTTGGCGCCCCCCCGTCCCAGGCTTGGGCCCTTCCACAGGAACTGTCTAAGGATTTGTTCAATGCGATCTAGAACTGCGATAGGAATAGTGAAGACACTCGCCCAATAAGCTTGGATCGCATGAAGGACTGACCTTATGAGCTGGACTCTTCCGGCAAATGAGAGAAATCGCCTGAGTCCAAGATTGGACCCCGGCCGTAATGCGATCAACTAAGGACATGCAATACGCCTTGCCGAGCCTCGGGAGGTTATGATAGGGACTCCTAGATAGCGCACCGGCATTTTCCCTTCAACAAAACCAAGGGCACTCTTGATCGATTCCGCAACTCCTCGATCCACCAGCGAGAAAAGTCTCGCTTTTGTTGTTGTTAGGTTTCAAACCACTCCAAGCCGAGAAAGTGTCAAGACCATCTTTCAAGAGCGAGATGGATGCCATATCCGCTGGCGTAAGAGAAACACATCATCCGCAAAGAACAAATGAGATAGTCTTGTAGGCTTGCATCTCCAAAAGAATTTGAACCCAGGTTGTGCCGCACGTGCCCTTAGGATCCCTGAGAAAACTTCCATGACCAAGGTAAAGAGATAGGGGGACATGGGATCCCCTTGGCGAATGCCACGTTCACTTGTGAAGAAACCATGTAATTCCCCATTTAATGAAATAGAAAACCTGGGGGTGCGCACACATACCATAATGAGCCGAATGAGGTGGTCTGGGAATCGAAAGGCTCGCATCACCAGTTCAAGAAAGTCCGGTCAACCGTATCATAGGCCTTACGGAAGTCTACCTTTACTTTGCACATTTGGGCGTGTATGGCTCTATGTGGAATCCTGCAAATAATACCTGGGCTAGAAGGATATTATCCCTGATGCGCCGTCCTTTGATGAAGGCATTTTGAGACGAGCTGATCAAATTAGGAAGCACCTTGCGGCGATGCGATTAGCTATGACCTTTCGATACATTTATAAATGGTGTTGCAGCAAGCAATAGGTCTATAGTCATTGACCGAGGTCGCATTAGGTACCTTTGGGATTAGCACAAGAATGGTAGAATTAATTTCCCTCAGAATTCTCCCAGTGACAAGAAAATCTTTTACCGCATCTATAACTGAAGGCCCCACCAAATCCCACTTGCTCTTGAAAAATTCCACCCCGAAACCATCCGGCCCAGGGGCCTTACCACGAGGAAGGGAGAATAAGGTATCTTTGATTTCTTGATCCGAGAAGGGTCGAGAGAGTAACTCGATCCGCTCGTGAGAGAGGGCAACTAATAGCTTGTTGCACTTCAATCAAGGAAGGGGTGGCGGGGACGGATGCGCGAGGCAACGCGCACTGGAAGTGAGATACGAATGTATCCTGAACTCGAGTTGGATCGTTGATCATAATGCCATTCCTATCAAGGACCGAAAGAATTCTGTTTTTCAATTGTCTTGTAGTAACTGAATGATGAAAGTACTTGGTGTTCCTATCACCATTCTCCAGCCATCTGATTCTGGATTTTTGCTTGAAGAAAGATTCTTCATGCCTTCTTAACTCTAGAAAGTTTTTCCGATGATTCTTCTCCACCTCTGCGAAAAATTCGTTAGTGGGATCCTGCTGCAGGTTTAGCTGGGCTAATCTGAAAGCTTCTCTAGATACCGCAACCCTTTCGGATAAGTTGGAGAAGGAATCTCTGTTAAGCTGCTTGAGCCGAACTTTCAGGGTCTTCAATTTAGAAGTTAATATGAACAAAGGGATGCCATAAACTGGGGCATTCCACACTTGTGAAACAATATCATGAAAGGAGGGGTGCTCCATCCAGAAATCAAAGAACTTAAAAGGCTTTCTTCGATTAACCGGTTGAGTGACCTTTACCACCATAGGGGAGTGGTCAGAGATCCCAGGCGTGAGAAAATTCGCTTCCGAATAAGAGAAATGCATACACCATAAGGCATTCACTAAAACCCGATCAATTTTTCTTGCCTTACGGTTAGCCCCTGATGAGGTAGACCAAGTAAACCTGAGTCCAACATATCTCAAATCCTGAAGCTCAGCCTGTAACAAACATTGATTGAAATCATCAAATGAGGGAGGCCATGCATGAGACCCTCCAAGCCTATCAGACGGATCTCTAATGGCATTGAAGTCCCCGGCCACCATCCAAGCCATGTCGTGGACGCAGGCGCTCATCCTAATGAGGTCCGCCCATAATGGTCTTCGAGCAACAAAAGAGTGACCAGCATAGATCACCGAAATGCAGCAGCAAAGTCCCGAAGGGATAAGTTTTACCCTACCATGGATCGCCTGATCGTTGGAAGAAATGATTTCAAATTCCACCCGCATAGGATCCCAACCAACCCAAATTCTACCTCCCAGGAGAGGAATCGTAGTTGGCAATCCATTTCCATCCCGAAAGAAGTGTAGAGACAAGGGACGAAATAGATACTCCGGCACTTTGGTTTCCAAAAGGCTGACCATACTTAAGCCATTAGAACGAGCAAGGTTCCGAACCTCGGCTCTCCTTAAAGGGTCCATAAGTCCTCTAACATTCCAAAACCCGAACGACATAGATATATATATATATATATATATATATAGAGGAAATGTATACAACCTAAACTAAGCAAAGAAAAGAAGAGGAAGGGCGGCAAAGCCTACCTCTGCTTGTGCGGCTTCCGGCGAGGAGTAGCCGTATTCCCTAGGATGTCTGCCTGGCCCTCCGGGGCTAAGGCGCGAAGTCTTTCCTTGATTGTCTCGACCTTTGTTGAAGCAGCTTTCGGAGGCGGCATAGACGATTCCGGGTCAGAAATGTCCTCCTCTTGTGAGGAAACAAAGGTAGCAGCAACCGAATCCACTTCATGGTCTGGGCTTGAGGAAGGGACAAGAAGTGGCCGGGTGTCGGCCGTAAGGGATAGCACAATCTTCGGGGGAGCACTTTGTCCCCTAGGAGCTTTCCGAGAAGGTCCGGTCACTTTGGGATCTCCGCGGGTGCCTTCAACGCCCGAGGCCGATCTTCCACAAGAGGGGCCTTCAACGGCGGACCGGATCTCCACGGACCGGAGCCTTCGACGGCCGGGATTGGTTCTCAACAAAGATCGCTTGGGGGCGAGAGGATTCACCAGCCTTAGAGGCTTGATTCCTCTTCTTCCTAGTCCTTGGTTGCTTCAAGGCATTCGGAGAGCGGCATGAGATTCTTCCATCACCGGGTTGGGACAACGGTCCATAGCTTGAACCGAAGGAGCGGGATCCATTAAGGTCGAGGTGGAGCATGGCCAGACACCGCCGGCCGTGGAACAGGGTCAATGGAGGTCCTTAGCGGTTGAGGAACCGCCTCCACAGAAGTCAGCGAAACCTGAGATTCTGCCACACCCTGGTTGGGGTCGCAAGTTACTGCAGGGGCCAAGGGTGCTGGGTTGATCAAGGAAGGAGGAGCAGGATCCGTCCCTGTCTTGTGATGAGCAGGGGCGGCGAGAGGATTCCTGGCTTCGCATTCGGAGGAGAGGTGTCAGCCCGCTGTTGGTTCGGCCCCTTGGCTTGGAAGGTGCGATTATGCACTTGGGTAGGGGCACGACAGTTGTGCCCGAACATACCACAATCTTGGCATTCGGCAGGTAGCCATTCGTATTCGATTGAGATCATCCGAGAAACTCCCTTCAAAACCACCTTCACGGTCTTGGGCCTTGGCTGGTTAGACTTGATTTCCACACAAATTCTAGCGAACGAAACCAATTTCATTTGATCCGTTCGTTGGTCCACATAAAGTGGTTTCCCCACCACGCTAGCGATTGCACTCATCGCGGGGCAGTCCAACAATCAAGAGGTAAGTTCCTTAAACGAATCCACACCGGGATGGAGGATTGGTTCTCCTTTTTGAGATCCATTAAAGGTTGCCATTGACGGAGGATGAGCGGCACTCTAGCAATGATGGATCGGCCCTTCCTCTAAAATCTTTTCCGAACCAATGGGTCCGGAATGTGGAGAAAGAGGAAGCCTTGGTCATTAGCAAGCACTTCCACCAGCTTTGAACCCCACGCCTTCTTCGGGGATTGTTGCATGAGATCAAAAGGAAGCTTTCGTTTGCAAGCAAGTAGCCGACCAAGCATTGATACCATTTTGGATCAACCGCATCAAGGGCTTCATCCGGTAAGTTCACCACCGCTTCAACATCAACAAAAGAAGGAGGGATGAAGGATAACTCGGAACCTTTCACTGCAAGACGAGCTACATTTGCCCACGAACGGGCCGGGGCTTTAGGATGACCAGCTGGAAATCCCGGGCGAGAGGAAGCTGAACGCCTACGGCTTCTACCTCTGGACCGATACGGTCGAGTAAAGGATTCCTTCACAGCTTGGTTGTTCAGCATTTCAATCCCCTGCATTGCTTGCTTATTCCTCAGCTCGGCATGGCCGGATGAGGATGTGCCGGCCACAGAAGGCAGCACCGAATGAGAGGTCGCACCAGGAGAAGGGTCCGCCGGCCTCTTATCGCCCGCTGATTTGGTTTTCTGGGGTTGGTTTTCAGCCTCAACCACAGAAGGAGACATTTCCACGCACACCTAGACGTCACCAAAAGCACATCTATCCATAGACGAAAGATAGGTACTCACCCGGCCACTCTACCACAACCCCACTCAGCCAAGCAACAGAGACAGATTCAGCCCCGCCCGCACACAGCAGAACCGAAGCAAGAAGGGATTCTGCAGAAAATGACAGGCCAACGTAGGAGGAATTGCAGAGAGTTATCTGGGTGAACGCTGCAGAGAGGGCGAACGGTGGGAATGAGAGAAGGGACTAGAGGAGGCCTCCTAACAAGTATCAACTCCTTTTAACCACATCAGATCAGGAACGAGGCAGAAGAGCAGACGAAATTCCAGAACAGCGCAGCAGAATTCGCACTCTGAGTTGCAGACAATTTCGAACTGCAGATCAAGTTTTCGCAATCCGAACGGTGAGAATGGAGGGGAAATTGCAGTGAAGCTCCCCTCCAAAAATCAGCCCAAAGTAACGGTTAGATCCTCCGGGATGATATGAAACAGAAGCGAAATACACCAGCAGAGGAAACCAGCAGAACCTTAACCGGTATTTCGTCAAACACCGTGTGTGCACCCCAAAAACGATCGTTTTTAGACGAAATCGAACAGTGGGAATCAAAGCCGGGACCAAGAGGATTCTTCCCTCCAAAGAAGAAATCAATCCAACCAACACAGCTCAATGAAAACAACAGGTATCCATACCCGCAACTCCAGAACTGACCTGCATTGTTTCGAACCGAAGGTTGCGGCTTAACTCGTAGAGCAGAGCATCCCTCATCAATCCGAACGGTGAAGTTTGAGAGGAGGATCCAACGAATCTACGCTCAAAAATCAGCCCATTCCAACGGATGGATCATCAGAAATGGCTGTACGAAGCATCGAAACCCAGATCTGGAAACCTGCGAATCCGCGAGCTAGGGAACGCGATAACTCATGATGTAGGTATCAATTTCAAAATCCCTCCGGTGGGAATGAAGATAGGACAGCAAGGGACCTTCCCTCCAAAAATCAGCCCAATCCAACGGCTAGATCATCAGTGATGAGCTTTGCACCAGAACTGCGAACAGTTGCCCGCGAACCAGTTTGAGAGCATTCGCGTGAACCCAACGATCCGAATTTTAATTTTCCAATTATTGGTCTCCAATGATGCTGAGAAAATAACTTTGGCAGAGTACAATCTGGAGGGAAATGCAAAGTTTTGGTGGAGAGCTTCGAGAGACACGATCTTTCCACCAGGTACTGATATAAACTGTGATGAGTTTGTTAGAGCTTTCAATAGAAAGCATTTCTTTGATTGTGCCAAGGATAAGAAAATCACAGAATTTGTTCAGTTAGAACAAAGGGAGCTAATAGTGGATCAGTATGAGGCGAGATTTTCTGAACTATCTAGATATGCTCCCAGGCTGATTGAAGATCGAGAAGAAAAAGCTAAGAGATTCCTAAAGGGATTGAGAACTGATATCGGGAAACAACTAGTGCCTTTGAATATAAGAGATTATAATGAGATTTACGAAAGGGCATAGTTGGTGGAGCAGGAGTTGGCAAGAGAGCAATCAGAGTATAAGAGGCAATTGACTTTTGGTGATATCAAAAGGGGTAAGAGGCCTTATCCTGATCAAGGTCGACCTTGGGAATCTAAGAAAAAGAGTAACTTTGGGAATTTTGGAAAAATCGAGAGTGGCCCGACTTTGGGAGAGTACCCTACCAAGGTGACATTTGTCAGAGATGTGGTGGAAAACATGGACCAGGACCCTGTAATGATGGAAAGAAATGTTTTGGTTGTGGGCAAAGAGGTCACTTTAAGAGAGATTGTTCACAAGACGGGTCGCAGTCGAATGTCAGCTCGGTGCGACAAGTGCAACAACGTGCAGTTGGACCACCCCCACCAAGGAATCCACAAAGCCCACCAGCACAAGGACGGGTGTACACGGTCACCCAAGAGGAAGCGGAAGCTTCCAAAAATGTTACCTCAGGTATAATTTCTATAGATGATAAGAATGTATATCCGTTATTTGACATGAGTGACACGCATTCATTTGTGTCTGAGAAATATAGATGATTGTGAGAAGTAGGAACCAAATCTTTAGATATGCCTCTTCGTATTTCCACACCACTGAAGAATATGGTGTTGTCCATGTTAGTATGTAAGAAGCGCGAGATAACCCTAGGGAAACGAGATCTAGAAATGGACTTGATAGTGATAGTTATGTATAACTTTGACCTCATCGTAGGAATGGACTGGTTCCGTGAGCAATAGACTAGGATGAATGATCTCTTGGAATAGTGACTACCCATGCGCCAAGAATAAAACCGTGAGGCTTAGTATGGGATAGGGCAAGCGGATAATATCTTTGTAAATTAGTTTCTATCGAAACGAGACCCTCTAGTAGATGTGTAGTTTGGGTCCGAACCATGCGAAAACTGGTGTACCTGTAACGACCCGATCCGATGAGGGCGGGGAATGGACACCGAGGCTAGAACGCCTGAACAAAGAGCGGCTCCTGGCAGGCTTCTAGGATGGCAAAAGGGGGCAAGAGTGAATTGAATTATGTATCGTACTGGAAGATAATTTTATCAGAGTAGCGCATCAGAAGCATGGTTAAGCTTGTATAATTCCTATTTGTTGAAACGAAATGGGTAAAAGAAAAGCTACACACATAACTATAGAGGACCTTTAGAATTTAGTGTAGATCACATATTCCTCAAGGTATCCCTGATGAAAGGAGTATCACGATTCGAGATGGAAGGGCAAGTTAAACCCTATATTTGTTGGACCCTTTGAAATACTTGAAAGGATGGAAGACGTAGCTTATCGGCTAGCATTACCTCTAAGTTGAAAAAAAAAAAAAAAATTTGACACGTTGTGTTCAATGTATCTATGCCGAGGAAGTACTAGCCGGATCCTGGACACATACTCGATCATAAAGCCATCAAAGTGGATGATAAAGTGAGATACCTGGAAGAGCCGATCCAGGTACTGGATCGAAAGGAGCAAGTCCTTCAAACGAAGAAAATTCCTCTGGTTAAGGTATTGTGGTGACATCATGATGTGGAAGAGGCCACATGGGAAAGTGAAAAAGAAATAAAGGAAAAGTACCCTCTTTTGTTTAATGAGACATAAGTAATGTCCAATTTCGAGGACGAAATTTTCTAAGGATGGGAGAATTGTGGCATCCGAAAATTTTGAGACGGTCCATGACTAAGTGATGGAAGCATCGTCGCACTATATCATTGGTGCCATATTCGGACATTGTTTTATTATCATCATCGGACCAATGTGCCTCGTTTAGTAATGTCCGATCGTCGAATAAATTATGTTCTCGTCAAGAATTTTCCTACGTACCTTTACTAGCGAGACTGAGGATTATTTTGATGGATATGTCGATGAGTTACCTATCATTCGAAATTTTAGCCGTGTCCATTAGGAGTGTACCCTAGGTAAGGAGCCAAGAGACTCCCTTTTTACGTTTATGCTGCCCATACTGCTCGAAAACCTTTGTTCCCCGGCCATGTACACGTGTTGGACAGGTCAACAACTAAGGAGACGTTGACCAAAAGGCCACGTAGCCTCCCCGCTTGGCTGCCAACGAAGAAGAAAACTTGGACAGCTGCTGCCACGTGACTTTGTCTTCGGTAGCCAGCGAAGAGAGAAAAAGAACCGAGCGATGGCCACGTCTTTCTCTCCGTGGTGGCCGATCGACGCTGCTTGTTGACACGCCTTGCATGGAAGATTGCAAGGTGTCTCCTTGCATGGAACTTCCTCTACGTTACCACTTCTTCTGCTGCCACCGAATTCCCTCTTTTGTTGACTAGGAAAGTCAACAATTGAGCTTCGAAAATAAACAGAAGAATAGGCGAAGTAGAGAGAGAAGAACGGAGAGTAAGCAAGAGAGTGAGCTAGAGAGAGTGAGGTACCGAGCGAAACTTGAGTGAGAGAGAGAGTCCGTGCTCGTGCTTGAGCTACCGTCGTCGACACCGCTCACCGCCATTGAACCGTAGGACATCAAGGCAAGTAAAAGTCCACTAATCCATATAATGTGAGACTATTATTGTCTAAAGTAGTGCAAGTAGACCAGAGAAGGTCTTAATTTGATATTGCATGTTGCATTTGAGGCTTGCATGTCTCGAAATCTAATTGTGAGTGAGCTATGATTGTTGAGAGAGGTGTAATGGTGTGTGCCGAGTGAAGAAAATGTGATGCATGTTGAGTTACATGAGCCGAGATGTGAGTATGTGCTTTGTACCGAGCTGTGAAGGATTCTAGGTGAGTGAAAATGCACTATGACTACTCCTAGACGCTGTGTAAGTGTGTTGAGATGCTACATGATGAATTTGTAGTAAAACAAACGATTTGATTGAGCTGGAAATTAAGAGAAAAGCATTAGATGTTTTCTGTCTTAGAGGAACATGGATAAAAAGTCATTTATATAGTGTCGATTTAATTTCTAGAGATGAAGATGAGGAATAGAATCGTTTTACTTAAGATAACATCCATTAGATTGAGTTTAACTCATAGTTATAGCTATATGAATACAAGAACGTGTAGATAGAAGCAATTCATTTTAAAACAGAAAAACTGTTTCGTAGAAAACAGCCTGACCTTTGATGATTCCACGAATTTTCTGTATTTATCTAGATAGAGTTGAACTTTAAATACTTAATGAAATTTATAGGAAACATCCTTAGGAATAACATATCAAAATTTGAGAATAAATGGACAATTTTTTGTTAGTATAACAAATTTCTTTGTAGACGTTAAATCTGGAAATTGTTGCAGGATGCTAGTAAAGAGTATAGCGATTACTGCTCTTGATATGCAATGAATTTGATTTAGTGTTCTGCATGAAACATTTTCCTTTATTTCTTGTGTATAACATATCTAAATTTCATAATTTAATGAGTTTATTTAGGGGTTATTCCGAAATTTTCATTAAAACTGCACATTTTGGTTTTTAAGTTGTTTTACTCCGACTTTGCTCAACTGATTTCAAAAGTGAATGCATCTTGGGTTGTTATGTGACATGATGATACTGGCATTGGCATATCATGAAATATTGATATGTGATGAGACTCAAGAGACATTTTGTCATTGCATTGAAAAGTGTTTTTTTGGAAATTAAGATGTTAATTGTTGCCGTTGGACCCTCGGGTCAACGATGCCCTGAGAGTCGGGATGCCCAAAGGTTCGAATGAGTCGATGCCCTTTGGATGCCTGGTTGTATTATGAATACATGCCTAGAGGTTTACCCCGGGAGTGTCGGGATGCCCAGTTGTATTATGATACATGCCCGGAGGGTGAGGGTTGTATTATGATGCATGCCCGAAGGTTAGGGGTAACAATGTCTATGGTCCCCAAAGATTCCTTGTGATGCCAAGTGGGGTGCGAGATGCCCGGAGGTGTGTGCCGGATGCCTGGTTGTATTTTGAATACATGCCCGGAGGCTTTCGCGACGCCAGGATGCGTGCGAAATCCTAGAAGGACGCAAACATTGGTCATCTGGGGGGATAAAACCGTTTGAATGATAAAATGGATGATTCTACTAAGTGTGAGCGTGGTCTGCTTATAGGACTAAATTGTATGGCTTGGAATGAGACGCGTTATAACAATTTGGCTGTATGATCGGGACTTGTGTGATTGGACATGATGCATCTTGTTTGTTGGAACTGCACTGGTCATTGCACTAAAAGTTTTATGGTTCCGATGCATACTCATTCCTTGATAAACTGTTTTTGTCTATCTTGCATGAATCTAGATATTGATGGTACTGCACGATATAGCTTAATGAATCTTTTACTGCTGAGTGGTTGTACTCACCCCGTTTGGGGACTAACATTTCAGACTAGACAAGATACCTTTGCTGCCACCGCCACTAGCAGATGGACCAAGCGATTAGATATGACCACGAGGAGGAGGACAGCAGAAGAAGGAACTTTTGGATGCCGACACTGATCGATGGACTTTAAGTATACGACTGTTGGAAAAGATGTCGGTCATATTTTGAAATATAGCCAAGTATAGAAGACTACGGTATTTTGGTGTACCGACAAATGATGTCCATCTGGTTTATGTAAATAAAAGTGTTCATCTTTATCTTCTAAACGTTTTAGTTGGAGTGCATCGTTTTCTAAATATAGGGAAGGGAGTTGTTGGATACACTTCTGCCATATTTCTGCGCAAGGACCGATCTAAATTATATAGACCCCCAGGATTTATGGATTGATCAATATTTATGGTATAAGGGTAATAGACTTTAAGGTAAAAAGAAAGGTAAGCGCATTGTGGTGACCCCAACGGATCGGGGGCCGTTCAAGGGGTGTCACAAAGGGCAATTTCGGGAATTTTGGAAAAGCCAAGGATGGCATGAATCTGGGAAAAGCACCTTATCAAAATGAAGAATGTTGAAGGTGTGATGGACGACATGACCCCGGACCTTGTAATGGACGGTTGAAGTGCTATGGCTGTGGACAGGTAAGACATCTTAAGAAGGGTTGTCCACAAGAGAGGTCACGGACAAGTATCAACTCAATGCGACGAGTACCACAGCATACGACTGGGCCATATTCACAAAGGAATCCACAGAGACCACCAGCTCAGGGAAAAGTGTATGTGGTCACCGAAGAGGAAGCAAAAGCTTCCAAAAACGTCATTTCAAGTACAATTTTCATAAATGGCAAGAAGGCTTATGCATTGTTTGATACGGGTGCTACGCATTCATTTGTGTCTGAAAGATATAGACTGTTGAGTAAAATTGAAACGACATTTCTTGAGACACCCCTTTGTATTTCTACACCTTGAAAGAATTTGGTGTTGTCTACACTAGTATGTGGAAAATGTAAGATAACAATAGGAGGAAGGGATATGGAAGACTTAGTCGTAATGGCTATGTATGATTTTGATGTTATCATAGGAATGGATTGGCTTCATAAGTATCGGGCCAAAATGGATTGTTATAGAAAGGTGATCCAATTTATTTTACCTGATCGGTCGGATTGTGAATTTCTAGGAGGTCAGACCAACCTATCCATAGCACTTATTTCTGCATTAGAGGCTTGTGCGTTACTTGACAAGGGATGTCAAGGGTACCTAGCAATGGTTAAAGATTATACCAAGGAAGAGCCTAAGCTTGATGAAATTCGAGTAGTAAATGAATTTCAAGATGTATTTCCTAAGGAGTTGCTTGGATTACCGCCGGAAAGAGAAATTGAGTTTGAAATTGAATTAATGCCTGGAACAGGACCAATATTGAAAGCCCCGTATAGGATGGCCTTAATGGAACTGAAGGAATTGGAGGTGCAACTGCAGGAGTTGCTTGATAAAGGATTCATTAGGCCAAGTGCTTCACCTTAGGGTGCACCAGTTTTGTTTGTGAAAAAGAAAGATGGGTCGATGTGCTTATGCATTGACTATAGGCAACTGAATCAAGTGACCATTAAAAATAAGTATCCCCTGCCTAGAATTGATGATTTATTTGACCAACTCCAGGGAAGTTCGGTCTTCTCTAAGATTGACTTAAGGTCGGGATACCATCAACTAAGAATTAAAAAAGAAGACATTCGTAAGATTGCGTTTAGGACTCGTTATGGACACTACGAGTTCCTCGTCATGCCATTTGGATTGACAAATGCACCAGCTGCATTTATGGATCTAATGAATAGGGTATTTAAGCCTTATTTAGATTAGTTTATGATTGTTTTTATCGATGATATCCTGATTTATTCAGGAGGGCCTGAGGAACATGAGCAACACTTGAGGATAGTTTTGCAAACTCTGAGAGATCACAAGTTGTATGCCAAATTCAGCAAGTGTGAATTTTGGCTAGACCGGATAATATTTTTAGGACACGTGGTGTCAGGAGGAGGAATTGCAGTGGACCCAGCGAAAGTTGAGATGGTAATAAATTGGCTGAGACCAACAACACCCACCAAAATACGGAGTTTCTTAGGACTAGCCGGTTATTATCGAAGGTTTATTGAAGGGTTTTCACAACCAGTAGGTCCCTTAACCAAATTGACTCAAAAGAATGCAAAGTTTGGAGTGGGGAATGTGAAAGGAGTTTTCAGGAGCTTAAAAGGAAGTTGACCTCGGCCCCAATCTTGATTATACCATATGGATCTAATGGTTTTACAGTGTATAGTGATGCATCTCACAAAGGATTGGGATGTGTTTTGATGCAGCATGGCAAGGTCATAGCCTATGCATCTAGACAATTGAAACCCCATGAACTGAACTACATAACGCATGATTTAGAATTAGCAGCTATAGTGTTCGCTTTGAAGATATGGAGGCATTATTTATATGGGGAAAAATTTGAGATTTATATGGATCATAAGAGCTTGAAATATCTATTCTCACAAAAGGAGTTGAACATGAGACAAAAGAGGTGGATGGAGTTGTTAAAGGATTATCATTGTGAGATACGATATCATCCAGGGAAGGCGAATAAGGTAGCGAATGCTCTTAGTCGTAAGTCAGCTATGGAGATGGCCAGTTTAAGAATGGCAGAATGGAACTTATTAAAGTCCGTAGCGGACTCAGAGTTTGAATTAAAAGTGGATGGTCTTACCGGTATGCTTATAGCATTAAGGATTGAACCTTAAATTATTCAGAAAGTTAAGACCCTGCAAGAGTCTGACCTGGAAATTATGAAAGTGAAAGATGCAGTGTCTTTAGGAAAAAGACCAGAATTTCAAGTTTATGAAGATGGAGTGGTAAGATGCTTAGGACAACTCTATGTTCCCAACAATGAAGAAGTGAAGAGGGAAATTCTCTCGGAGGCACATAGGAGTAAATACAGTGTTCATCCAAGCAGTACAAAGATGTACAGGAATTTGCGTCAGCAATTTTGGTGGAAGGGTATGAAAGCAGATACGGCTAAGCATGTTTCTCAATGTTTGACGTGTCAACAAGTGAAGGTGGAACATCGCAAACCTGCAAGACTCTTGAGACCGTTAGACATACTAGAGTGGAAATGGGAGCATGTAACGATGGACTTTGTGCAAGGACTGCCAAAGACATCAAATGGTCATGATTCTATCTGGGTAATAGTGGATCGTTTGACTAAGTCTACACATTTCTTAGTAGTCCGTATAAACTATTCAATGAATAAACTTGCCGAAATATATGTAAGCCACGTAATACGCTTACATGGTATACCTGTAACGATCACCTCAAATCGAGACTCTAGGTTTACCTCGAACTTTTGGCAGAGTCTCCAAGATGCTTTAAGGACAAAGCTTCAATTCGGTACTGCTTTTCACCCTTGAACAGATAGACAAACAGAAAGAGTGATCCAAACCCTGGAAGATATGCTGAGAGCCTATGTTATTGACTTTAGAGGAAGATGGGATGAGAACTTGCATTTGATAGAGTCTGTATATAACAATAGCTTTCAGAAAAGTATAAGCATGGCCCCATATGAAGTGTTATACGGGAGAAGATGCAGGACCCCTGTCTATTGGGATGAAGTAGGTGAAAGAAGATTGACAGGACCTGAATTAGTACAAGTTACCACTGAAGCTATCGAGATTATCGGGAAAAGACTTAAAACAGCCTATAGTAGACAAAAAGGCTACGTAGATAGGCGTAGAAGGCCTTTGGAGTTTAGAGTGTGAGATCACGTATTTCTTAAAGTATCTCCAATGAAAGGAGTATATCGATTTGGAATGAAAGGAAAGTTGGGTCCCAGATTTGTTGGACCTTTTGAGATACTTGAAAGAATAGGAGACGTAGCTTATTGGTTGGCACTGCCTCCTAATCTGGGAAATTTACATGATGTGTTTCATGTGTCGATGCTGAGAAAGTATCAGCCGGATCCTGGTCACATACTCGATCATGAAGCCATCAAAGTGGACAAGAAAGTGCGATACATTGAAGAGTCGGTGCAGGTGGTGGATAGAAAGGAGCAAGTCCTTAGGACCAAGACAATCCCACTAGTTAAAATATTATGGCGACATCATGATATGGAGGAAGCCACATGGGAGAGTGAAGATCAAATGAAGGAAATGTACCCCTACTTGTTTCAAGAGGCTTAAGCAACGTCTAATTTCGGGGACGAAATTCTCTAAGGAGGGGAGAATTGTGGCATCCTAGAATTTCATGAAAATTCCTAAATGTGCTATGAGTCATGGATAGGCGATGGAAGCACCGTCATTGTATTTTGTAGCCTTTTTGATCCATGATTTGCAATGAGATTTATGGCCAAGCTTTTAATGGATAATTTTTTTTTTTATAGGAAAGAAAGTTCTACAATTGGCCATGTGTTTTATAAATTGGAACTTATGGATTTATGACTACAAGTTTTATGGCCATATTATTTTTGTAAGTTAGGAATTTATTTCAGTGGAAGATATTAGTAGATTAAATTAGAGAAGAGTGGGCTAAGACTCTTAGGGCAAGACCAGCCCACGATCACCCCCCCCCCATTCGGCCTTTCGGCCTGGCCCGCGAAGCCCAAAGGAAAGGGTTGCCGTCTGACCGGCCCATAGAGCCTCATTGAGCCGTCGACCAAGCCAGCCCCAAGGCCAGCCGGATGAGCCCTCTTGCATGAAGAAATCTCCAAGTGTCCTCGCCTAGTGGGCATGTGTAGCAAGCCATGCAAAAACTAATGATGGAGGAAAGGAAAATTAGAGGGGAAAGTGGGCGGACTAAGTGAGAGAGAGAGAGAGAGAGAGAGCGGTTTGTCCGAGAGAGAGAGGAGAGAAAGAGAGAAAGGATGAGAGAAAGGAGAGGCTGTGCGTGCGAGAGGAAGGAGGAGGGCCGCCCATCGATCGTCCGCCTAGCTTGCCGCCATCCGTTCGCCGCCTTGCCCGCCGTTTGTCACTGTTTTGTGCTTAAATTCAAGGCAAGTAGAGTCCATTTCTCTACTCTTTGCTAGCTGAAACGTGTGCATGTTGGCTGGTGAGTGTTGGATGTGGTGGAGGTGAGGAGCTTTCGAAGTAATGGGGAGAATGTGATTGTTGTGCATGCTGTATTTGGAAAAGTCAGCCCGTCCCTCCGTGAGATTTTGAGTTGCATGTGATTTTGAGTGAGAATCCTACTTCGACTTCTTAACAAAAGTGGTAGAGGACATCTTGATGTATCACATATAAAAAATTTAAAGAAAACAAACAAGAATAGGTAGGTGAAATCGTGGTCCTTTGGCGATGGTTAGATTTGGAAATTTCGGTACTAGGAACAGAGGTTTTAACCGTCTATATTTAATTATCTAAAACGAATTTGACTTTGATTTCTTCATGAAGTATCTACCTTATGGTCTTGGCTATCATATAGTCGAATTTCATAATTTTTGAAGGTCGTTTGGGTATTTAATCGGAAATGTTTCTAAAACTGTGCAATCTGATGTGTTTGGACTATGTAACTTCCGATGCGTGGACTATATCGTTTTATATGAGACTCTTTTGGAAAAGTGTTCTACATGAAATATATCTCTATTTCTCTTGCATATAACATATTCAAATTTCGTAATTTTTGAAGTTTTTTTGCCTATTTAACTGCAAATATTTCTAAAACTGTGCAAGTTGAAATGTTAGAATTTTTGTGCTGTGATGCATGGACCGTACTGAATTTGGTGAGGTCCTTTTGGTGTAGTGTTCTGCATGAAATATCTGCCTATATGTCTTGACTATCATACATTCGAATTTCATAATTTTTTAAGGTCATTTGGGTATTTAATTAAAATGTTTTCTAAAACTGTGCAACCTGGATTGTGCGAATTTCAAAAGCTGTAATGCATGGACTATTCTGTTTTGTATGAAATTCTGGTGGTGTTGTGTTTTTCATGAGATAAATGCCTCTAGAGCTTGTCTATGATGTATTAAATTCTTAGAAATTATTAGGGCCACTCACTAAATTTAAGGAAGTGTAAATTAAAAGAATGCATTTTGTTTCTAAAATAATAGTAATAATCCATGAGTTTGCCCCATGAATTATATTATTTTTAAGTGATTCATCTTGTTGCACTTGTGATGATATTTGGCATTACATATAAAAATCAAAAGCTGAATTTGACCTTGTTGCCATCACATCATGTGCCATGTTAATATTGAGACACAATTGTGAACACGAATTATGATAAATGAAGATACCGTCGGAGGTGTGAGCCAATGATGCCCCGGGAGTGTCGGGATGCCCGGAGCTGAGTGCCGGATGCCCGGAGGTGTGTGTCGGATGTCCTTGGGAGTTTCGAGATGCCCGGAGGTTTGTGCCGAAGGTTCCTCGCGATGCTCGGTTGGGTGCAAGCGATAAAATGTGGGATGCAATTACTGGTCCCGGGAAAGACAAATGTGGTGATCCAATTGAAATATAAAAGCTGAAATTGAATCATGCATGGTATGGTGACATGTATGCATGGTTGTATGATGTAATATATATAAGTGCATGGTGGTATGTGCACATAGTATGGTGACATGTATGCATGGCGGTATGATGTTATATGTACAAGTGCATGGTGGTATATGCACATGACATGGTGATTTATATACATGGCTGTTTTGATGTAATGTGCATGACTGAAAGGTGAGACATGTTTAACATGTATGAACTATATGTACTCTACCATGATGTCATGATTGTTCTGATTGATGCATTGAGTAGTTTAATGGATTTTTTACCTGCTGAGTGGTTGTACTCACCCATTTGGGGACTAACATTTCATATTAGAAAGATGCCTCTCCCTCCGGTCACGCGCGGTACCTTTTACAGCCTTCCATCTGACGTGGAGGTCGAGTGTATGGAGCATATTTGTGTCACCATCCCTGGTTTGGTGTTCATACGGGTTCGTGTACTGGTGATGTATCACATGGGCCTGGCTGGGGGCCTGGTCATCCAAGAGTTCTTGTTTGTCCACGTCCGTCGTGACGGAGTGATGCTAGGATGTTGCCGTCGCCGCCACCCGATGCACCAAGGTGGGTGTCATGGCCCAAGTGAGGAGTGGGAGCTGACACTTTTTGGAGATAGCCGACACTTGTAGATGGAGGGTTATACGTGATCGATATAGGGGGTTGAGATCTCTCTTTTGAGTTGTAGCCAAGTTTAGTGAAAAGTCTTGGCTTTTGGTTGTACCGACCCGAGATGTCCATCATAACAATGTAAATAAAAGTGGCTCGGCTTTATGTTTTTCTTCGATGTGTAGTTGGTGTGCATTGTATCATCGTTACGAGAGTAGAGGGATGGTGAGACTCGTCTTTATTTTCGCTATGAGCTGTGCCAAATTCTTTTCAAAAAAGAAAATGCCTATGAACTACGGTTCCTCTTTGACCCCGAAAGGAAGATATGTAACTGATATTCAATAGGTAGAGTGATAGGTATCTGTGGTGACCTTAGTTGTTTTGGGGGTGCCACAGATTTGACATCATGAAAGTCACGATTTGAATTGTATTCAAAATACCTGCAATGCTTGTGAGTGCATTTATGCGAGCCTCGATCTAGCCTTAGCAATTGAATATGTTCCATAGCCTAGATATTCCTTAATCCTAAATATTTTGAAACTTTTTTAAAATCCTGATTTGACATCGTGAAAGTCATAATTTGAATTGTACTTAAAATGCCTGCGATGCTTGTGAGTGCATTTATGCGAGCCCTGGGCTAGCCTTGGCAATTGAATGTCTTTCATAGCTAAGACATCACTTTGTCTCAAAACTTTTCATGAATGATTTCAAAATAAGTTTTTTTAAATATCACATGTATCATTCATACATATAATCCCATCATGCATTAGAAATTCATTGTGTTTATAATTGGCGCATGCCCTCGGAAATAAGTGACCTGCCGACAATTCATTTTCTTGCTTGATTAATTGAGAAATAAGGTTCAAAATACCTGCATGCATGTTTACATTTTTGCAATGCATGTGACTTTTAGATGAATGGCAGGGTCGATGCATGATATCGAAGGAAAACCCTAGGATCACATAGATCGCTTGATTAGGAGACTTATAAGCGTTATTGGCCATGCAATAACACAATTGGTCAACAATTGCTATAAATCACAAAAAAATTGGATTGGGTAAGTGTCGTAGTGAGACCCTCGCATGAAAGACAAAGGCCAACCTCGAGGCCTCAAAATTTGACTTTTGCATTAAACTTTCTTAAAATGATTGATCTCGACATGATGTTGTGTTTTTTTATTGTTTTAATGTGTGTATTTGTTTCGTTTCCATTGTATGCACCTAGTTATAGGTTTCTAAATTAGGTTTAGATTAGGACCCCAAAGATGGTTGAGGTCAATGTCTACTCCAACCATTATCATGTATTATTCATTCTCCTAATATATGTCTCGGGTTCCATTTGTTGTATAAAGCCTGACAAGTCGCAGGCTTTCTCTTTCTTTCATTTTTTTCAATTGCATTTCTCTTTTATATTTTCTAGGATTATATGATAGATTTACTACTTTCCTTGATTGTTTACTTACTATATTGTAATTTAAATTCCATTGATTGCTTTCTTTTCTTGTTTTCTAGAAATAAAATAATATGAAAACTACCAACCATGCATAATTGCTTAGTTTAAGACTAATGATCCTGAAAATGTAAGAAGAAACGCATTGACATGTTAGGAAAATACAACATACTGTTTAGGTACCGAAATGGCACTAGTAGAAATATTAGTGTAACCTAAGTCTCCGAACCTAGATATTTGGTGGTGTAGGAATCGAGTGAACACTCCTAACCCTTGATTGAGTTTTCTAGCCGACCCCCAAAACGAGGCTAGTGGTGACTCCTATCTTATTTTTAGGATTGTCATAAATAACTAAACTGTATAAATAAACCCATCGCACGCGGGGTACGAGTTTCGATGAAACTCACCATGGTTTAGCATACTCGATATGGGAGTACCCCAAAGGATGAAGTGATGCCATCCTTATGGTGAAGCATCGAGAGGGCTACGATGGTAAAGATACCCTTAAATCCGATATCCACACTTGACCCCTTCTCCTAAGGTGTGTCGCCCGTGTAGGTATGGATCGCGAAGTACGATTTTGGGAGAGCTCGCGATCTCGTGGAGGGAACTCACAAGAGGCTTGATCCGAAAGGTGAGGTGATGATGTTTTTTGGAACATGAGCCATGAGGGAACTCTTGTGATCAAGTACCCCTAAACCCGACCTTTCCCCATTTTCTCTCCTCGTGATGGGGAGGGATTGAGGGCGGCGAGATTGGGTCACGACACGAAAATTCTTGCCATTTTGCATTCTACACACCAAAGTTTTCATTAGATTTATTTGCACGTTCTTAGGTGACCTAAAGAATATCTTTTGTTATGTTGATAATAGGTTAAAGCCTTGTCATGTGCATGCTTTCTCATGCTTGTTTGGGTCTCTTAGAGATCAAATCCCATGTCGATGTCTTCTTGGCTATTAAAATACACATTGCAAGCTTCATATGCATATATGAAAGGACATGATTGAATGCCACTTGGTACGTGAAAATTATGTTGTGATTAGGCTAGATGCACTTTGAAATCTTGAAGTATGTCATTATAGTCCTAAGTCATCTTGCATTAACAATAACTCGTATGACCTTTCAGATGCTGACTTTGGGTTAGAAGTTTACCCTAATCATTTGTCATATTCAATTCTTGGTCATGTTTGATTTTCATGCCATTTGTGCATTTCATAAGTGAATTTTGCACTTAATAATGCATATTTGCATTCTAGTTTCTTAATGACTTATGCGCACATTTTAACAAACCTTAACTTTAGAGCATTAAGTTGACCTTGATTGAATCTGGATCCTTCTAGGAAGTCATAAGCCATACTTAGACCTTTCAAATGTCGCTTGTTTCATGCAATTTGCTCATCATTAGATCCATTTTCCATTTTTCCTAAACTAGACTAAAATTTTAACCTAGGATTAAATTCGAATCCCTATTTTTACCCTTATTTAGGTAGACTTTTGCCATTTTTGTAGCAATTTTTCAGTAGAGATTGTTGAGCAAGACCTTAAACAAAGTTTGTTTGTTACCCTTTTACCTGTGTTTTGGTGAAACTTCATGATTTTTAGACTAAATTTGGTAGGGTAAGTTTCAGTTGCAATGACTTGATGTCCTACTGATTTGGCAAATTCTTGTTGCAATGATGTGCATTGTTAGATTTTTATAAAATCGTGTAGAAATTTTTCTTCATTAAAATTATTTCATATCATGTTATGCGTGCTGTGTAATTTTTTTAGAGGTAGATCATCAATGAGTGCCATTCAATTTTGCTGATTTGATGCGCCTTGTCTGAAATGTTCTATTGCGGGCCTTTGTTGTGATTGCCTATCTAGAATTTTTAGGGTATTGTGCATGAAATTAGGTCATGTCACATTCATGAAAGCTGTTTCAAATCCTTTGATATTCCTTGTCCAATGGTTTTCAATAAACGAATTGACTTTTCAATCCCACAATGAAACATCCAATGTCCAAGAATCCTTCAAATACTCGATTTGACAATGGAAAAGTCGAGGTTTGGACCATATTTAAAAGTTGTCAATGTTTGTGAGTGTATTTATGCAAACCCCATACTCGTCATGGAAATTGAATATGGTTTATAACTGATATGTCTCTTTGTCTCAAAACTCTATTTCTTTTTTCTCAAATAATTTCAAATCCATCTTTAAAGCATCACATTGACCTTCCATGTATATAATCATGTCATTCATTAGAAACGCTTGTGTTCATGATTGGCACATGCTTTTAGAATAAGTGACCCACTCACAGTTCACTCACTTGATTGATTGATTGAGAAACAAGGCTTAAAATGCCAACCCATGTATTTAATTCATACCAATGCATATGGATTTTAGATGAATGTTACATACGATGACTAATACCGAGGGAAAATCTTGGGGAATCACTTAGAACCCTTTTTTTTTAGGGACTTATAACCATTATTGGTCATGTGAGAACACAAATGGTCAACAATGGCTATAAATCATATAAAAAAAAAATTGAATTGGGTAGATGTCTAGAAGGACCTACATATGAATTGTAAATGTTGACCCCAAGGCCCAAATTTGAATGATTTTAAACTTTGTTTCACTTAATTGATTGATCTTAACCCTATGTCGTGTTTTTGATTGTTTTGATGTGTATGGGCATTTTTCTCCATTATATGTACCTAGCTATGGTTCTTAGATTATGATTAGCTTAGAATCTCGAAGTGGAGTTGACATGAAGATAGCGGAGAGTCGATGTTGTGGCACCCCTCGACGGCCCTCGATCCGTTAGGGTCGCCACAGTTCGCTTACCTTTCACTTGTCCTAATAACATGTCACTCTGATACCATTTCAATTGCAGCGGGTCCATACAACCAGGGGGTTTGTATTTTTTTTTTAGATTGGTCCCTGCGCAATTTATATAGCGGAAGCGTATCCAGCAACTCCCTTCCCTATATTCAGAAAACAGTGCACACCAACTAAACATATTTTATAAGTTAAAGCCGAACACTTTTATTTACATAAAGCAGATGGACATCTTTAGTTGGTACATCGAAATGCCATGGTTTTCTATACTTGGCTATACTTCAAAAGATGACTGACATCTCCTCCAACAGTCGTATACTTAAAGTCCATCAATTAGTGTCGGCGTCCGAAAATTTCTTCCTTTGCTATCCTCCTCCTCCTTGCGGTCATATCCAACCACTTGATCCATCTACCGGTGGCAATGGCAGCAGAGGAATCTTATCTAGTCTGAAATATTAATCCCCAAAAGGGGTGAGTACAACCGCTCAGCAGTAAAGATCCACCAAACTACTCAATGCATCAAACAGAACAATCGAGGTATCATGAACAAAGCACATATCATTTATTCATTCAAGCATACCTTACCTTGCAGCCATGCATATATCACCATGCCATATGTGCATATACCACCATGCATTTATCATCAAGCATTCATGCATATATCACCATGCCATATGTGCATATATCACCACGCCATATGTGCATATATCACCATGCACTTATCATCAAGCATTCATGCATATGTCTCCATGCCATATGTGCATATACCACCATGATTCATATCATCCATGCTATCAAGCATACATCACCATGAGATCCATTCATACCTTCATGATCTCATTTTTAATATCAAATAGCATCTATTTACTTTCATAAGTAGATCATGCATCATGCCATATGCATACACCCATGCACATGATTCACTTTCAATTCTTATCTTTCTCAAGGATCTCATCAATTTTTCTTCCTAGGGACCAATGTTTTCATCCCACAATTTATCGCTCGCACCCAACCTGGCATCGCGAGGAGCCTCCGGCACACACCTCCGGGCATCTCGTACCTCAACTAGCATCACGAGGAATCCCCCGGCACACACCTCTAGGGCTTTCGGGATTACGTACCGACATACCACCAAGCATTCCCCCTGGAATTACGTACCGTATGCCACCGGGCATCTCGAAACTCCCGAGGACATTGGCACACACCTCCGGGCATCCAGCTCACACCTTCGGGCATCCCGACACTCCCGGGGCATCGTCGGCTCACACCTCCGACGGCATCCATATTCTCACACATCTCTTTTCCAATTTCACATTTGAAATTTACAATGCAGTTGGTTTAAATCACTCTTTTGAAAATCATGCAATATGCATTGGGAAAATTGTCCTTTGATGAAATAGTTTAAATGAAATCTTTCTTTGAGATCATGGAAATGCATGAAAACCATCACACCATTGCATGAATAATAATTCAGAGTATCATGATTCGCACAATAATTCATACAAATCACACATCACAGCATAGAATTGGTCATGCATTCCAATATCACAAATTTCGAAATTGTACAGCTTACATAGTTTCCACAACACAGTTCATTAAATAGGCAAATGACCTTCAAAAATCACGAAATTTAATTATGTTATAGTCAATACATAGATAAAGATGTTTCATGCAGAACATTTCTCTAAAAGAAATTTGTACAGAAATATATAGGTCATGCATGTCAACATTTCCAAGTCCGAATCACACAGTTTGCACAGTTTTCATATCACGGTCGATTTAATATGCAAATGACCTTCAAAAATCACGAAATTTAACTATATTATATTTAAGACATAGATAAAGATGTTTCATGCATAACATTTCTCCAAAAGAAATTTGTACAGAAAGATATAGGTCATGCATGTCAATATTTCCAAGTCCGAAACACACACCTTGCACAGTTTTCATATCACGGTCGATTTAATATGCAAATGACCATAAAAACTCATGAAATTTAAGTATGTTGTAGTTAAGACATAGATAAAGATTTTTCATGCAGACATTTAGACCAGATTCGTTCTAGATAATTTTCTATAGACGTCCGAAGCTCCTGGCTCTAGCACCGAAACGTCCAGTATACCTATCTCCGAAATATCAAGTTTTTACCTACTTATCATTCTTCGTCTCCTCTGAAATTTTGATATGTTTTTCCTCAAGAGGTCCCCTACAACTTTAATGAAGGGATCTAAGTGAAATTTCCAAAGAATAGTCACCATATGGGTCCAAGCAATCTCGGGTGTCCAGTACCGTATTTCCAGATTTACCGTCTTCAAGAGGAAGTCGATTCACTAGGCTACACTTGCTAATTTTACCTCACATTTGAGTATGTGAGTCTTTAGGATGTTCTCTACAAGTTTCATGAAGAAGTCGAAGTGAAATTCTCAGTAAAAAGTTACATGCAACGCACAAAATCACCAAGAGGTCAACAAAACAGCTTCAGATCTAACATTTTCGTATAATGAGGGTTTTACCCCTCAAAACTCAACCATTTTGTCTCAAATTTTAGTATGTTGTTATTCAAGGTGTTCTCTACAACTTTCATGAAGAAATCAAAACAATATTCCGACTAAAAAGTCACATGCAACACACAAACGCAAAGATGGTCAAACTGGTCTTTCCAGAAACAGCATGTATGACCAACGAAACCCTCTCCATAGTTCCGAAATTTCATCCCATCTACCACAACCAAGACTTACCATCTACTACACATACACACAGCAATGCAAAGAGTAGGTTTTAGGACTTCACTTGCCTCAAATCAAAGGAAAACGCAGCAAGAACGACGGCGGGACTAGGCTGGCTCGACGGCGTCTCCTCTTCCTCTCTTCCTCTCTTCCTCTCTTTCTCTCTTTCTCTCCTCTCTCTCGGCACCTAGTCCGACCACCCCCTTCCCCTTTTTCTTTTAGTTGTTTAATTACTTGCCTTTGGTTAATTTTGCATGGAAGGACACTTGGCTTCATGGGAAGGACACTTGTAGAGTCCTTCTCGCCACTTGTTGATCTTCATGCAAGGCTAATGGGCCTCATTTGGGCCAGGCTTGGGCCAGCCTTGGTCGACTACTTCATGGGCTCCTTGGGCCGGGCCTCTTGGCCCACTTTGGGTCCAACACTTTTGGGTCTAAAGTTCACTTTTAAATGGCCCAAAACAATACTAAATAAGCCCATAATTGCTCTTAACAATTTACTTTAATCCCCACTTAATTTCATAATCTCAAATACTTACATGGCCATAAAATTTTGTAATATAAATCAATAAATAATTTACATGAAATTTTTTGGGATGCCATAGATGTCCATTCCCACTGTATTTTGTATCATTTATCCCCGATATATGTCTCAGGTTTCCTTATTTGTATAAACACCTGACGAGTTACGGGTTCTTTCCTTTTCTTTCAAATTTTCCTTTTTACCTTTTTTATAATTGCATGATAGATTTACCACTTTTCTTGGTTGTTTAGTTACTGTCATGCATTCTAAATTCAAGTGCATGCTTTCTTTATCTTTTTTAGAAATATAATAGCACAAAAATGACCATCCACGCATTATTACTTAGTTTAGGATAAACAAACTTGAAAAAATAAAAATAAATGCATGGACACCTTAGGTAACATGACATACTATTAGGTATCAAAAGGGCGTTAATAGAAATATTAGTATAACCCAAGTGTCCAAACCTAGATATCTAGTTGCGTAGAAATCGAGGGACAACTTTAGATCCGCGATTGAGTTTTGCTAGTTGACCTCCCAAAAACGAGACTAGTGGCAACTCCCGTCTTATTTTCTAGGGTGTCTTGAACAACTAGATTGCTTAATAAACTCGTTGTGAGGGATGAATTAATGCCATCTTTGGCGGATGACATCTTGAGAGGGCTATCATGGTTCTCAAAATACCCTGAAACTCACATTTACGTCCGGTTTCTTTTCGACCTTAAAACTGTTATTCAAGACTCGTCATGACATTGAGGTAGGGTCATCACACTTTTCATTGCCACGCGAGGTACAAGCTTGGGAGTGTCATGACTCGATCTCGCCGCTGATCCCTCTCGCGTCAAAAGGAAGGGGAAAGGTTAGGTTTAGGGATACTTGATCACGAAAGTTCCCTTTTGGTTCTCAACCATAGGGATGTCATCATCTCACCCCCCGAACGAACCTCTTGTAAGTTCACTTAATCATGATCGTGAGCTCTCCCGAGCTCATATCCCACATGATAATGAAGTGTCGTGACCCTACCTTCACGCCATAGTATATCCCAATTGACAGTTTTAAGGTCGAAAGGGAATCCGGATGTAAAGGTGAGTTTAAGGGTATTTTTAACAACCATGATAGCCCCCTTGAGATGCACATCCGCCAAAGATGGCATCACTACACCTTTATCGGCTTCACCATCTCTAGTATGCTAAATCACAATTGTAAACCTTTTCTTAAGGTCCATGCCCCTCATGACAAATTTATTTATACGGTTTAGTTGTTTAAGACATCCTAAAAATAAGATGGTAGTTGCCACTAGCCTCGTTTTTGGGGGTCGGATAGAAGACCCAATCGAGAGTTAGGAGTGTTCCCTCGATTCCTACGCAACTAGATATCTAGGTTCGGGGACTTAGGTTACGCCAATATTTCTTTTATCACACTTTCAGTACCTAATAGTATGTTGTATTTACCTAAGGTGTCCATGCATTTCTTCTTAAATTTTTAGGATCATTTATCCTAAACTAGGCGATCATGCGTTGTTGGTCATTTACGTGTTATTCTATTTCTAGAAGTCTTCGAGATATTCATGATAAGGAACCAAGTTTACATCCCGTGTTTGACATTCCCCTCCCATCTAGAGGATGATGAGTGTAGAATCATCATAAACCTAAAGCTTTCTGACTTTCATATCGATGACCAATTGCAGACTAATGATACAGGCCTCATATTCATTAATAGTGTTGGTACAAGGGAAAACCAACTTTGCAGCTACTGGATAATATTGACCTTCTAGGGATATTAAAAATACCCTAGTGCCAGAACCATAAAGGTCAATTGCACCATCGAAATACATTGTCCACTTCTCATGTGATACCAGGTAAATTCGTTCATCGACTTCATCCCAGTATTTAGACTTTTCGGGATTTTCAACTAACATATCAGCTATGGCTCGTCCATTGACAAACTTATGTGCCATGTTTTGAATATCGAACTCGGAGAGTAATATTTACCATTTGGTGAGCCTTCTAACCAATGCAGGTTTCTCCAAAAGATATTTAATCGGGTCGTTCTCAATCACCAGCAAGATGCAATGGTGAAGAGTATATTGTCTTAATTGGTGTAATACCCAAATCAGAGCTACACGTCTTTTCCACTTTAGAATATTGAACCTCAAACGTAGTGAACTTCTTATTGAGATAGTATACGGCACACTCTACCCCATCCTTTGGTCATTTTTTGCATCAACATGACTCCTAAAAACTCTTCGTGGATTGTAAGATATAAGATTAGAGGCACACTTTGAATGGGTGGTGCCGATACAAGGGATTGTGAAAGATATCTCTTAAGTTCTTCAAAGGATTTATGGCATTCTTCATCCCAGTTGACTTTGGCATTCTTCTTCAACAACTCAAAGAATGGCTTAGCAGTTTCTGATAGTTGGGAGATGAATCTTGCTACATAATTCAATATTCCTAGTAGGCTTCGCACTTCCTTAATAGTAGAGGGAGGTTTTAGGTCACATATGGCTTTTACCTTAGAGTGATCTATCTTGATGCCCTTGTTACTAACCATAAACCCAAGGAGTTTCCCAGACTTTGCCCCAAGCCTCAACTTGAATTTCCTCAATCGATCAAATAGTTTTCTCAAGACTTCAACATGATCTTCAGCTTGTCTTGACTTTGCAATCACATCATCGACATAGACTTTAATCTCCTTATGCATCATGTGGAATAATGCCACCGTAGCTCTTTTATAGGTTACCCCAGCATTCTTCAGGCCAAAGGGCATAACTTTGTAGCAAAATGTTCTCTATGAAGTGATGAAAGATGTTTTTATCATGTCTTCCTCTTTCATCCAAATTTGGTTGTAGCTGGAGAATCCGTCCATGAAGGAGAATAGCTCAAAGCCAACTATATTGTCAACTAAGGCATCGATGCATGGAAAAGGAAAATCATCCTAAGGGCTTGCCTTATTCCAGTCATGGTAATCAATGCAGACTCGGACCCATCCATCCTTCTTCATAACCGAGACTATATTAGCAATCCAATCAGCATAATTGGTGACTTTGATGAAACCAACGTTTAGGGGTTTCATGATTTTCTCTTCAATTTTCTTTGACAAATCAGGTTTTGTCTTTCTAAGCTTCTATTTCTTAGGCGGAATATTAGAATCAAATGGTAACACATGTTTCACAATCTTAGAATCTAAACCCAGCATATCAGCATAAGACCAAGCGAAGACATCTTGGTATTCTTTCAAAAGTCCAATTAATATATCGGCATTCATTTGAGAGAGACCTGCCCCAATCTTGCTTTCTTTAGGGTTTTCTAAATCTCCTCAATTCACGGTGATTGGTTGCTCGGTAGTAGAAGGTTTGGACTCTTCATGTCTAAGCCATTCCCTTTCAATAACTTCAGGATTATCCTCATTCTTTGAGTCGGAATAATTGGGTTTGCCAAAATCTCTTGAATGTGAATCCGAGCCATACAAATGACTATCATGATGTGAAATATCATGCTTGAAATATAATTGAAAATGGTTAGTATGTAAACATAAATAAATGCCATGCATGAAAATGTCATGAAAAATTTGTTTTCGAATTCCAAGTTCTAGAAAAATTTATTGGGAACTCGTCCTCATGTCATCGAACATTCTTGTTCCACTATCATTTTGAAACTATAGATCGTGTAGAAGCCCAGGCCTCAAAGCATCATCATAGGATTGGTTTGAGATACCTCACATGTCTATTAACAAAAGATGCAAAATTTATTGATATGCAAAAATTGCATTACAATGTATGTTGTCTTGGATCCATAGAGTTCGTGATCCAGATTATTACAAGTATAAGTGAATGAAATAGATGGAATTCCCTCGTAGGGGAGAAATGAATGGAAAACAATTGAAATGAAAAGCAGGAATTAGAAACATCCCTTATAAAGTGAGATTAGTTGGCTCTTCATCTTTACCAATGGCACCAATCACGCCATCTTCAAATTGGTTGGCAAAGTGAGGGATAGTGGCTTACTCTTCTTCCAGGACTTTTGGTGGGCTAGGGAAGAAATCCTTCAGCGGTGTAGGTAGGAGGTGTTGGTAACTCTTACCTTTAATAGTTGGGTCATTTCGGTTACCTTGACCCTTTTGGTCGCCTTGATAACCTAGGCCTTCATGTTTGTTCCTTTTGACCACCTCAATGGGATTTGGCACACCTTGAGCAAGCTTGCCCAAACCTTTTCGAATAGCGAATCCGTTATTGAGTAACTCTTTGCTTGACATTAGGGGAGGCCTTTGAGAACTGAGGTTTCTTGATGATTGACCTAATGGGTACATGGGTGACAGACACGAGCTCAAATGAGTGGTAGCTTGATTCCCCTTTGATTTTAGGCTTAATATAGGGTATGATAGTGTTGTGGAGAGTCTCCACGTCTCTTTCACATCGAATGGTCACAATCTTTCCGTCGATGACAAGTTTCATCATTTGATGAAGACTTGAGGTAATAATCCCTGCAGCATAGATCCAACGACATTCCAATAGTAGGCTAAAGTCACTTGGAATGTTGAGTACTTGGAATATCTGAGTAATGTTCATGGGGCCAACTGTCAGGGGTAATTCAATTTCCCCTAATGATTCCTTTCTCATCCCATCAAAAGTTTGGACAGGAATCTTCAGAGGGGTGGATAGAGGGCAAATGTTCAATGCATAACCATTATAACCAGTACCCTCAAAATCCTGGTTCCAAAATATTGAGCGAACACATATAGCGCTTTAATGTGTGCTTGGCCTTCAGTAGGAATGTCCTTATCTTAGAAAGTTATTCCCTAAGGGGTATGGCACCTGTAAACTCCTCCAATTGTACTCCTCTAATAGTTTCAGGCACATGGACCTCATTCAAGATTTTGAAAAGTGTGTTTCTATGCTTTTCTAAAGACTTGAAAAGCTCTAATAAAGAAATTTGAGCGGGTATCTTTCACAACTGCTCCATTACTTCTGCCTCACTCGTCCTAAGTGTTTTAAGGAGTCGTTCAGCTTCCTCATCGATTACGGCCTTCTTTTCCACACCTTCACGTGATAGGTAGACTCGACCTGATTTAGTAATAGCGTCAATTTCATTGGCGTTGTAGTTCCATAGGATCGCCATGGTGTTATAAGTGGGAGGCACTTTGATCTTGGAACATTCACTAACTTGTGGTGGTAATTCAATAACAACAAGTCTACAACCCAAGTCTAAGATCTTCATGGCCTTCAAGCTATCAATTAATGAGCCAACTTCAACGATATTCTTGTTGATTGCACCAGTTCCAAAAGAGATGCTCTCCTTAGTCAGATCAATTACAACGGGCTCGATCATAACCACAAAATCATCTTTTAATTCATCTCCCCATCTAGTAGGGTCGATGTCTTTGGGTTTTTAGAAATAACTTAGAGGAGGAGTACGCTTGACTATAAAATCATACTTCCCACTCGGTTGCCTTAAGGTATCAGCTACTTCACCTTTCTCACGGGCCTTCCTTACGAACTCACGATCCCAGCTAGAAATTTTGTATTCATCCTCATTCTCGTCATTGGAGTGAACTTCTTTATTTTTCGACAAATTTAGAGTAAGGTCTTTTTCTCATCCCATCCGGTCGGGGCAATATCCTTTGCATCAACAAAGAAACTCAGCAGTGGAGTGAATTGCACCTTAAAAACATATTTTCCATTTGGTTTGTTAAGAATATCAACAACTTTCCCACTTTTGTGAGCTTTTCCAAGAAACTCATGGTCCATGCGGAAAGCTTTAAGCTTTATACTCATACTCGCTTTTAGTGTCTTAGTCTTGGTACATAGGGGCTTTCCCTTTCCAGGATCAACGATCCTTCTTTCAAGTGTCATCCTGACTTGGATTCCCAGCTTCCTTTAAGACTTTTGAGATTACGTCTTTGCCAGACAAATCAATTTCAACTAGGGATGTCTATCTTGGAGCCGGCTCACCATCTAAATATTAAAGGACTCCCAGTTCAAGCAGTTTTGCTAAGCAACCTATCTTCTCATCACGAGTGATGTCACCTTTTAACTAGCGATTAGCAAGGGGGTGATATGTTCCAAATTTTGCATATCCATCATAAATGGACACTTGTCGTCATTCCCAAAAATTACATCGACATTCTCAGCATTTTTCGGGAGTGGACTCTGTTGGACATTTGGCATTGAATTCTTAAAGGTGTACAAATTCTTGTCCAATAGGTTCTGGATCTTGCAACGGAGTATGAAAAGTTATCTACATGGAGACCCTTCCCATGTGATACTCGCAAGTCTTATTAGGGTCGAACCCAAGGAACTTTGGCGGATTACCTTCGGGATTTCTCTCACCACGAAATGACTTTCAATCAGCATCGGAAGTAGCTAAGACATAGGTCTAGGCAAAGAAGTAAATTGCCTTTGTAAGGCTTTTCTTTTATTATCAAAATTTCAGGAAGAATTCCCAACCTCCATAGCAGATTTATGAGCAAGAGGATCATATACTTTTTGTGATGAAGAGTTTTGTATATAAGTAATCTCTACAACTGACTCCTTGTCTTTCTTTGATTTGTGGTCTCATATAACCTTCCTTCTCACATGATCCCCTCAATGTGTTCACCCAACTCCATTAATGCAACAAAGTTAATACAGGTGTGATTATACATCTTCCCGAAAGAGTCACGAGGCATGGCTTGAAGTACTAATTTCATAGCCTCTTTCTTAGATAAGGGTGGTTTCACTTGAGACATGATGGCTCTCTATCTTTGAGCATAGGCTTTAAACATTTTGGTCCTTCTCTTCTCGACCCCAATCAACTCCACTTGAGTTGGTGCAATTTTGGTGTTAAACCGGTATTGCTATAGGAATTCGTCGGCAAGATATTCCTAAGTATGGATCTTTTCCAAGTCCAACTCGATAAACCATGTCAACACATGACCAACCAGGCTATCTTGAAATGAGTTGATTAGGAGCGGAGGATTGTCAGAATAGCAAACCATCTTGCCTAGATTGTAACATCCTCAATTTCAACCCTTATTTTGGTCCCCACTAGGAGGCTAAGCTAGATAGGCCTTGGATTGGCCAAATCCTCCTAGAAACGAGTGTGAACAAGTGTGGACAAGTGTGAACACAATAAATGAAGATAATGAATGTAGAGGCTTACGTGTCCATATAGCCTAGCCTAGTTATAACCATAAACTAAGTAGGAGATCTTGGAGGCCAAGAAATTGACTACACATCCATTAGAAGAAAGAGCAAGTAAGTCAAACCTTCTTAGACGAGCTAAGAGCACATTCATTACATTTGGCTTCTAGTTATTCAATGCCGAGATGAAGTGTTCAAGCTAACCTAGGACCTAGTTGAAACTTGGGAGATAAGGATGCCCGACAATTAATGCTTCTTGACCAAGTGAGACGCCTCCTTTCTTTTTTCCAACTAAGACTGCCACCTTGATTTTCGAAATTACTGGACCTATGCTATTTGCCAATTTTACACATATTTTTATGGTGCGAATTTAAAGAAACTTTCTTCATAAAAAGTTTTTTTAACATCTTTATCCAAAACATACTTAAATTTCATATTTTTTCTGAAGTGAAATGGTAGGGATAAATGCCCAATCATTCACTATCTGGAATCTATCCCGTGTTGTGAAAATAGTGACCAGGTTGCCTTCTCAAATTTTTATAAACTTTTCCCTTTCAAATTTAACCATTCTTCCTGAATGAAAATTTTAAATGACATCCATATCTACATTATATAAAAATTTCAAAGAGTTTTGTAAAAATTTGGATTTCGAAATAAGTCTCTCTCTCTCTTCGACTATTGAATCTACTCGACGGACGTATATTTGGGTTGTGTTCAATGATTTGGTTCTCTTTCCTCAGCACGAATTTGACTTTACTTCCTTCATAAAAAATGTTTTTAAGGTCTTCTCTAAAACATATTAAAATTTCATAAGTTTTCGATTCCGTTTGATAAAGTAAAGACTCTGATTTCGGAAATTGTTCAAAACTGTTTTTCTCACCCAAGAGGTATGAGTCACGCCCAAGCTTGGACTCATGTGCTTAAATGCCATGTTGAGGTGTCCCAAGCTACAAAGCTAAAGTCCTATCCTACCTTGAGACTTGGTGACTAAGTTAGCTTGCATTTAATGGTTCTTGACTTAAAAAGGAAGTCTTGACTTTTAAGGCTTCATCGGACCTCACATAAAGAATGATCGGGCAAGAACCACCAGCGATTGGAGGGAGGAATTGAGGCATCGACGGGCTAAGAGGAAGCTTGTCGGCCTTCAATGGAGGCGGAGGACTGCTAGTGGAGGCCTTGGTTGATGGCAAATGGCGCGATAAAGGGAGATGACCAAGCGCCGCGTGAAGAGAGGAGAAAGAGAGAAAGGGCAGGAAAGTAGAGAGAGGAGAAAATTTTAGAGAGAAATTTTTGTGTATTGATCTGTAAAATGTAAAAATGAGACCCCCTTAGGTTTTGGAGGGAAAAACCTTATATAATCTTCATTTGAGATCAAATCTCGATCGTTGATTTGATCAGACGGTCGAAACTTGATCGAATGATCTAAGTAAGCTCATTATTGGTTAATCCCAAGTAAAATGTGTCCCACAATTGATTGGATGGTATTAATGCACAAACAAGGGAGTTTAAGTGCAAATTGCGATTAAGGCCTAATTAGGGGCCATTTTGTAATTTTACGAAATTCTTGGGTATTTTCACAAAATCTGGAAAATCAAGGGATGTAGAAATAAAGTACAGACGATGAGTCAACTGGTGGGCATTAGCAATTGAGAATTGGGTGGCAAAGAGCCGAACTAGCCTTTTCCACCGACTGCCGATTAGACTAGGAGGATTGATTCAAGTCGATTCAACTAGTTCTTGGTCGGTTTGAGCTTGTTAACCCTTGGAGGGCTAAATTTTATGTAATTTATTCCCTCAAAGACCAAATTGAAAGGGAAAACTTACTCAAAAACGGTCCCATTCTAAAGAGATTAGGCCAACCTTATAAATGCGATCCGGTGGCTTTCTATTGGCCTCATTACTTGATTATATAGAAAAATAATGGATCTATATCATGGGCACACATAATTGGACATGATAGGCCAAATCACACAATTTCACAATTTCTCGATCAAAATCGTGAATTAATTGGAATTAGATTCCATTAATATCGTGAGACACCTGTCCGATTAATTGCCCATGCCTAGGATAACCTATTGTATTCAAATTGACTTTGAATTGATGTTATGACTCTTATGTTAAAAATGAATCGAGATTTAATATTGGAATTGAACCTTGATTTGCTAAATTAAATCTTAGTCTCAAATGGGTCAACTTGAATTTCTTCAATTAAAGCTCATTAGCTTGGTTTTCTTATATTTAAGAAGGTGAAATTCCTCAAATAAAGAAGTTCGCGAGTGAATCTAAAAAATGAGTGGAATAAAAATGTCCATTCGCAAATCATGGGAAATTGATTCAGACCCCTTAATTAGGGCTAAAAGTGGTAATTCACAATTCAACATGACCATTCTCAAAACTAAGTGAATGAGTGAATTAGAAATAGTCTCTAGATTCAATGTCGTAAGAGAAATTTGACCTAATTATGACTAAAATGAAAGTAATTTTAATTTTGTTCGATTTTGAACCTAAATCTGAAATATTTGGAACACAAAGTTCTTAATCGATTTTTGAAAAATATTTGACACTAAAGTCCAATTCACACTAAAGTGTTTTGTGGATTTTTTATTTTTTATTTTTTTTGTCAAAGGTTTGACCAAAAGTCAACCATTTCTTGATTTTTCCTAAAAGATTGATTTTCAGGTCAATTCTTTGGAATTTTTGAAAATTAACTTCACTCAAGTGAAATTAAGACCATTTAGTATATTTTTGTGCAAAAACCCAAATTTTGACCAAGGGTTGACTTTTGGTTAAAGGAGAGCAATACACAAACCCCTCATTAATGACCTAAAAATCTAGATGCCGAGTTGATAAATGCTCAGTGATCAAAAAGTCATCTTATGAGCCGGTGATCCAATCCCATCGGTATGGTCGATAGAAAATTCATGGCCGACACCTCAACGAGTTCGTAGTTGGTCAGTTGGACTTATGATTGATCCTTAATTCCTTACCGATTGAACCGATCGATCCATGGTCAATGGCCCATGATCGATCTGTTTAGGACCTTATGGCGGATCCTCACGGGGCCAAAATCGAGGGTGTCGTAGATGATATAATCGTTGGAGCTACTAAAGACGTACTATGCAAGGATTTTACAAAAATGATGAAGACTAAATTCGAGATGAGGATGATAGGTGAACTAAATTTCTTTCTCATATTCCAAATCAAGCAATCTCCTAAAGGCATCTTCATACATTAAGAGAAGTATGGAAAAGAAATGATAAAGAAATTTGGTCTAGAAGGATGCAAGAAAATCAAGACACCCATGTCATGCTTTATCAAATTAGATAGAAATGAAAAAGTAAGTCTATCGACCTTAAGCTATATAGGAGTATGATAGGTTCACTTCTATATCTAACAACATCTAGACCTAATATTCATTTATTACTTGTTTATATACTCGATTTCAATCAGATTCAAAAGAATCGCATTTATCATCTGTCAAATGAATTATTCGATATATTGGATCCACACAAAAGTTTTTTTTTTTTTTTTTTTTTTTTTTTTTTGGTGAAGGGTAATAATATATAGAGCTATAACCAATTACAAGAAGGAACAGGCACCACAAAACTTGCACTCAAGAAGACACACAGGCGTCTACTCGAGTGAAAGGGCGCCGTCCACAAAACACCGCAAGGCGGTCAAGAGATCAAAGCAACAAGGGCCTAGACAGACGTCCAAGAGACAGCCACGCAGGCCAAGAAGAAACAACAAGAAGGAACAAGGAAGGCCACGCAGGGCCGGGACAAGAACATCAAGGAAAGACAGACCGACCAAGACCGAAGCAAACGAACGGACCGACGAGTCAAGGAAGAAAGTCGATCCAGCAACGGCACCACCTGAAAGCTGGGGTGGGCTAGAAGGTAGGGGCTGAAGGATTGAAGATAGAAGGGTCAAGCCCCGGTTCCGTTGTAATCTCCTGTTCGTTGGGCTATCAACAACGTTCCTAAAGGTTAAGGCTTTATCCTTCACAGCTATAATAAGATGCTTCTTAATAGCATCAACCACAACCGGAAGATCTCTAAAGAGGATGTCATTCCTATATTTCCAAATGAGATAGCAAAGTGCGCCAAAGGAGAAACGACCAATGGAATGAAGGAAGTCTTTACCAGAGAGGAATCTCATAGCCCAATGAAGATTATTAGCCCAAGTTCCATTCCTCCAAGGGAGGTTGCACTTGGCGGCCCAAAAATACACCACACTAGCGGTGATGCAACAAGGCGAAGAAGAGGTGGTCAATGGAGTCCGGAACTAGCTTGCAAAAGGCACAAACTTCGGTACCAATTCTACCATGCGACATGAGAAAGGCTTGGGTAGGCGGGCGGTTCTTGACAATCAGCCAGAGATTAAATTGGTGTCTCGGGGTGATGGCGTTACTCCAAATAAAGGAGGCCCAAGGGACTCTTACCTTCTTTCTTCTAAGGGAATGCCAAGCCGAGGCGACCGAGAAGACCCCAGAAGGACTGTCACTCCAAGTCAACCTATCCGGAGCCTCAGAGAGGGTCGGAAGGGGAATATTCCAGGAATCTAGCACATGATCCGAAAGCTAGACCCGCCGGAGAGAAAAGATCTACAACGACCGCATGCCAAGGCAGCCCCGAGTCGAGATAATATGCTCGGAACAAAGAAGATTCAAAGGACCACTCGATTCCAATGATCGAACCACGGTGATGTCGCCTTTCCATTCCCAATTCTCCATTGGAACTTGAGACGGAACTCGGATCGAGATGAAGGATCCTTTTCCAAGCCCAAGAGCAATAGGTTGGCGCCTTAGCCACCCAGAAGTTCTTCCTATTAAGAAAAGTAGTATGTACCCATTTGCACCATAAAGACTCCTTATCCGTGAAGAGGATCCAGATGTGCTTCAGCATGGCCGCTTTATTGCACTCACTCAGTCTACGAATCCCAAGGCCTCCTTCTCCCCTAGGGAGACAGACATCGTCCCATGACACCTTAGCACCGCCCCTTCCAAGGGTGGGCCCTTTCCAAAGAAATTGTCTAAGTATCTGCTCAATTCGGTCTAGAACCGCTACCGGAATAATGAACACGCTAGCCCAGTAAGCTTGGATTGCATGGAGTACTGACCTTATAAGCTGAACTCTCCCGGCGAAGGAGAGGAATCGATGAGTCCAAGATTGCACCCTAGCTGTTATGCGCTCAACTAAGGATACAGTCCGCCTTGCCAAGTCTTGAGGAGATGATGGGAGCTCCAAGATAGCGAACCGGCAATTTCCCTTCCACAAATCCAAAGGTATCCTTGATCGGTTCCTTAAGTCATCCGATCCCCCCGCAATAAATATTTCACTTTTGTTGTTGTTTGGTATAAGTCCACTCCATTCTGAGAAGGTATCCAGCCCATCCTTCAAGAGGAGGATGGAAGCCATATCCGCACGGCAAAAGAGAAATACGTCATCCGCGAAGAAGAGATGTGATAATCGAGAGGTCTTGCACCTCCAATAGAAGTTAAAGCGTGGTTGCTCCGCTCGAGAAGTAAGGATCCCTGAGAATACCTCCATAACCAGGGTGAAAAGATAAGGTGACATGGGGTCCCCTTGTCGAAGACCGCGGCTACTAGGGAAGAAACCATGGAGATCCCCATTCAAGGAGACCGAGAACATCGGAGTACGAACGCAAGCCATGATTAGTCGAATAAAATGGTCTGGGAATTGAAAGGCATGGAGTACCATTTCAAGGAAGTCCCAGTCGACCGTGTCATATGCCTTCTTAAAATTGACCTTCACCGCACATTTGGGTAGGTACGGCTGAAGGTGGAAGCCGGCAAATAACTCCTGAGCCAGGAGAATATTATCCCTAATCCGTCGACCTTTGACGAAAGCATTCTGAGATGGGCTTATAATATCCTGAAGCACATCGGCCACTCGATTGGCTAAAAGCTTGGTAATACATTTGTAAATTGTATTGCAACAAGCAATGGGCCTATAATCATTTACCGAAGTAGCATTAGGAACCTTTGGGATCAACACCAGGATGGTGGAATTAATCTCCCTTAACAGTCTCCCCGTCGAAGGAAGTCCTTAACCGCTTCAACTGTTAAAGGGCCAACAAGATCCCGTTGCTTTTGAAAAAATCGGCACCGAACCCATCCGGGCCCGGAGCCTTCCCACGAGCAAGAGAGAATATAGTGTCCTTAATCTCTGTCGCCGTAAAGGGACGGGCTAGAGAGATAAGCTGATCCTCTGAGAGCGGACACCGGATGGCTTGCTGCAGGTCATCCATAGTCGGCCTGATGGGATGAGGTCGAGAAGTAAACAGGTTCTTAAAGTGACCAACAAACATGTCTTGTACGACGTTTGGCTCGGATACAAGGTTGCCATTTCTGTCCCGAACCGAGATAATTCTATTCCTTAGTTAAGGATCTAGTATCCCAAAAATACAGATTTTATGTTGCTTGGATACTTGATGCTGACTTTGCAGGTTGTAAAGTAGATAGAAAATGTACATTAGGTACTTGTCAACTACTAGCAAACATGTCGACTTCTTGGTTCTTGAAGAAACAAAATTTAGTTGCTCTCTCAACCATTGAGGCTAAATATATTGCCTTAGAAGCTATTGTGCTCAACTCATTTGGATGAAGCAACAATTAAGTGATTTTGGAAAAGATGAGGAATGTATTTCCATCATATGCAATAATACCAATGCTATAAATCTAACCGGATATCCAATCCTACATTCAAGAACAAAAAACATTAAGGTAAGACATCACTTTATTAGAGATCAAATTAACAATAGTGATATATGTACACAGTTTGTAGAATCAAAATAACAGCTAGCTGATATTTTCACTAAACCGTTGGACAAGCCACCCTTCGAATAAATATGTGGTGAGCTAGGAATATGCATCACTCTAGAATGACAAAATTCAGGTAATGTATCAATTTTGTCAAAATCATCGCATGTCAAAAACAACAGGTACAGACCTGCTGTATAATTTCAAAAAGTTATTATTACATGTACTGCTCTTATTACTATTCCGAACATCTATAACCTATCTAGAGCTAATATGATTGTTGTAACGGAATTTATAAACACAATTTCATTGCATGCTTATTCGATAAAATTTGAATATAAAATAACCACGAAAAAGAAAATTGTTGTTGAAGAGACAATGGCTATTTTCTCTGTCTTCATGAAATACAGAACCTCTATTTATACAGAGCCAGTATTCACCTTTTTACTCAATGATCCTATCTACCATCTCACACTTATTTTATATTATCTACTTATACCTCTCTTCCTTTCTACATACAAATACATTTTCACCTTTTTACTGAAGGCTCCTATCTACCATCTCACACTTATTTTATATTATCTTCTTATACCTCTCTTCCTTTCTACATACAAATACATTTTTGCTCAAACTCATGGCCCAAAGCTCGCCCCTCTTCCAAGATAGTAAGGAAATCCTCACGCCCCTATAGCCGACCATCCAAAACCTTTAAAGACGAGGTCACCCGATAGGAAGAATCATTGGAAGCCACTCAAAGTCAGAGTGAGGCCCAAGCTAGTGGATTAACTATTTCTGACACACCACTACCCGAGGTTACGAAAAAAAAAACCTCCGTTGAAAAAACTCTTGAATCTCGATTGTTGTATAGAAAGACACAGGTGATGTACCACTCATGGCACCACTGGTTACAACAACTCCATCTCCTTCAGCGCCTACCCAAACTATCCTAGGATATCTATCGAAAGGCCTAGTCGCTCTCATGGAGACCCATGGATTGGAGCTAAAGAAACTCCTTAAGTTCAGAGCCATTGGATCGCAAACACTACAGCTTGAACAAGCATTGTCTGCTCAAGAAAAACCAGATGCTAAACTATCGCATGTGGCTACTTAGCCCTCTCGGCCATCTTAACCTCAAAAATCCTTAACCAAAGAGGAAGGTACCTCAAAACCTAATCCCAAAGAAAAAGGGAAGCAAGTTGTTGAAGAAGTCGAAATCATCACTTAGCTAGTTACTTCACATCCCAAAGGAAGTGAAGCCACAAAAGAAACTACAGAAGCCTTGAAAGACAAGAGTTGTGAAGATGATGACACTGAGTATTTCAAAATTTTGAACCCACTCTTGATTTTGAAAATGATCCAAATTTCGAATCCGATTTCTTTCTTTTAGTGGAACATGAACACATAAAGCATCGCTTCTACGATCGAGACATTATCCCTCGTCATTTTGTTGATTTTGATTTCTTAGAAAATTATAGGATTTTTCTATATGAGCTTTTTGAAGCCGTTCCACTCAAATACTTTTATTCCATGAAAGAGGAGTTATTCTGAACTCGTGGCAATGTTTTATTCAAATCTTCATTTTCCAAATAAGGACTTGTTTGTTTTTATTTTTCGTGGACAAAATCATGCTGTGACTCTACATGAACTGGCTAAAATCATCCAAATAGAGTACAATATTTTCAAGCGCATTCTAGTAGAGCCTGATTAGGCCTATAGCTTTATTTTAGAAACGCCCAACTTTGCTCGCAGTTTCAAGGAAATTGTCCCACTGAATCTTCTCCCTCTCAAAATGAATTTCATTCAAAAGATCCTTACTCTCTATCTCCATCCAAAAACATCTTCTACGAATGACATCTCTCGATATGAGGTAAAAGTGATCTGGGTCATCCTGAACAAATTTGAAGAGTTTCCTTACCAAAAAAAACAAACAAATTTGAAGAGTTTTCCTTCCCTTACATGATCTTTATCCACATGTACAGCATGACCAAGAGAGACTAAAAAGCTAACGTACAATGCTTTGGTGACCTGAATCTTAGAGCACTTTAAGATCGACTACTCTAAAGGCTTACCTCTTTGTCATGCCAAATGTGGAGATTAGGAAGAATACATTAAACAAGATGATGCTCAAGATGATGCCAGAAGGATAGGTCAATCATAGAGGAGAGATCGTCCCCATTGGTCACGACGGCCATGAAAGAACAATGACAAAGCTCAAAGAAAAGATTGCTAAGCTCTCTAAACTAGAAAAGCGTAAACATGCTAAGGCCCCTCATCCATCTCGTCCGAAAAGATCACATTCACCAGCTGTGGACGCATTGCCTCTCCTGCTTGCCTTAACCAACTACAAGCAAACATCAAGGAGATCAAGAACACCTCCTTTCTCTAACCCGATACATGGTGAAGATTAAGTGTGCTATCCTTAGCCTTGATTGCTACAACCCTGTCCACCTAGAACTAGAGACCACCGAACTAAAAAAATCCACTTTCTCCTAGCATAACAAGCGCCCTTGCACTAGAACTATTCAAATCTTAATGTGCTATTGTTTTGCTCTTGTTGTTTTATCTACTTCGGTTCGTTGCTAGATTTGACTTTTTGTATCGCTCTATTTCATGCCATCAATGAAGCTGATCTTTTGAAGGGGGAGAGTTGCTTGATGTGAAAGATTAAGATTATGCCTAAACATTTGCTACTAAAGATCCTAAATATTCACCACTAATGTTGTTGAATATTCCTTTGAAAGTTGTGAATATGCTTACAACATCTGATATTGATAATTTGCTAGGTATCTTTCTCATAATGTTTTATTTGAAACTTACTGACATTGAAATTAAATTGCCCACCAAAATTGGGGGAGCATACGAGTGCATTATTAAGCCAGGGAGAGCAAGCAACTATTATACCATGATCCTCAAATTAGATGTTTTTGCACTCTGGGAAGAAGATCTTTTGAGCAATCACATGTTATTTTACTAAAGATCATCCAAGTATATATCTCAAAAGCGCTACAGCAAAACATCCTAAGGAGATCCTATTTTAAAATTATGCAAATTATTTCAAACAAGCTTTACTATTTGTTCACATCTATGGGATAGTATTGTCATAAAGAGATTTTGATGATACCCAAACTACCCTTAGTATATTACTTACTATGTTGTTTATAAATGTTTGGACCAAAGGATTAATTAACATCCATGGTGTGACCCAATGAAAAGAAGTTTGCAAATGTCCTGTTATTACAAACAACACCCATCAACCAAAAAGATCAGGTACCGATGATGTTTATATTAAAGCAGCAAAGATTAGATTGATGGTGATATGACAACCAAGTACATCAGTTGATCTTTGTTCGGTTAGCTAAAGAGCCATTGAAAGATTGGAATTTGCACAGCAGCAAAATCGAAATAAAGCATGTAGTAGAATAGCTAGAGTATCTGACAGGTCAATCAAAGATTGCAATAATACCCAAAGACTTATGGCTCATCATCCTTTGAGGTATCCTATACCCAATGGCAAAACTTAAGAGCGCACTAGTCTCAATAGGATCATCAATATCCTCTCAATGTGTGGCACCCCTAAACAGCTAAGGTCGCCACATATACCTATTGCTCTATCTATTGGATACTAGTTACTTGTCTTTGATATAAAGGGGTTTAAAGAAGGACCGAGGTCCATAGGCAATTTTTTTTTTCGAAAAGAGTTTAGCATAGATCATAGCGAAATTAAAGACAAGTCTCACCATCCCTCTACTCTCTTAATGATGATACAATGCACACCAACTACACATCGAATGAAAACATAAAGCCGAACCACTTTTATTTACATTTTTAAGATGGACATCTTGGGTCGGTACAACCAAAAAGCCAAGGCTTTTCACTAAACTTGGCTACAACTCAAAAGAGAGATCTTGACCCCCTATATAGATCGTGTATAACCCTCCATCTACAAGTGTCGACTATCTCCAAAAGGTGTCAGCTCCCTCTCCTCACGCGGCCATCACACCCATCCTGGTGCATCGGGCGGTGGCGGCGGCAACATCCCCAACATCACTCCGTCACATCGGACGTGGATGGACAAAAACTCCTGGATGATCGGGCCCCCAGCCAGGCCCACATCATACATCACCAGCACCTAAACCCATATGAACACCAAACCAGGGATCTCGACCTCCGCGTCAGATGGAAGGCCGTAAAAGGTATTGCGCGAGACCGGAGGGAGAGGCATATTTCTAATACGAAATGTTAGTCCCCAAAGGGGTGAGTACAACCACTCAGTAGGTAAAAGATCCATTAAACTATATAATGCAGCAAGCAGAACAATCATGACATCATATAGTTCATACATATTAAACACATCTCACCTTTCAGCCATACATATTACATCAAAATAACCATGTATATAAGTCACCATGTCATGTGCATATATCACCATGCACTTATACATATCACATCATATAGTCATGCATACATGTCACCATACCATGTGCACATACCATCATGTACTTATACATATCACATCATATAGTCATGCATACATGTCACCATACCATGTGCACATACTGTCACGACCTCTTTTTTCCGTTCGGGGGAAAAGAAAGAATGGTTTAGGGGTATTTGCCTAAAGAGGCGGACCAACGGCCCTAGACTAGGCGCGGGCTCTCCCAAGCCCATACCTCGCGTGACATTGGATTTTGTTTTTTAATTCTTAACAACCTATGTATTTCTAGGAGTCGCCACTAGCCTATTGGGGTCGGCTAGAAACCAATCAAGACACGAGAGTGTTGTCTCAATTCCTACGCAACCAGAGATTTCTAGGAACGGGGACTTGTTTACGCCAATGTTTCTATTAGCGCCCTTGCGGTACCACTAACTTGGAAGGTTTTAATCTAAATGGCCACACAATCTTGATTATCAATTATAATCCTTACAAAACCGCTAAGCGTCCATGCAAATGCTTTAGTAGTTTTTTTTTTTTTTTTAATGTCTAGACTAATCCTAACATAATTTAGAAGAGAAATTTACACTCAAATTAATGAAAAGCGGTGCATAAGTAAACATCCAAGAAATTGAAATAACTTGAAAATAAATGCGGAAAATGAAAACCCGATACAAGTCGGGCAAATAATATTACATGGCCTTGTTATCACGTCCCGGGACAGGACCCCGTGAGCAAAATGAGAATTTAAATATGCATGAAATTACCCTAGATGCATGAAATTACTCTAAATAATTTTAATCTAAGCAAAATAGATTATTTACAAAAATGGTTATAAAATACCAAAATATCATTTAAATAGGAAAATGACTTTATAAAATTAGGAAAATCTCCTAGATGTCATTTTTGGCTTAATTTGATAACATCCAACATTTTTTGATATTTTTGAAATTTTCATATTTTTCTTTTTTTTTATTATTATTTTTTAAATATTAATAATAATTCCTTAAACCGATCTATGTTAACATGGAGTAACACAACACATGAATATCACAATAACCGAGCTCAAATCGACCGTTTCAAGATCGAAACTTGGTTTGCGCATTTCATCGAACACTTGGCGTGCATTAAATCACCCCAAAACAGCTTCGCGGGCCATGTTTGCAGCCTTCAATCTTCACCCATGAGCAATATTATGTGGAACTAAAACATCAAGATTATATTACCACATGCAATGAGAAATATTAGATAGAAATCATAGCAAATCGTCCTCAAATACACAAGAACCCAGCTAAAATCGTCCTCAAATACACGGGTTTGAGCTGATTTTGCAAATCTGGGTTTGAACCCAAGTCAAGCAAACAGGTTGCATGCCCATGTTCAAGCCCCGACACTTATCACATGCAAGATCTAAGAGAAACACTACTTAATCCGAGTGAAAATAGGTAACATGAACTTTCAAATGCAACAAAAATCATAGAGAATGGCCCACCGAAAGACATCAAAACGACCTCTCCAAGAAGCACACATGCAAAACTCTTGAAGAGATTCCAACACTTAGAAAAAATTCCACCTCGAAAATCAGTCCTCCGGACTAGTTTTCCTCTTGATTTTTGTGATCAAAACATGTTCAAAATTAAACCAAAATACATCTAGGATTCTTACCTTGCTTCCTAGTTTCCCTTTCAAGTGACTCTTGGCCAAGGAAACCAAGAAATTATCCTCGGGAGGCACGTGGAAGTTGGCTTCTTCAACTGGAAAACCATATCTGCAAAGAAATAACTGATAACGAAGGTTTTCATTAACCTTTAAAATTAGACTCCGTGACTTTTTTTGTTGGAAACATAAACACCAAACAAAGCTATATGTATTCTACTTTGGTTTTGAACTCATGGTTTTCCTCATTTGTCTCTCAACTTTCTCAAACACACTCGCTTTCTCTCACTCATGACCAACCGGGCTCAACACTTAGAAAAATTCAGACTTTCTTTGGCCCGCCAGCAGGGTAGTTTTTCGGGGGGCTTTAGGAGGCCTTACCGATCTCCATTTGGGACGTGTGACCTATGGTTGGAAAGATATTTGAGTGAAGTTTCACTCTCTAGTTGAAGGTTTTGGCTAATTGTGGCTACAAGTTTGTGAAAATTGCACTTTTCTCTCTCAAGGTCGGTCTGGAATTTCTGGGTTTTTTTTTTTTTTTTCTGGAGTTGCTTCTGAGGGCTTCTTTGGGGGACGACCGTGTGCTCTCCCCTCTCCTTCTCGTCTTCTCTCTCTCTTTCCCTGAAAGAGCTTGCTTCCGTTCTCTTCTCCACTGAATTGGAGGAGTTTTGGTCGGTCTTTTGTCCACCTACCAAGCCTGTCAACAGGGCTAATTCAACAACTTTCTGACTTAGCTAGATTTTCAATTTCTGCAGATGTTGAGTGTCCGGGTTTGGTGCGATTTTCCCGTGCCTTCAGAAGCTTATCTCTGACAAATGTTTGTCCACTTGCAGTACCCATAATGGCCTTCCATCACGTGCAGAGATCGGGCTGGTTGGGCAGCTGAGGAGGATATGGTGGGGCCACCAAGTTGCTTACTCAGCAACTACGAAATCAGACCAAACCGTGGGCTGGGTTTTGGTAGCTCGTTTGAGTGCCTTAATCCATCAATTTGGCTGCCTTTTTTGATCAATTAGCAAGCTCATGTATAGTAGTTTAAGAACTTGGCCATTTTTCACAATTGTACTCACTCAATTTTGCAAGAAAGTCCCTCAAAGTTGGCCATTTTCTTATCCGAAAATACCCAATTTAATACAAATTTGATCCTTTTTGGCCCGATTTGATTGATTAGAGTTGGCCCAAGTTCAATTTCAACTTAATTGGTGACCAAGATGATGATTTAAGGGTTCGGGCAAAATTTTGCAAAATTTGCGAATTGGTCCCTCAACTTTTTGGAAATTGCATTTTGGCCCCAATTTGCCATTTTAATTCCAATTTGACCTCCCGGGCTTGGCTAGTCACATTTAGATCATTGGCCCCAACCTTTTTTTCTTTTTCCTTTTTATCTTTTTTTTTAATCTTTTTTTTATATATTTAATTTAATTTTTTTTGAAGGAAAACCATATTCCATTTAAAACACTATATTAAATGCCTAGATAATCTATATGCAAAAATTTAATTTGAAATATTTTTGTGGAAAAACAAGTTCCCATTTTTTTGGAAATGATTTTTTGGGCAAAAATTTAAGTGTCAACACATACCATCATGTACTTATACATATCACATCATATGGCCATGCATACATGTCACCATATTATGTGTGAATCAATTTCAACTTTTATCTTTCAATTGGATTACCACATCTTCCTTTCCCGTGACTAATAATTGCATCCCACATTTTATCGCTCGCAACCAACCTGGCATCGCGAGGAACCTCCGGCACACACTTCCGGGCATCCGGCACACACACCTCTGGGCATCTCGAAACTCCGGAGGACATCCGGCACACACCTCCGGGCATCCGGCACACACACTCCGAGCATCCCGACACTCCTGGGGCATCGTTGGCTCACACCTCCGACGGCCTTCTTATCATTACAATGCATACTCTCATATATCTCATTTTTCAATTTCACATTTGATACAACAATGCAAATGATTGAAATCAGCCTTTTTAAAATCATATAATATGCATTGGGAAAAAATATCATTTGATGCAGTGGTTTTGAAAAACTTCATTGAGTTCATGAAAATCCATCAATCCTTTGATGTCATATGAAATATATGAATGTCATCACATCATTGCATGAGTAAAAATTCGAGATATCATGATTTACATAACAATTTCAATAACCAGTAAATAAAACAATTTCCAGCTTAAACAGAATACATGCAGTTCATAAAAATTCCGGAAATATTAGTAAACGGTGGAAGTAAATTCTGAAAATTTACCACATTGTAGATAAGATCTAAGAAAACATATTCCGTGAAGAACACCATATCAAACAAGGCTTCACAGAATACGTACAGGTCCGTATATCGTTGAAAAAGGATTTTTAGTCTTACCCATACACAGTTTCGAAAACAATTTCGATTGAACCCTTAAATGAACTCAGAAAATTCTGAAAATTTGGACACATTGTAATTAAGATCTAGGGGTACCAGTTTCATGCAGAAACCGAAGTCCAATTCGTTCTGAATGAAAGGTTAAAATCGATTTACTTTTCCTGTTCTCAGTACCGTTTTCTAGATCTACCCGTGTTGAAGCAAAATTGTTTCCTTAGTCATTACTGGTTCATTTATTCTGAAATTTCAGTATGTTGTTCTTCAAGATGTTATCTACAAGTATTAAACAGAGCACGAAGTCGAATTCGAACTAGAAGATTTTATAAAATTAACAAAATCGTAAGAGGTCAAAGAGCAGTATTCCAGATCTACCCGTGTTGAAGAAAAATCGTTTCCTTAGTCATTACTGGTTCATTTATTCTGAAATTTCAGTATGTTGTTCTTCAAGATATTATCTACAATTCTTATCAAGAGCACGAAGTCGAATTCGAACTATAAAAGTTTATAAAATTCACAGAAGTGTAAGAGGTCAAAGAACAGTTTTCCAGATCTAGTATTTTCGAAGAAAAAGGGTTTTACCACTCAATACTTGTCCATTTCATCTCACATTTTGGTATGTTAACTATCAAGAAGTCCTCTACAACTTTCATTTAGAGATCAAAGCTAAAATTTAACTAGAATATCACATGCAAGCCACTAGAACATCCTAGGTCAAGCTGTTTTTCTCTAGAACAGCACACTAGACTAGAGTACTACACTTATAACTTCAATATTTCACATCCTATACCTCCGAAAATCATCACAAATCAAACACACATACTAAACACAGCATGCAAGAGTAGATTACGGATCCCACTTGCCTCTAGACCGAGCAAATGGTGAGGACAAAGGCAAGACACGGCAGCGACGGACGGTGATGCACGGCCCCCTTCTCCTTCATTCTTTTCTTCTTCCTTTCTCTCTTCTTCTTCTTCCTTTCTTTCTCTCATCTCTCTCTCTCTCTCTCTCTCTCTCTCTCTCTCTCGCTTAAACCGGCCACCATTTCCCCCCTAATTTCCTTCCCTTCATCATTAGCCATCATCACCTTTTGCATGGGGTGACACTTGGCCATCACCATGGGACAAATGGGGGGAGGCATGCAAACCGGACTCCCCCTTTCCTTCGCGCGACAACAGCCCTTCATGGGCTTTATGGGCCAGCCCTCTTGGCCCATCTTAGGCCCAACACTCTTGGGCCTAAGACCCAAGCTTAAATAAATAAAAAATTGACCCTTTTAAAAACCAACTAAATCCCTATTTAAAACAAGGTACTAAATTGCAAATAAAATGGCTATACACTTGCAATCATAAATCCATAAGTTCCAATTTATAATACATATGGCCAAAGATAGAACTTTCTTTCCCAAAATTTATCCATTAAAAGCTTGGCCATAAATCTCATTACGAATCATGGATCAAAAGGCTACAAAAATACAATAACGGTGCATCCATCACCTATCCATGACTCATGGCATACTTAGGGACTTTCATGAAATTCTAGGATGCCACACAATGGTCCATTGATCGGGAACCATTTAAAAATTCAATCTAACTATTAACATGTCACATATACTCTTTGAAAGAGCTAGTATAAACACCTAGAGGGGCTGAATAGGTGTAAAAAAGAGTTGTCTAAAGATGTAGTAAAAATATTTTTTCTTTAAAACTGAGTCCGTTAGATAATAGACTTCGAATAAAGATTTAGACTCAAATAAGATGTTTTAAAAATAGCGAAACTCAAAAAAATATCACAGCAAATAAATTAAAGGAGTTTAGGGAAGAGAGAATGAACACGAGATTTATAGTGGTTTGGCTTAAATTAAGCCTACATCCATTCTTCCACGTTGATAGCCTTCTGGCTGGATTTCATTGTGAATCGAAAGAGAATTACAACAATACAACACTGACTACTCAGTAAAGAGTTTCTTTTTCTCTCACTAAGTCACTCCTTAATGTTTCTCTCTTTCGAATACACGTATGAGCACTCTTGATGAAGAACAAGTGATTTGAGAAGTTTTAGACCTTGGAAGTATGGCTTTCATAGTCTTTATCAAATGACCCGAGAAACCTCCTTAAATACTCCTCCATGCCTTTATGACCGTTGGCACTATTTAGAGGAATTCTTCCAATCAACCTATTGGACAGAATTAATCAAAGAGATCTTGAGCCATTTGAAGATTGAGATGAAAGTCCGATGATCCAGGTCACCCATACAATCAGAATCTTGGTTTCCATAAGTAGATTCTTTCCAAATAAACTTGTCTTCCAAATTGATTTTACCGATCCGCGATTGATTTCATCAATAATATCCAAAAAAGGTAAGTGAGATTTCCAACTAGAAAGCCAGATATATCTTGTTCATACTAAATCCTTAAAGGAAGAATAATAATCCTTTGTCTAATTATTTCTTTATTCTTCACTTGAGTTCAGTCTAGGTCTTCGTCAAAGTGGGGCAAACTTCCGATGTAAGATAGATTTTTGATAGAATTCCACGAAAGTCTAGTATTCCTCAAAATGAGAATAAGAATAGAAATAGAAAAGTTCTGTCAACTTCAAAATCTATTTGGAGTTTTCTCAACAATCTCACCCTTTTGATGGTGACAAAATTTTCATGTAGATTTAAACATTATATCCTGCAAAACAACTTTTTAGCAGTACATGATAGTTTATAATAAGAACAGATTATTATAGAACTAAATAACATTGAATCTGCATCCATAAAACACCATTAGTCTTAACAATTTTGCAACAAAAAAACAATTAAAGTTCAAGCACTACAAAAGTTCAAACCACAACCACAAAAGTTCCAACCACATGTCACGACCTACCCCTCGAGGGGGGGAACAGGTTTAGGAGTATTGCGTAAATGATGGACCTAAGGCCCATGATTAGGTGTGGGCTCTCCCAAGCCCATACCTTGCGTGACATTGGGGTATTTTTAGGAATTTTCGCAATAAGGAGTCGCCACTAGCCTATTGGGGTTGGCTAGAAACCAAGTGAGGAATGAAAGTATGCAACACTTCATACGCAACCAGAGAATCTAGGGTCGGGGACTTGATTACACTAATTGACCAATTAGTGCCCTTTCGGTACCTAATCTTGTTCATTTTAAAATAAAGGGTTTTTGTCAGGCAGTTTGGATTGATTTTATACCTATCTACTAACATGTGAGGCGATCATACGGATGCGCAATCATAGTAATGATAGTTACCAAGATCCTAATTGTAGTAAAAATGAACACGTGTAGTTAAACATAATTAAATAAGCAAATTAAACACGCAATACAATCAATATGAGCAAATAAAGACCTAATTACACTAAGGAGGCAAGACATAACAAGTCCTAACCAAACCCTACATTTTTTAATTTTTCAATTTTTTTTAAAATTGTTTTGGAATTTTATTTTTTTGCTCGGGTCGGGTCGGGTCCGGTCCGGTTTGACTCGGCCCGGGTATAACTCGGTCGCGTGAGTCAATTAAACTTGCCCTAGTCCGGCCCGATTAGGGGTGGGCTAGTCAACCTGCTCATAAAGCCCAGGCCCGACGAACCATGGTCGGGCTTGCATTTGATAGAGGGTTGGGCCCAACCAATGGGCCCAACTCTCTTTTTTCTTTTTTCTGGAAAAGGTCTTCCCCAGGCCTGAACGAAAGAGGGTTGGCCAAGCCAAATCTGTGATCTGGCCCAACTCGGCCCTCGACCCTGGTCCGCAGTAGGGGATGGCGAGGGCATGCAATGCAAGCGGCCCCTTTGGCAAGGGCCGCGACGACGCCGCTTTAATTGGGCAAACGGGAGCAACCCTTGACGTCTGGAGATAGGGGTCCCAATGGTTGCAGCGAAGACGTCGGCCGAGGCCGGCATTCCACCAGCCCGCAGCCCCTGCCCCGCAATTGTCTAGTCGCGACATGGGAAGCGGCAATGGCGACCGATGCGGGCAACGTCTAACCGAAGTATGACGCTCTTGCTTCAACCGGAGCATGACGCTCCTCCAGCTAGATCGTGACGGTGCTCCAGTGACCAAAAAGGCCGAAGTCAACGATAACAAAGCAAGATTTCAGCTTGGCATTTGGACAAACAAGTGGGAGCACTCGAGACTTACAAGATTCTGGTCCCAACCGGGACTCGAGGCGAGTCCGAGATCCACAACAAACAACCAGCAACCAACGACAACCTAAATGGGGACTTATGGAGATCGAAGTTCGCCCGAAACGAGCGGAATGAGCTCCGATCCGCTCAGCTTCAAGCTACGCTCACCAAATGTTTGACAAAATGTTTACCTGGATCTAGCAGAGTTGGAGGCGATCGGCGGCTCCAGCAGTGATCTGTGGCTCAGGGGGAGGGTCTTCTCTTCCTCTACTTCCTTATTTCGTCTCTTCTCCATTGTCTTCTGCCCCTTACGCTCTCTCCCCCTTTTGGTTTTCCCTCCGTTCTATTCGCCCCCTGCTTGTTCTGTTTTTTTTTTCTTTTGTCTTCTCTCTGTTGCCTTTTTCTTTCCACGGGTCTCATGCACGTGGCTTCATCCGACCATTCAACGACCTTTACTAGCCTGCTCTAACCCAAGGATGGCGGTGCTTACCTGTCCCTGCGAGATCCTGTTGTCCCCTGCTGCCCTTAGCAGCTTTGTTTTTTGTCTTCGCATGTTTGATGATACGTTTAACGGCACTTAGATGTGATTCTTTGGGATCAAATTGAAATCTAGCACAAATGCACACATTAAATAGAATGTCAGGTCTAGAGGCAGTGAGATAAAGAAGAGAACCAATCATGCTTCTGTATAGCTTTTGATCTACTTTCTTTCCTCCTTCATCCTATCGAGCTTTGACGAGTTGGACATGGGAGTTTATGTTTTCTTGTAGTTTTCCAAACTTCTTAATAATATCTTTGGCATATTTCTCCTGGTGAATGAATGTTCCTTTCTTTGATTGTCTGACTTGTAATCCCAGAAAGAAGGTCAATTCACCCATGCTCATTTCAATTCTCCTTGCATAGATCTTGAAAATTTCTTGCAGAGATTTTCGTTAGAAGATCCAAAGATTATATCATCTACATAAATCTGTACAAGTAGAAAATCTTTCTCTTCTCTTTTTATAAACAAGATTGTGTCAACTTTTCCTTTCTCAAAACCATTATATGATAAAAACTTACTTAACCTTTCATACCAAGCTCAAGGTGCCTGCTTCAGACCATACAATGCCTTCTTCAGTCTGTAGACAGAGTCTAGTTTGCTTGGATATTCAAATCATGGTGGTTGTTCCAAATAGACTTCTTCTTATATGAATCCATTAAGGAAAGTGCTTTTAACGTCCATCTGGAATAACCTGAATTTTTTAAAACAGGCAAACGCAAGTAATAATCTAATTGCTTCTAACCTTGCTACTGGTGCATAAGTCTAATCATAGTCTATCCATTCTTCCTGTGTGTATCATTTTGCCACAAGCCTTGCTTTGTTTATGATAACTTTGCCTTTTTCATCCCTCTTGTTCTTAATACCCACTTTGTTCCAATCACATATTTGTCTTTGGGTTTAGGAATCAGCTCCCACACATCATTAATGCTGAACTGTCTAAGTTCTTCCTGCACTAGAATCTTCTTTTACTTTGGATCTGGTGTGGATTCCTTCATCTAACTTGCCAATGATGAGTTATTTAGGATGACTTGATTTTTGCTTCCAGTTGCTATTTGATTTGACTCCCTGTTGATCATCTGTTTCCTTTGATTCTTCAAGTTCTGCTTGTTGTTGTATTCTAGAAGATTGAAGTTCTCCGGGGCAATTAAACTTTGTTGAGTCTGGAATCGGATCAGACTCTTCAAGTTGAATTTGATCTAGTCGATTCTGCATATTCTCCTGAAATCTGACGTTCATTGATTCTTCTATAGATTGAGTCTTCTTGTTAAAGACCTTGTAAGCTTTACTTGACATTGAATAGCTAAGAAAAATTCATTCATCCGATTTTTCTTCAAACTTTCCAGATCGTTCATTTGCATACAATGTCTAGAAGAACAAGATGAAGGTTTTTCTCAAATCTAGAGATCCTTTGGAGTGGGATGTTGTAGAAAAAGGAATCAATCCTAAAGCTACATTAGCCTCAGACCGAGGAAAAGAAGTCATTCATGCTGATGAAGCAACATGAGCTGAATTTACCAAGAGACAAGCTCTTGACACTAAAGTAATCTATTGTTTATACTATGCTTTATCTCCTACTGAGTATAACTGAATTTCTTCTTGTGAAATGGCTAAAGAAGTTTGGGACATATTGCATGTACCTATGAAGGAACTAACCGTGTGAAGGAAACCAAAATAAACATTTTGCTCAGACAGTATGAAGCCTTTAGAATGAAGCCTGGAGAATGAATTACTGATATGTTCAGTCGATTTATAGAGATTGTAAATGGCTTGGCTTATCAATGTCAACTAATCTCAGGACCAATGAAAGTCAATAAGCTGCTGCGTGGGCTTTCAAAATACTGGAATCACGTGAAGACTTCGATTAGAGTAACTCAGAGGATCATGCCTCTATCAGTTGACGAACTGATAGGCACACTTCAATCATACGAAGTGGAACAAATAAATGATGAAGACGATCCTAAAGGTAAGAAGTCAATTTCTTTAAAATCTAACGTTGATTATGATGATACAGACTCAGATGATGATATGGACGATGAAGAGCTGGCACTTATGATCAAGAAGTTTAGAAAGTTGAATAGAAAGGGAAGAAGTTTCAATTGGAAGAAACAGAGCACGCAAAATTTCCAAAAGAGATCAACTGAGGACAATGAAACTAGCAAAGATGTGATATGTTTCGAATGCAAGAAAGATATATTAGATCTAACTGTACTCGATTGAATAAGAATAATGGAAAAACCGAGAAGTTCAAAAAGGCACTCAAAGTCGAAACTTGGAGTGATACCGAGTGTGAGGAAAGCGAAGAAGAATATGCCAACACATGTCTAATGGCTCATTCCGATTCAAACTCAAAATCAGAAACAGACTCTGATTCATATTCAGACAATGAAATTAAGGTCACTATCAAAAGGAATATCAAATGGTATTTGGATACTGGTTGTTCGAGGCATATAACGGGAGACTCAAGCTACTTTATAAAGCTTGTTAGACTGAATGGAGGAAAAGTATCTTTTGGAGGAAACAACAAAGGAAAGTTCGTAGGATGTGGAACTGTGAAAATTAGAAGCCTAACTATCAACAATGTTTCATTGGTCGAAGGATTGAACTATAATCTACTGAGTATAAGTCAGCTTTGTAATATTGGTTTCAGAATAAACTTCCAAGAAGGCATTTGTTTTGGAATGAGTCAAGACTTCCCTCAATCTACCACTGGGCGAAAGCATGGCAATATCTATCTTTTGGATGTAAACCCATAAAGTTCTCAGTATCTTATTTCAATTCAAGATGAAGCAAGTCTCTGGCATCAAAAGCTTGGTCATGTCATCTTAAAGCAAATTGCCAAAATTTCTTCTAAGAAGCTTGTTCGAGGACTTCCAAATCTGGCTTACCAAAAGAATGAGCTGTGCACTCCTTGTGTTCTAGGAAAACAAGTTAAAAGCTCCTTTAAATCTATGAATCAAGTCTCTACCAATCGAGCTTTGCAGCTTCTACATATGCACCTTTTTTGTCCAACTAGAACTCAAAGTATTAGTGGAAAGAAGTATTGTCTAGTAATCGTGGATGATTACTCTCGCTCCACTTAGGTCTACTTTTTGGCAAGTAAGTCTGAGACCTTCTTTCATTTCTCAAAGTTTGCCAAGAAGGTTCAGAATGAAAAGGGTTATGCCATTTCGAGCATACGAACCGACCATGGAGTTGAGTTTGAAAATCAAGATTTTTCTAAGTTTTGTGATGAATCTAGATTTCAGCATGTCTTCTCTTCTCCATACACTCCAGAACAAAATGGAGTTGGGGAAAGAAAGAACCGATCTTTACAGGAGATAGCCATAACTCTTTTAATAGAAAGCAAAATATCTTCTAGATTTTGGGTAGAAGCAGTTTCAACTGCTTGCTACATTATCAACATAGTATTTTTTTTAGGCCTATTCTAGAGAAAACTCCTTATGAAGTGTATAAAGGAAAGAAGCCAAATGTTTCCTATTTTGATGTCTTTGGCTGCAAATGTTTTATTCTAAAGAATGCAACTGATTGATCTGGAAAGTTCGAAACAAAGTCAGATGAAGGAATTTTCCTTGGCTATTCGACTTTAACAAAGCTTATAGAGTCTTTAACAAAAAGACTCAATCTATGGAAGAATCCATGAATGTTAAGTTTCAAGATTATGTAGAAAATCTACCAAACCGAACTCAGCCTGAAGAGTTTGAACCTACTTCAGACTTTACAAAGTCTATTTCCCCTTAAGAGCTTCAGACTTCTAGAAAACAACAACAAGCAGAACAAGAAGATTCAACAACTGTAGAGGATCAACCAACTCTCAAACCAAGCAGCAACTGGAAGCACAAATTAAGTCATCCCAAAGAACTCATCATTGGTAACATCGGTGAAGGAGTTCGCACTAGATCCAAAGGAAGAGAAGAGTCCAATGCTCTAGCACTTGTTTCTGAAATAGAACCAAAAGGTGTAGATGAAGCCTTGTCTGATGAAAGCTAGATAGAAGCTATGTAAGAAGAACTCAGACAGTTTAGCATCAACGATGTATGGGAACTAATTCCAAAACCCAATAGGAAAACCATCATTGGAACAAAATGGTCTTTTAGGAACAAGATGAACGAAAATGGCACAGTGGTTAGAAACAAAGCAAGACTCGTGGCAAAAGGATATACTAAGGAAGAAGGGATAGACTATGACGAGACTTATGCACCAGTAGCAAGGTTAGAAGCAATTAGATTATTACTTGCTTTTGCTTGCTATAAAAATTTCAGGTTATTCCAGATGGATGTCAAAAGTGCATTCCTGAATGGATTTTTTATAAGAAGAAGTTTATGTGGAACAACCACTAGGATTTGAAGATCCAAGAAAGCTAGACTCAGTCTACAGACTAAAAAGGGCTTTGTATGGACTCAAGCAAGCACCTCAAGCCTGGTATGAGAAGTTGAGTAAGTTTCTAATTCAGAATAATTTTGAAAAAGGAAAGGTTGATACTGCCTTATTTATAAAGAAAGAATGAAAAGATTTTCTATTGGTACAAATTTATGTAGATGACATTATTTTTTGTTCTTCTAACGAAAGTCTTTGCAAGAAATTTTCAAAGTCTATGTAGGAAGAATTCAAGATGAGCATGATGGGTGAATTAACCCTTTTTTTTGGGATTACAAGTGAGACAATCAAAGAATGGTATATTCATTCACCAAGAAAAATATGCCAAAGATCTCATCAAGAAATTTGGTTGGAGAATTACAAGAAAAAAGAGATTCCAATGTCAAATTCTTCGAAACTAAACAAGGATGAAGATGGAAAGAAAATAGATCGGAAGCTATACAGAAGCATGATCATTTCACTTCTTTACCTAACTACTTCTAGACCTGATATTTTATTCAGTGTTTGTATGTGTGCTAGATTTCAGTCTAATCCAAGAGAATATCATTTATGTGTTGTAAAACGTATTATTAAATATGTTGCGACATGTCTAAAGCTAGGTCTGTGGTATCCAAAAGAATGAGACTTTAGTCTTCTTGGATATTCGAACGCTGATTTAGCAGGTTGTAAAGTCGATAGAAAGAGCACATTTGACACTTGTCAACTGCTGGGAAATATGTTGGTATCTTGATTCTCAAGGAATCAAAGTACTGTGACACTCTCAACTGTAGAAGCAGAGTATGTTGCTCTTGGGAGTTGTTGCTCTCAAATCCTATGGATAAGACAACAACTAAGAGACTTTGGGATTGAAGAATCATGTACAGAGATAAAATGTGACAACACAAAAGCTATGAATCTCACCAAGAATCCAATTCTTCATTCGAAGGCTAAACCCATAGATATTCGACAACATTTTATCAGAGATCATGTTCAGAATAGAGAAATTATGATTCAGTTCATTGACTTAAAGAATCAGCTAGCAAACATCTTCACAAAGCCTCTAGAGAAAATTCTATTTGAGTCTGTTCACACTAGAATATTATTTCTATTTCGGAGTAAAGTCTGAAGTGGCCAGACTCAGACTTTCCAAACGCTACTTCAGTAAAGTATTGAATCCGGGTATTTTACTTATGGAATGAAAATGTATGGTTATTTGAATCGTTGTTTGCCTATTTTATTTTTAGAAGTTATCTCTTTATGAATTTTTTAATTTATGGCAATTTTATTATCAGTTATTTCGAAAAGGTAGTTTTATTTTTCCTGGTGACGTTTTGAATATCCTTGTAATTTTTCATTTTCTTTATATACACTATAGTATTTCTCACGAAGCACTTTTTCAAACCCTAGAATACAGATGCTCTACTTTCTCATTTCTACTCTCTCATTTTTACTCTCAAGTTTGTTTCGCAAGTTTCCATCTTTTTCATTTGAATTAGTCTGAGAAATCCTCCAAGGCTGCAATAATGTCTTTCCAAAGAAAATCCTCCTAGATTGCTAACCAAGGACCTCGAGGCATGACAAAAGGATAGACTCATTTCAATCTTACTGAGGAAGACTCTCCATAGCACCCTCCGCAACACTCTACATAGGATGTTCCACGCCAACCTCTGGAAGAGGAGGTTATAGAAGACACCAAACCTCTTAGAGCCTCAAGACCTGAGGTTCATTATAAGCTTTACTCTCATTTGAAGCAAGGTAGTACTCTCGTGATATTTATAGATGAGTTCATGAGAGAAAATGGTTATAAAAACGAGACCTTGTTCTTAAGAAGGATGGAAGAGTTAGGAATCACACCTAAAGGATCGGCAGACAATGCATTTCTAAATTTTCCTGTAGATCCTAAGTTTGGTTCGAATCATCCTGAGAACAAGGATGATGTTGAGAAATTTTATTCTAATTTTCAATCAAGAATGGGTGTTACTGCAAATGTTCCTGGGGATAGAACTAAATTGTTTCGTTCTAAGGAACACAATAAGGTTTAGTCGTAGATGTTGAAGAGAGGGGTGATGAACCCTCGTACTGTTGATTTTGATTTCCTAGACTCTATCAGGGTTAACTTGAGGGGGAAGTTGGCTTTACTTCAATTGGAGAATTTTTGTTATGAGACAACAATTGCTTATCCTAAGTTGATTGCTTATTTCTATTCAAACATTTCTTTTCTTGACCAAAATCATATCACATTTACTGTTTATGACAAAGACTATGTGGTGGATATGGACACATTAGCTGATATTATTGGGGTGGAAAGGAGTGGTTTTCCACTAATAAATGTATCTTTTGGTCAAGCAATGAGATTCCTTGTCAAGGACAGGCTACTCAAAAGTGGCATCACTTATGCCAAACTGTCAGCCTTAAACATTCTATTGCACAAAGTGGTTATTAACTGCATCAAACTAAAGGCCACATCGAAAACAAATGTTTCCAGGTTCGAAGCTTGGCTCGTGTTTGCTATTCTCAATGGAATGAGGTTTTCACTCCCACACACTATCCTAATGCACATGCATGGAATGATTATGAAGGACAAGCGACAGTTGCCCTATTCAGTGCTGATTACAAAATTGTTCATACACTTTTAGATCGTATTTCCCACCTCTCTCTGCTCTAGAACTGTTGCTCCTATGGTTATAGCACTAAAAATGATTTCAAAGATGAGGCTAAAGGATCTAAATAAGATTATTGAGTGCATGAAGTAGGAGTCCTCTAGCAAAACCAAAGTAGATTCTGCTGCAAGGAAGAGAAAAGGCAAGGAAATTGCAAATGAACCCTTCAAGAAGAGAAGATCTCTCATCCTGCAGGACGAAGAAGAGGATGATGATAAATATTACCATTTTCTGCACTTGCCTTGAAGAATCTTCGAGGTTTTGTTGATTCCGAGCAACAAGAAGGAAGAGGAAGAGCATAAGTAGAGCCAGAAGGAGAAGAAGGGCCAAAGAAGGAAGAAGAAGGAAGAGCAAAAGAAAGAAGAGAAGAGGAAAGAAGAGAAGAAGAAGGAAGAGATGAAGAAGGAAGAGGACATGTGGATGAATCTTATGAGGCAACCATTGCCATATCTTTATCTGCAAATTCTGAAGCAATTCGGAGTGGTCAAATTGGAGTACGAACAGAGGAAGCACATCATTCTCAAAAGGAGAAGAATCAAAAGAAGAAATCATGTCTCCACCTATAGGCACACAAACAAGGGCAGTTGATGAGCAAACAAGGACTTCTCCTCTTTTTACGAGTGGTGGTATCAATCAGTCTCCAGCACACCCTAAAGATGTCTATGCTTCTCATTTTCCTGAAGCAAATATTGAAGAATCCACACCAAGTCATGGAACTAGACAAGTTGATGTTCCATCATTTATACACTCTCCACAAACTCATTTCGTTGAGGCTAGTGCACAAATCGAACCCACTGCTAATTATCCAAGGATGAACGAACTTCTTTTAGAAGTAAAGGCTCAGCAATATGCTTTGGAGATTGAAATTCAGAAACTCCATATTGCATTGAGATCCTCCTCAGACTTTCACACTTAAATGTACAGTCCTTAGATACTCAAGTACAGACTCTGAATCAGCAAGCATCTCAGACTATTGTCCAGAATCAAGTCGAGCATGAACAGACTCGTCAGCTTACCAAGAGTGTGTAGAATCAAGTCGATAATGTTCATCTCTAGTGCTAGAAGCTTGAGGAATCACTGCAGCCAATGGAGGATTTCCAGCTTGTTCGACTTCCTAGACAGCCTTGATTCTTTCTATACTCTCTCTATTTTAACTTTCTCCGCTTTTTGCTATTGACAAAAAGAGGGAGAATTTGCATATTTTGAACTTTTTGCAGATCTTAAGTTTGTTTGTTTTGAACATTTTCTACAGAACTTCTTGCAGTAGTGATGGTTATGGAGGTGGATGTGATTGTTTAAATCTTGATATATGTTTAATGTTTTTAAGATTAACATGTTTTCTATGGTTGCAGAATCGATGTTATCCAGATCCTCAACTAACTGTTTTATAAGGTATCATGTATTGGTAAGAGTTGTTTTGGAGGTTATAAATTTCTAAATCTACAAGGAAGTTTTGTCACCATAAAAAAAGTGGGAGATTGTTGGAGAAAACTCCTTTGTTGTTTTGAAGATGACAAAACTTATCCAAAGTCTATTTTGAAGAATTCCAGACTTTTGTGTCAAAGTCTGAAGACTCCCAGATTTTGTCAAAGTCTGAAAACCCCCAGACTTTGTGTCAAAGTCTACCAACACTGTCAAATTCCACACTGAATAAAGATGAAGGATAAAGACTTTTTCAAATAAGGGATTTTCTATCTTTCTTAAAGAGATTGGTTCGTATGGATTATATATAGTCTTTTGGTTGGACATATCACCTACGAGATTGGATATCTTTATTGGAATCAATTTGGATACACCAAATCCTTTTGAAGGGCAAGCATTTTTGGTAAGAATCTACTTATGGAAACCAAGATCGCAATTGTATGGGCGAATAGGATTGACAGGTTTTCATCACAAATTATCAAACGGCTTGAGATCTCCTTGATTGATTATGTCCAATGGGTTCATTGGAAGAATTCATTTGGAAAGTGCCAACGATTGAAAAGGCATGAAGGAGTATTTAAGGAGGACTCTTCAGTTATTCGATAGTGTGTGCGTGAAAGAAAAATTCCAAAGTCTGAAGCTTCCCAATATTTTGTTACTTCTTACTTTTTGCTCCAAACTGCACTCAAAAGAGAGAAAATCATAGTGTGACTTCGTGAGAGAGCAGTAGACACTCTTCACTATGAAGTTGAGATCACAAGTTTGTAAAATCTCTTTTGATTCATAGTGGGATCTAGGCAGAATGATGTCAGCGTGGGAGAGTGGACATAGGCTTGATCTAAGCCGAGCCACTAAAAATTTTGTATTCTTATTCTCTTCCCTAAACTCCTTTATTTTGTTCAAAGATATATTTAACTACTAAAGTCTGAACTAGCTCAAAGTATGTTGTTCGTCATGATAAGACTAGTATGAGCACCTAGAGGGGGGTGAATAGGTGATCATATAAGTTTTTTTTTTTTTTTGCGAATCTTAACAAAAAAATTTAGCTTTTAAGATTAATAGACTAAAAGCGTGAAGACAATAAACGGTTATATGCGAATGCGATATAAAGTAAAGAGTTTAGGAATAGAGAATCGAGACACTAGGTTTATAGTGGTTCGGCTTAGACCAAGCCTACGTCCACTCTCCCAGACTAACAGCCCACCAGCTGGATTCCACTAAGAACCAAAAGTGATTTTATAGTCTCATGTCCTTGATTCCACAATGTAGAGACTCTTCTACACTTCCTCAAGGTCTCACAATTATCTAATCTCTCTTTTGAGTACAAATTGGGCTCAACAAATGAAATCGCAAAGAACAAGGAGCTTTAGACTTTGGAATTTTTCTTTCAAGCACTCTCGAACGACTTGAGCATCTTCCTTATATACTCCTCCGTACCTTCATAATCGTTGGCACCATCCAAAGGAGTTCTTCTAATCAACCCGTTGGACAGAATCAATTTAGGGAGATCTCGAGTTATTTGAGGAATGTGATGATAGCCCACCAATCCTTCTCGCCCATACAATCATGATCTAGGTTTCTATAAGTAAAACCTTCCAAGTAAACTTTGCCAATCAATCAGATCTAATTTACTAGAATTAATCTCAATACGAATAATAGATCTTAAGGTGCTATCTCTAGCCGTGAGATCTTCCTTAACCGCACAAATCAAATCTTTAAAGATATACTCGTCTTATTTAACAAATAATATTTTTCTTCGTCGGTCTGGAAACTATCAATGAGGGCAGACTTTAAATCTTGAGCCTGGAGATCTTTAGACTTTGACGATAGAGTCTGCAAGTCTTTAGACTAGACTGATAGAAACGTTTTATCAACTTTAAAACAAATAGGAAAGTTTTCTCCAACAATCTCCCCCTTTTTGATGGTGACAAAACTTTCCTGCAAATTTAGATACTTTTATCCTGCAATACAATACTTAAGCAAACAAAAATATCTCATGAAAGATAAGCAGATTAGGATAAAGATAGTAGTGATTCTACATCCACAAAAAACAAGTTAGTCCTGTAAGAACAACTATCTTTACCAAAATCTTCAACATAGCTTAAGATACTGCAAGCATTAAAAAGGTCAAAGCAATCCAAACCAGTCCATCCAAACAAAAGATAAGTAAAAAAAGTCAAAACATAACCAAGAACCAACCAAACAAAAATCAAAAAGAGTAAAATTTGAGTCAAATCTACACCAACTTCTCCCCCCTTTTTGTCAACAACAAATAGTAGAGAATACAAAAACAATAAGGTTAAGATGATTTGGGAATGTGAATGAGCAAAAACTCTCCCATAGACTTGACGGTCTCCTCTAGCTTTCTTAGATCCTCCTGCTATTGCGCTAGTGCGGCACCCCTCAAACGGCCTCCAATCCGTTACAGTTGCCATAGTTAGCTTACCTTTCACTTGTCCTGATAATATATATATATCACTCTGATACCATAGAATTATAATAGGTCCATAAGTCCTGGGAATTTATTTCTTTTAAATCGGTCCCTACGCAGTTTATATAGTGGAATCGAAATCACATCTCCCTATCCCGAAAAAAAATTAGAAATGATGCACACTTACTAGACAATTTTATAGGTTAAGCCGAACACTTTTATTTACATAGGTCTGATAGACAACATCGGTCGATACAACGAAATTTGCCGTGGTTTTCTACACCTGGCTTTATATCAAAAGATAACCCGACTTCCCTTTGACTTTTCTTTCCGTTCAGCCCTATACAAAAGTCTATCAGACAGTGCCGGCAGTCCAAAAAGCTTCATCTGCTACCTGTCATGCTCAGTCACACCCAGCCTGGTCCGTTAGCTAACGGCGGCGGCAACATCCCCAGCATGATCCCATCACGACAGACATGCACCGACAAAAACTCTTGAACCATAGGGCCATCAGGTAAATCGAGATGATAGATGACTAGGACCCGCACACAGATGAATACTAATCCTCGGACCTCAACATGTGAGTGCTCCGTACACTCGCACTCAACATCAACTGGGATACCATAGGATGAACCTGGGGTGACTGGTAGCAATGGCATCTCTTCTAGTCTAAAATGTTAGGATTTGGTCCGACAGTACGTTGTTGTACCTATCGCATTGAGTTGACATTCAGCTGCGACCTTTCTTGCGGACAATTCCTCTTAAAGTGCCCCATTTGCCCACAACCAAAACATTGTGGCGAACTATTACAAAATCCTGGTCCATGCTGTCCACCACACCTTTGATAGATATTACCCTGGTAGGGTACTCTCCCTAGAATCGGGCCACTCTTGGCTTTTCCAAAATTCCCAAAATTACTCCTCTTTTTAGATTCCCAAGGCTGTCCTTGACCAAGAAAAGGTCTCTTGCCCCTTCGAATATCATTAAAGGTTACTTGGTTCTTAGATTCTGATTGCTCTCTCACTAACTCTTGCTCCACCAACTGTGCCCTCTCATAAATCTCATTATAATATCTTATATTCAGAGGCATTAGTTGTCTCCTAATATCAGTCCTTAATCCTTTCAAGAATCTCATAACCTTTTCCTCTCGATCCTCAATCAGTCTGGGAGCATACCTAGACAACTCAGAAAATTTCGCCTCATACTGATCCACTGTTAGCTCCCTTTGTTCTAACTGAACAAATTATGTAATCTTCTTATCTTGAGCACAATTAGAGAAATGCTTTCTATTGAAAGCTCTAACAAACTCATCCCAATTTATGTCAGTACCTAGCGGAAAGATTGTGTCTCTTGAAGCTCTCCACCAAAACTTTGCATTTCCCTCCAGTTGGTACTTTGCTAAGGTTATCTTTTCAGCATCATTGCAATTTAACAACCAGAAAATTTGTTCCATTCCATCAATCCAATCTTCCGCCTCCTCAAGACTTCCCATTCTGCTAAACTTAGGTGGTTTTAATTTCAGGAATTGTTCCACCAGTCCTTGAGTATGGCGTTCTGCTCCGGGTTGTTGTTGTGCTTGTCTTTCCATCAAATTTCCTATATTGGCCAATGCTTGCAAGCTATCTTCCATTCGAGGTTCAGTCCTTGAAGCAGAGGCCTCAGCCCTCGAAGAATGAGAATCCCCAGTTCATACAATGATTTTCCTGCAGTTGTCCAAGCATTCGCCTCAGGAACAATTTGTGACTCAATGTCACAGGTCAAAAATAAAAAGATCTCTAGAATCTCATAAGTAACATAAATATGTTACTGATACACACAAAAGTAACATCACACTAGTCACTAGAGATTTACGAGTGAAATCAATCACCCGTTATTCAAAGTTAGTTAGCTACTCTTGATTAGTATCCTATGGTGTGCATCACTCTATCCTCATTTCCATCTGAGGCACCTTATCACTCAAGATAAAACCATTGCTCTCATACCAAAACCTGCTGTGGCACCCCTCGAACGGCCCCTAATCCGTTAGGGTCGCCACAGTTAGCTTACCTTTCACTTGTCCTTAATATATATTTATATATATATATATATATATATATATATATATCACTCTGATACCATAGAATTATAATAGGTCCATAAGTCCTGGGATTTATATCTTTTAAATTGGTCCCTGCACAGTTTATATAACGGAAGAAAAATCACATCTCCCTATCCCAAAAAAAAATTAGAAATGATGCACACTTACTAGATAGTTTTATAGGTTAAGCTGAACACTTTTATTTACATAGGTCTGATAGACAACATCGGTCGGTACAACAAAATTTGCCGTTGTTTTCTATACCTGGCTTCATATCAAAAGATAACCGAACTTCCCTTTGACTTTTCTTTCCATTCAGCCCTATACAAAAGTCTATCAGACAGTGTTGGCAGTCCAAAAAGCTTCATCTGCTACCCGTCACGCTCAGTCACACCTAGCCTGGTCCGTCAACTAGCGGTGGCGGCAACATCCCCAGCATGATCCCATCACGACAGACATGCACCATCAAAAACTCCTGAACCACAAGGTCATCAAGTAAACCGAGATCATAGATGACTAGGACCCGCACACGGATGAATACCAACCCTCAGACCTCAACATGAGAGTGCTCCGTACACTCACACTCAACATCAACTAGGATACCATAGAATGAACTTGGGGTGACTGGTAGCAATGGCATCTCTTCTAGTCTGAAATGTTAGTTCCCAAACTAGGTGTGTACAACCACTCAGCAGTAAAAGATTCATCAAACTATATCAAGCATTACCATCGGTATCTAGATTCACACAAGATAAACATAAATAGGTAATCAAGGAATAAATATGCATGAAAATCATGAAATTCTTTAATGTAATGGCAAATGCAATTTAAAAGAATCAAAATGCATCATATCCAGTTACACAAGTCCTAATCATAGGGCCAAACTGTAATGACACGTCCCATTCCATGCCATACAATTTAGTTCCTATAACTAGACCACACACACACTTAGTAGAATCATCCATTTTATCATTCAAAAGATTTCATCCCCCAGAGGACCAATGTTTGCATCCCTCCGGGCATTTGCATCCACCTTGGCATCGCGAAAGCCTCCAGCATTCAGCCACTAGGGCCACCGGGCATCCGAAGCATATCACACCTCCAGGCATCTTATACCGCACTTGGCATCATGAGGAAACCTTCGAGGCTCACCATGAGAATGATTACCCTGACCCTCCGGATTTACGTACTGACTAGACTAGCACACAACCGAGCATCCCGAATCTCCCAGGGAAAAACCTCCGGCATTCAGCCACTAGGGCGACTGGGCATCCACAATGCATCGACTCCTTCGATCCTTTGGGCCTCCCGACTCTCGGGGCATCGTTGACCCAAGGGTTCAACGGTAACAATTAACATCTTAATTTACAAAAATACTTTCAAATGCCAAAAAAAAACAAGATATCTCGTGGACCCTTTATCTAATCTCAATATTGCACAATATGTCAACAGCCAGTATCATCATATCACAAAACCATTCAAAACATACTCACTTTTGGGACAATTTGTGAAAATTCAAAAACAAAATAGCTCGATTTTTACAATGCACAGTTCTGGTAAAATTTTTGAAATAATTATTAAATGAACTCATAAAATTATGAACTTTTGACTTGTTATCAATGAGATCTAAAGGAATTAAGAACACCAAGTCAAATTCCTTATGTATCAAGAGCAAAAATTTCTGTATTCTTTGCTAACCTTCTGTAATAACTTCCAGATTTAGCATTTTCATAGAAAAATCGTTTCATCGATCAAACCTTGTTCATTTATTCCAAATTTTTGATATGTTATTCCTAAAGACGTTCCCTACAACTTTCATAGGGGATTCGAAGTCAAATTTTGGCTAGATAATTATACAAAATTCATTGAATCACCATAGGTCATGCTGTTTTCTGCGAAAACAGTTTACTAACCTAAAGAGAACTACTCCTACTCATTGAATCTCAGCATCCAACATCCACAGCCAAGTGTTTACAAGTGTATTACACTACAATACAGCCTCTTCACTTCCAAAAATCCACCATAGTTAGATCCTTGAGTTCTTATTTCAATTCAAAAATCGAAATCGACAAAACATGCTCTGTTTTTGCTTAGTTTCTTGATCTAGCTTCATCTTATTTGTCCAAAATCAACATGCAACTTTCAATTCCGCATTTCCTCACATTTACCAACTCCTCACTAGATAATAACAATAAGCAAAAAATAGATCAATGAACTTCTACTTGCCTCAAGTCTTCCTACTCGTTGCTAGCCAAAAACAGGGGTTCGGGGGGTCTCGGCTTAGCTCAATCGGCGACGGGGATTGGCGGCGTCGACAGCGGCAGCTCGAACACGGAACGGACGGAGGGCAGCCTTCCTTCTCTGCCCTCACTTGCTCAAACCACTCAGCTCTCTCTCTCTCTCTCACTCGCCCGCTCACACTCGGCCTCTCTCTCTCTCTTGCTCCGTCCGAATGCTTTTGCTTTCTTTTGTTTAATTGATTTGTCAATTATTTTGCATGTAGGTTGACAGATGGCTTCAACGAATAGACAAGTGGAGGAAGGCTAAGGTAGCAAGGGACAAATGGAGAATGGTGTCTTCCTTGTCCGGTTCTCTCTTCCCCCCCTTTTCGGTCGACAACTCTAGGGCCTCATGGGCTGCTTAGGCCTGAAAAATTGAGGCCAAAAAGGGTCTAATTAAATGGCCCATAATCTTTAAAATATAAGCCCAGATTTTTTGCACCATTATGAAGCACTTTGTTTTTCCAAAGAAATCAATTTACATTCCCATAATCCAATTGCTTCATGTACAAGTGCATAACCGAAGTTCTTGCGTGGAGAAAGGATTCGATCAAGCAACATAATGGTAAAATTTCATTTCTTACTTGTCGAATCACACGAAGAAAAACGTACATGATCCTCATGCTCGGTCCAACTCTTCATGTACAAGCAACATGCATGTTCCTCACGCATGACCGAATTCCATCCCTTCGGTTCTAAAAATAAAAATAGTAGTTGATCAAAGTCCAAAGATTTTCTCTTGTTGCCTGGTTGATCGGTCCATTGCTAAACATATCATATCAATGCAATAAGTAAACAAATACGAAATAATGCCCGGAAATAATATCAATGCCACAATCCGATGATACTTCCATCGATTGGTCATGACTGTCACCTATTCGAGGATCGTTGAAATCCTTGATGCCACAACTAGATCCTTACCCTTTGCGTTTTCTTGAACTTGAATATTAATTGCTTGAACTTGATCTTGCATAGAAACTGAGTGGCTTGATGAGCATTCTGCAAGGTCTGCAATTCACATCCCAAGGCATAAACCTAGCCTTTGATCTCCAGAAGAACTTCAAGCAACCTTTTAAAGTCTACTGAGTTGTCAATTTGTGTGCTTGCTTCAGCGTGATCAATTTGTGGAGTATAGCTAGATGATGGGACTTCAGCACGAGCATCCAAACTTGGAGATGAAACCTCATTACCTTCTTCAGGAAATTGAGAGGCATACACATCCTCTATATCCGCAGGAGAACGACTAACATCATCACTGGTAAAAGCAAGTAGAGAAGTACCTATTTGCTAGTAGCTCCCCCTGTTTCAGTACCTTTGGGCGGAGAGAAGTACTATTCTTGCTCGGGCTCTTCTTCAATGATGTGATGTTCTTGTGCTTCTTCTTCTGCTGGAGAATCGCCATGACTTTCTCCTTCAGTTTGTTCTCTTCCTTTTTCTTTTTCTTCTTTTCTTCCTTCTTCTTCTTCTTTCCTCATAGATTCCCTCTCTTCACTCCTTTTCTCAACCTCCTCTCTATCTTGGTTCTCTCGATCTTCTATTTCGGGAACAAGACACTACACATTCTTTAAGGCAAGAGCGGAGATAGTGATGTCGTCTTCATCTTCTTCATCATGCAAGATGATTGCTCTCCTCCTCTTAAATGGAGCTATCATGGGCTCCTTGCCTTTCCTCTTTGCAGCCACAGGGTCTTGTCGAGACTTGGCTGGGGTCTTCTACTTAAATCTCTCTAAAGTCTTGTTCGGCTCCTTCAGACGCATCTTTGTAATCATCTTCAGCCCTATCACTATTTGATCAATGGTTCGAGCACACAGAATTTTAGGAGGCTGAATATTGAAATGTCTAAATAAACGAGTAACGAGAGAAAAATAAGGAAGCTTTCCCTTGTCCTTTGCCATTGATCTATACGTGTGAAACATGATGGTCTGAGGTAGAGAGAACTTGTAACCAACATTGATGGCGTACATCAGCTTCGCTTCAGAATTGGATACGTCAGTCTTTGACATGGATTTCGGTCTGAGACAATTGATCATAATCTTATGGAGCAAGATGTTGGAGGCACTCATTCTCAAATAAGAAATTCGGCCTTCTACAATTCTATCTCGAACAAGCTCCATAGTCGCATGGCCAATAGACACACTGATTGACTGGAAAATCCCTCTCTCTACTCCAATCACGTCGGCAAAGATGTCCATATCTACCACATACTCTTGATCTCTAACACTGAAAGAAAATCTATTCGCATCCAAAAGCTTAGATTGGAATAGAAATACGCAGTAAGTTCAGGATGAGCAACATCTGTTTTAGAACAAAAACTCTCAAGTTGGAGTATAGCAAACTTCTCCCGCAACTTGACGTTTAATGAATCGAGAAAGTCAAAGTCCAGACTTCTTGGGTTCATCACTTCTCGCTTCAGCAAATTAGAATAAACTCGTTTGTGTTCTTCGGAGCGAAACAAATCTGCTCTTTTTCCTCAAATGTTCGCAGCAACACCCATCTTAGGCTTAAACTGAGTGAACATCTTTTCATCGTTATCTTTACCCTCGGGTTGATTAATTCCTCCAAAACATGGATCATTTGGTAAATTCGCAAAAGCCCTTTCTGCCGTACCAACAGGAACAATTCCCAACCGTTCCATCGTTCTTAAAAAATGGGTTTCATTTCGGTACCCCTTTTCTCTAAAAAAATCATCAATAAAAGTTATTGCAGAACCACCTTCCTTCAAAGCGGTGTAGAGTTTGAAAGTAAATGCAGGCTTAAGAGTCCTTACCGGTTCGACATCCTCAATAATTTCTTCCTCTGCTTGTTGTTGCTGATACTCTTGAGGTCTAGCATGAGAAGAATGGCGCGGTTGAGAATGTTGTTGTTGACTTTGCTGCTGCCTTGGAGAGACTTATTCCTCAGTCAGATCAAAGTGGGTAGGACCCTCGTGCATAAACTGTGGTCCCCTGCTTGTAATCCTTCATGACTTTCTTTGAGAGGCCATTGTTACAATGTTTGAGAGAATTTTCGAACTCGATTCGCGAAAAATATGAGAAATTTTATGAATTAAACTAGAGATAAAAAGTACGAAAGTGAAATTCTGTGATCTAGGGTTTGTGGGTAAAAACGAAGAAGAATAATGGTATATAAACCAGTCGAAACAGGGTATACGAATCGTCACAAAAGGAAAAATAAAATTGCATTTTCAAAAATGAATAACTGCCTTTTTTGAAAATAGATAAATGTATTTTCAAAAATAATAACTATCTTTTCAAAAATTAAGTGGTGATTAATACGCAATCTTACCTTTTCGAGTATTTATTCGAAAGTTAAAATACTGTAACCGAAATAACTTACAGTCGTGAGTTTTGGTCTTCTAAGTCTAAACTTTTTCAGATTTTATCCGTGTCTGAGCTTCTTCAGATTTTATCACTAAGTCTGAACTTCTTCAGATTTTATCCATGAGTTTGAGCTTCTTCAGACTTTAAGACATAAGATGTTAAGTCTGGAGCGGATAGACTCAAATAAGCTTGTCTCTAGAGGTTTTGTGAATATGTCCGCCGGTTGATTCTTTGAGTCAATGAATTGGATCAAGATTTCTCCATTTTGAACATTATCTCTAATAAAATGGTGTCGAATCTCTATGTGCTTTGCTCTTGAATGAAGAATTGGATTCTTTGTGAGATTAATTGTGCTGGTGTTGTCACATTTGATCTCAATGCATGAGTCTTCGATTCCAAAGTCTCTTAGTTGTTGCTTTATCCATAAGATTTGAGAACAGCAACTTCCAAGAGCCACATACTCTGCTTCTGCTATTAAAAGAGCTACAGTACTTTGCTTCCTTGAAAACCAAGATACTGACCTGTTACCAAGCAATTGACAAGTGTTGAATGTGCTCTTTCTATCAACTCTACAACCTGCTAGATCTGTGTCTGAATATCCAAGGAGAGTAAAGTTTCATTCTTTGGGATACCATAGACCTAACTTATAGGTTGTTGCAACATATTTGATAATGCGTTTCGCAGCACTTAGATGTGATTCTTTGGGATCTGATTGAAATCTAGCACAAATGCAAACACTAAACAAAATGTCAGGTCTAGAAGCAGTGAGATAAAGAAGTGAACCAATGATGCTTCTGTATAGTTTCTAGTCAACTTTCTTTCCTCCTTCATCTTTGTCTAGCTTCGAAGAGCTTGACATTGGTATATCAGTCTTTTTGCAATTCTCCAATCCAAATTTTTTAACAAGCTCTTTTGCATATTTTTCTTGATGAATCAAAATTCCTTCCTTCAATTGTTTCACTTGTAGCCTAAGAAAGAAGGTTAGTTCACCCATCATGCTTATCTCGAATTCATCCTGCATAGACTTGGAAAATTTCTTGCACAGATTTTCGTTAGTTGATCCAAATATAATGTCATCAACATAAATTTGAACAAGTAAAAAGTTTTTACCTTCCTTTTTAATAAACAAAGTAGTGTCTACCTTTCCTTTAACAAAACCATTTTGAATTAAAAACTTACTTAACCTGTCGTACCAAGCTCGAGGTGCTTGCTTTAATCCATATAGAGCCTTTTTCATTCTGAAAATAGAGTCTGGTTTTTTTGGATCTTCAAATCCAAGAGGTTGTTCCACATAGACTTCTTCTTGAATAAATCCATTTAGGAATGCACTTTTGACGTCTATTTGGAATAACTTGAAATTCTTATAACAAGCAAGAGCAAGTAATAATCTAATTGCCTATAACCATGCTACAGGAGCGTAAATCTCATCATAGTTTATCCTTTCTTCTTGCATATATCCTTTGGCCACGAGTCTTGCTTTGTTCCTTACCACTTTTCCTTTTTCGTCCATCTTGTTCCTGAAAACCCATTTAGCTCCAATAATAGACTTACCTTTTAGTTTAGGAGTTAATTCCTATATGTCGTTAATGCTGAACTGCCTGAGTTCTTCTTGCATTACTTCAATCAAATTTTCGTCAGTTAAAGCTTCTTCTATGCTTTTGGATTCTATTTCAGAAATAAGTGCCACAGTGCTAGACTCTTCTTGCCTTTTGAATCTGGTACAAATTCCTTCATTAATATTACCAATAATGAATTCCTCGGGATGACTAGACTTATGCTTCAAGTTGCTGGTTAGTCTGACAGATTGTTAATCTTCTTATTCAATCGATTCTTCAACATCCATTCGTTGTTTTTCTACTGAAGTCTGAGCTGCTACAGGGGAAGTAGACTTTGTAGAGTCTGGAGCAAGTTCAGATTCTTCGATTTGAGTCTGAACCAATTGATTTTGCAGACAGTCTTGAAATTTGACATTCATCGATTCTTCCACAGTCCGAGTCTTCTTGTTGAATATTTTATAGGCTTTACTAGAGGTTGAATATTCAAGGAAAATTCCTTCGTCTGATTTTTCTTCAATCTTACCAATTCGATCATTTGCATTTTTTTAGAAAAAAACATTTGCAATCAAACACATGAAAATAAGAAACAATTGACTTCTTTACTTTGAATAACTCATTGGGAGTTTTCTCCAAAATAGGCCTTAAGAATACTTTGTTAATAATATAACATGCTGTAGACACTGCTTCAGCCCAAAAACGAGAAGAAGTATTACTTTCAATTAAAAGAGTTCTTTCCATTTCTTGTAAAGATTTATTCTTCTTTTCCACAACTCCATTTTGTTCAGGTGTATATGGAGAGGAGAATATATGCTGAAAACCATATTCATCACAGAATTTGGCAAAGTCTTGATTTTCAAACTCATCTCCATGGTCTGTCCAAATGCTTGAAATAGCGTAACCTTTCTCATTCTGCACTTTCTTAGCAAACTTTAGAAAATGAGAGAAGGTTTCGGACTTACTTGCCAGAAAGTAGACCCAAGTAAATCGTGAATAATCATCCACTATTACTAGACAAGATCTCTTTCCACCAATGCTTTGAGTTCTAATTGGTCCAAAGAGATCCACATGCAAGAGCTACAGCACAAAATTAGTGGAAACTTAATATATTGGTTTAAGAGAACTTCTAACCTATTTTCCCAACATATATGGTGTGCATAAGTCAGACTTTTGATATTTCAAGTTAGGTAATCCACGAACAAGTTTTTTGGAAGAGATTTTGGCAATTTGCTTCATATTGATATAGCCAAGCTTTCGATGCTAGAGATTCGCTTCATCTTGTACTGATATTAGACATTGCGATCTTTCTGGTTTTATATCCAGAAGATAGATATTCCCATGTCTACGCCCAGTAAAAGATTGAAAGAGATTTTTACTAGTTCCTAAACATGTTCCGTCCTGAAAATTGATTTTGAATCCAGTGTCGCACTATTGACTTATACTAAGTAGATTGTAATTTAGTCCTTCTACCAAGGAGCCATTGTTGATTGTTAGACTTCCAATCTTTACAGTTCCACATCCAACAATTCTTCCTTTGCTATTTCAACCAAAAGAGACTTTTCCTCCATCTATTTGAACAAGCTTTATAAAACAATTTGAATCTCCTGTCATGTGTCTTGAACAGCTACTATCCAAATATCATTTAATCTTCTTCTTGATAGTGACCTGCAATAAAAAAGAAATTCAAGCTTTCTTTAGTACCCACATTTTCTTAGGTCTAGTAGAGTTAGTGCAATACATAGTATTTGCCCAATCCTTCTTAACAGGTCTCCAAACCATAGGAAATTCTTTCTCAAAGTGTTCTGAGCTGTAACGCTGAGAACATTTGAGAGCACTTCAGCCAACAGGTTTTACAAAGATTTTTTGAAAATGATTTTTATAAAAGGCTTTTGTAGGTCTCTGTTGATTCTTTCATTTACTTTTGGAAAATCAATTAGAGGAATGGTTTCTCAAGTCATTCCTAAACCTAATTTGTAAAAGTAAGGTCTTTGTATCGAAATAATCTTTTCCAACTTCTCAGATCCAATTGAAAACCTTTTTGAAATATTTGAAATGTCATTTTTTAAACATGTATTTTCTTTTGAAAGAGAGTCTGCATTTTCTTTCAAAATAACAAAAACTTTTGTCTAAATTTTCAAACTTTTCTTTCCAAGATTTTTCCTGTTGCTTCAGTGCAAAATTCTCCCTTTTTAGCTCAGAAATCCTTTTAAGAGAGGTTTTGAGACTAAGACAAAGTTCATCAATGTATTTTGAGACTTTAGTAGGAATTTTTAAATTACTTACGTCAATTTCATTATATGAGTCTAAGTCTGTATTTGCCTCAGAGTCTGAGTCTAATTTTGATTTCGCCATTAAACAAATATTGACATAATCATCATCACTTTCTTCGCATTCAGTATCACTCCAAGTTTTTGCTTTAAGAGCCTTTCTGTACTTCTCAGTTTTTCCTTTCTTTTTCTTCAACAGAGGACAGTTTGGTCTGAAGTGTCATTTTTTCTTGCATTCAAAGCAAATCACATCTTTATTGGATTCATCATCCTTAGTTGATTTGTTTTTAAACTTTTGAGTGCTTTGTTTCTTCCAATTGAATCTTCTTCCCTTTTTGTTCAGTTTCCTAAACCTTTTTATCATAAGCGCTAGTTCTTCATCATCTAAATCTTCTTCAGAGTTTGTAACATCGGAATCATCGTTAGACTTTTAAGCAATAGACTTCTTACCTTTGGGATCTTCTTCTTCATTAATTTGCTCCACTTCATAGGACTAAAGTGTGCCAACCAGTTCATCTACAGAGACTGGCATGATCCTTTGTGTTTCCTTTATTGAGGTCTTTATGTGATTCCAGTCTTTGGAGAGTCCACGCAGCAATTTGTTAACTTTCATGGGTCCTGAGATTGGCTGTCCCTGATACTCTAGACCATTTACAATTTCAGTGAAGCGGCTAAACATATCAGTAATAGATTCTCTTGGCTTCATCTTAAAAGCTTCATACGGTCCGAGTAGAATATTGATCATTGTTTCTTTCACTCGATCAGTTCCTTCATAAGTGATGTGCAGCCTATCCCAAACTTCTTTGGTTATTTTACAAAAAGATATTCTATTATATTTAGTAGGAGATTACGCAAAATATAAAGAGTAAATTGCTTTTGCATCAAGAGCTTGTCTCTTGGTTATCTCTTCTTGAGTCATGTCGCTAGCTTCTGCAACTTCTTTTCCCCTCTCTGAGACTGATGTAGCTTTAGGAATGATTCCTTTTTCTACCACATCCCATTCCAGATGATCTTTCGATCTTAGGAATGCCTTCATCTTGTTTTTCCATATGCTATATTCCTTTCCATCAAAGTAAGGCGGTCTGGTGTTGCTTTGACCTTCAACCAAACCTGGAGCCAACATACTAGCCATAGATCTTTAACTCAGAAGTAAAAACACTTCAATTCAATGAGTGCACAGGCTTTGATACCAATTGATAAGACTAGTACGAGCACCTAGAGGGGGTGAATAGGTGATCATAGAAGTTTTTTTTTTTTTTTTTTTTTTTTTTGCGAATCTTAACGAAACAAATTAGCTTTTAAGATTAATAGACTGAAAGCGTGAAGACAATAAACAGTTATATGCGGCTGCGATATAAAGTAAAGAGTTTAGGGATAGAGAATCAAGACACTAGGTCTATAGTGGTTCAGCTTAGACCGAACCTACGTCCACTCTACCACACTGATAACCCACCGGCTGGATTCCACTAAGAACCAAAATAGATTTTACAGTCTCACGTCCTTGATTCCACAGTGTAGAGACACTACTACACTTCCTCAAGGTCTCACAATTATCTAATCTCTCTTTTGAGTACAAATTGGGCTCAACAAATGAAATCGCAAAGAACAAGGAGTTTCAGACTTTGAAATTTTTCTATCAAGCACTCTCAAACAACTTGAGCGTCTTCCTTATATACTCCTCCATGCCTTCGTAATCATTGACGCCTTTCAAAGGAGTTCTTCCAATCAACCAATTGGACATAATCAATTTAGGGAGATCTCGAGTTATTTGAGGAATGTGATGATAGCCCACCAATCCTGCTCACCCATACAATCAGGATCTAGGTTTCCATAAGTAAAACCTTCCAAGTAAACTTCGCCAATCAATCGGATCTAAGTTACTCAAATTAATCTCAATATGAATAATAGATCTTAAAGTGCTATCTCCAGCCATGAGATCTTCCTTAACCACATGAATCAAATCTTTAAAGATATACTCGTCTTATTTAACGAATAATACTTTCCTTCGTCGGTCTGGAAACTATCAATGAGGGCAGACTTTAAATCTTGAGCCTGGAGGTCTTCAGACTTTGACAATAGAATCTGCAAGTCTTCAGACTAGACTGATGGAAACGTTTTGTGAACTTCAAAACAAATAGGGAAGTTTTCTCCAACACATCAAACTCAGTTTAAAAATAATATATTTTACTGTTCTTTACGAGAAATTGTTTTCACACCTATTCGCCCCTCTTTAGGTGTTCATACTAGCTCTAATAGCCGTGCCTTCGCCCAGTAAATGATTAAGAGAAATCTTGACTTATTTCATAACAAATACCTTCTTGAAAGTTTATTCTGAAACCTATATCACAAAGCTGTCTAATACTCAGAATATTGTAGTTTAAACCTTTTACCAGGGAAACATTGTTGATAGTGAGACTTCCAATCTTCACTATTCCATATCCTATAATCTTCCTCTTACTGTTTCCATCAAAAGAAACATTTCGTCCTTTTAATCTTTCAAGCTTTACGAAGCAGCTTGAGTCTCCTATCATATGCTTAGAACAGCCACTATCCAAATACCATTTCAGTTTTTAAATAGTGACCTGCAATCAGAAGAATAACTCAAACTTTCTTTGGTACCTATATTTTCTTAGGTCTAGGAGAGTTAGTGTTAAAAACAATCTTTGTTGAATCCTTCTTAACTGGTCTACAAACTTTGGAACATTCATTCTCAAAATGTTCTGAGCTGTTACACTTAGAACATCTAAGAGTACTTCGGCCAACTCTTTTGAAAATAATTTTTGTAAAATGCCTTTGGAGGTTTTTGTCTAAGTCTCACTTTTACTTTAGGAAAATCAATTAAAGGAATAGTTTCATTATTCATACCCAAACCAGATTCATTAAAATAAGGTATTTAAGCTGTAAGAATTTTCTCCAATTTTTCTGATCCTTTGGAAAACCTTTTTGAAAAATCTGAAATCTCCATTATAAATAGACATTTTCCTTTGAAAGAGAATCAGAATTTTCTTTAAAATCATCAAAACTTCTTTTCAGACTTTCAAACTTTTCTTTCCAAGAGACTTCATGTTGCCTAAGCTTAGAATTAACCTTTTTTAGTTCGGAAATCCTATTAAGAGAGGATTTAAGGTTGAGGCAAAGTTCATTTATATACATAGAGACTTTAATAGGAATTTTTGACTAACTAACCTCGAATTCTTTGTCAGAAGATGAATCGGTTTCTGTTTCTAATTCTGAGTCTGACTCTGAGTGAGCCATCAGACATATTTTTGCAAATTCCGCTTCGCTTTCTTCACATTTGAGGTCACTCCAAGTTTATGCTTTAAGAGCTTTCTTGTACTTCTCAGACTTCCCCTTCTTCTTTTTAACAAATGACAGTTTGGTCTGATGTGTCACTTTTTCTTGCTAGTTTCAACGTCTTCCGTTGGTCTCTTCTGGGAATTTTGCATGCTTTGCTTCTTCCAATTCAACCTTCTTCCTTTTCTGTTTAGTTTTCTGAATTTCTTTATCATAAGGGCCAGCTCCTCATCATCCATATCGTCGTCCGAATTTGTTCCATCATAATCAACTTTAGACTTTAATGCAATTGATTTCTTACCTTTTGGATCTTCCTCATCATTGATCTGCTCCACTTCGTACAATTGATGCGTGCCTATTAGTTCGTCAATTGATAGAGGCCTGACCCTTTGAGTTTCTCTGATTGAAGTCTTCACACGATTCTAGTCCTTTGAAAGTCCACGTAGTAGCTTGTTGTGTTTCATTGATCTAGAAATCGGTTGACCTTGATAAGCCAGGCCATTCACAATTTCTGTAAAGCGACTGAACATATCACAAATAGAATTTCCAGACTTCATTATGAAAGACTCATATTGTCCAAGTAGAATATTTATCTTTGTCTCATTCACACGATCAGTCCCCCTCATAAGTGACATGAAATCTGTCCCAAACTTCTTTTGATGTTTCACATGAGGAGATTCTGTTGTATTCAATGGGAGGCAAGGCATAGTATAAGGAATAAATTGCTTTTTCATCAAGAGTATGTCTCTTGGTAATTTCACCTTATGTGGATTCATTAGCTTCTTTTTCCATCACTTCTTTCCTTTTGTCTGAAGCTGATGTTGTCTTTGGATTGATTCATTTTTCAACAACATCCCACTCCAAGGGATCTCTGGATCTGAGGAATGCCTTCATTTTGTTCTTCCACACATTATACTCATTTCCATCGAAATAAGGAGGTTTGTTATTGCTCCGTCCTTTAACCAATCCTGGAGCCAAAATACTAGCCATCGAAGATCTTTAGCTTAACAGTAAAAACACTTCAATAAAGTAAGCACACAAAGTTTTGATACCAATTGAAAGAGCTAGTATAAACACCTAGAGGGGGTGAATAGGTGTAAAAAAGAGTTGTCTAAAGATGCAATACAAATATTTTTCTTTTAAACTGAGTCTGTTAGAAAATAGACTTCGAATAAAGATTCAGACTCAAATAAGATGTTTTAAAAATAGCAAAACTCAGAAAAATATCACAGCAAATAAATTAAAGGAGTTCAGGGGAGAGATAATGAACACAAGATTTATAATGGTTCGGCTTAGATTAAGCCTACGTCCACTCTCTAACGCTGACAGCCTTCTGGCTGGATTTCACAATGAATCGAAAGAAAATTATAGCAATATAACACTGACTACACAGTAAAGAGTTTCTTTTTCTCTCACTAAGTCACTCCTTAATGTTTCTCTCTCGTTCGAATACATGTATGAGTACTCTCGATAAAGAACAAGTGATTTGAGAAGTTTTAGACTTTGGGATAATGCTTTCACACTCTCTATCAAATGACCCGAGAAACCTCCTTAAATACTCATCCATGCCTTTATGTTCGTTGGCACTATTCAGAGGAATTCTTCCAATAAACTCGTTAGATAGAATCAATCAAAGAGATCTTGAGCCGTTTGAAGATTAAGATGAAAGTCCGATGATCCTGGTCGCCCATACAATCAGAATCTTGATTTTTATAAGTAGATTCTTTCAAAATAAACTTGTCTTCTAAATTGATTTTACCAATCCGTGATTGATTTCATCAATAATATCCAAAAAAGTAAGTGAGATTTCCAACTAGAAAGCTAGATATGTCTTGTTTGTACTGTATCCTTGAAGGAAGACTAATAATCCTGAGTTTGATTATTTCTTCGTTCTTCACTTGAGTTCAATCTAGGTCTTCGTCAAAGTGGGGCAGACTTCTTATGTAAGATAGATTTTTTTATAGAATTCCACAAAACCCTAGTATTCCTCATAATGAGAATAAGAGTAGAAATAGAAAAGTTTTGTCAACTTCAAAATCTAATGGGAGTTTTCTCAACACTCTTAACATTTATAATTAATTTTGTGGACTCATTTATATAAATTGGATGATGAATGAATATTTCTATGTTATTAAATAAGTAATGCAACTTAAATCCCTAACATGTAACTATTACATGGTTACTTTTGGGCATATAGCTACTAGAATAATCATTCATACGAATAATGCAAACAAGCACATCCGTATGAGTGAAAAGGAATAGGTTATTTACTAAAAAGGTCCTCAAGACAAAGATGCCTTCGAGTTGTCCAATCGGGAATCGGTGAGGTCTTGCCCCTGGGACGTAACGCAAGGTTGGCTCATGTAAAATGAGAGCAATTGCCAATGAGTCGTTTCTCAAGCTTGAGTGATGAATTGATTCGAAAGTGCATCTTAGTCGAGTGACATTTTTTATTTTGTATTCGAGATACGGAAGAGCCTGATTATTAAAGCACTTCTTCCATATGTATATCGTATCCTTTCACCTTTCAAAAGTGAAATGGGTTCAACTTGTATTTAATGCCTTTTCTTAAATATTTTGTAACTATGCGGATGGTGCAGAAAGAGCGACACTTACAAATGAGTTCGAGCAATGTAGTTGAAAGGGCAAAGCCAGTGACGATGCCAGGCGGATAAAGATTCAGTCATGTGGATAGAAAAACGCAAAGAAATCGAATGATATTTTGCAAATAAGAATTTGAACATGCGATTTAAAAATGCAAAGCAAGCAAGTGATGCCACTTGATTTGTGAAGGCCCAACTCTCCTCCTTCTTCACTGACTCTCTTTCCTGCTGGGGCAACCATTGTCCTTTGCACCGTTGTAGCAGGCATTGAAGAATGTGCCAACAACCTTCGATGTAGATTTCTTCCAAGCTTGTTAGTCTCTTGTCGTTGACGAAAAACAAAAAGGCGATGTTTTTTTTTTTTTTTTTGGTAAGGTAAGAATATATTGAGCTTTAACCAAACTATTCAAAAGGACCAACACCAAAAACTTACACTCAAAATGACAAACTACTCGCATGAGTGGAAGGGTGCCGACGTAAAAAACAAAACACCAACCGCCTAAGCAAGGCAAAAGACAGCCAACTAAGGCCTGAACCAGCCTGAAAAAACGACAAGAACCAAAGGCAGCTATAACGAAGAACAAAGCAACCTCCAACGACCGAGTTGCCCCCCCCAAAACAAAACAAAACCACAACAGCACTAGGCCTCTTAGGAAGCCAAAAGCAAGCAATGCAAATCAAACAAGACGCTCGCCGCAGCAACAGAAATCAAACTACAAGGATAGCCAACCAAATGCCGCAGCAGCAACAGGTCTCCCAGGAGAGACATGATCGATAAAAAAACGGACCAACGCGAGACACCCGCAGCAACATCACCAACCGAGAAAAGGCTTAAAGAGGAAACGTCGGGCCCCAGAAGAGAAAATAGCTAGGTCAATCCCCCAACTGGGCTGAAGTCTCCTATTTCTTGAATTATCCACCACGTTCCGGAACGTCAAGGCCTAATCTCTGACGATTTTAATAAGATGATTTTTCAAAGCCAGAACCGCCAAAGGTTGGTCCCTAAACAGAATACTATTCATCTTCTTCCAAATAACATGGCAAAGGGCGTCAAAAGAGAAACAAGCGATGGAATGATAAAAGTGCTTGCCTAAGAGGAACTTCATAGCCCATTGGAGACTGTCTGACCAAGATCTATTCTGCCAGGGGAGATTGCATCTAGCAGCCTAGAAAAAAGCAAGGCCAGCTAAGATGCAACACCTAAAAAATAAGTGATCGATGGAATCTGACCTAGTATTGCAGAAGGCACACGACACATTCTCTATCCTACCGTAAGATAAAAGAAGAACCTAGGTAGGAAGCCGGTTCTTGGTAATAAGCCAAAGGTTGAATTAATATCTCGGAGAGATCGAGTTGTTCCAAATAAATGCAAACCAAGGAACCTAGTTCTTCTTCCTCCTAGTGGTTTCCCATGCCAAAGCAACCGAAAATAAACCGGAGGAGTTCTTTAGCTAGCCAAACCGGTCTAGAACCTGAGATAGAATAGGGAGGGTATGCTCCCAAGACTCTAACACGGTCTTAATAGTATGGCTAGAAGAGGAGAAGAGGTCAGCCACCGTCGCCTGCCTGGACCAGAGTTATAAATGAGAGTGTCCGAGAACACTAGGTTTAGATGGCCTCTAGGGTGCCAGTGGTCAAACTAGAGAGACACTGATAAGCCATCCCCTATCCTTCAAAGGAAAGAAAGACGGAAATCAGTCCTAAGTTGCAGGATCTTCTTCCAAGCCCATAAACAATAGGTTGGTTTGCTAGCGACCTAGGAATTTTTTCTTTTTAAGAAGGTCGAGTGGATCCACTTGCACTACAAGGATTCTTTGTTTGTAAACAAGATCCAAATGTGCTTCAGCATAGCTGCTTTATTACAATCCCACAATCTGTGAATGCTAAGCCCTCCCTCCTCTTTAGGAAGGCACACATCTTCCCAGGAAACTTTTGCACCACCACTTCCCAGGCCTAGGCCTTTCCAAAGAAACTGTCTCAAGATTTGTTCTATGCGAATCAACACAGCATTAGGAATAATAAACACACTAGCCCAAAAGGCTTGGATGGAGTGAAGGACAAACCTAATCAGCTGTAGCTGGCCTGCGAAGGAGAGAAAACGCTGGACCCAAGATTGCACCCTAGCTGTGATGCGGTCAATTAGGGAAGTACATTCTGTCCTCGAGAGTTTTGAGATGCCCGGAGGTGTGTGCCGGAGGCTCCTCGCGATGCCAGGTTGGGTGCGAGCGATAAAAGAGGGATGTAAACATTGATCCCTGGGAAGAAAGATGAAATGAGATCCTTTTGAAAATTGAAAATTGAAACATGTGCATGGGTATGTGCATATGGCATGGTGATATATGCATGACTGTACGGGGATGTATGCATGACTACATGGTAATGTATGCTCGATAGCATGGATGATATATATACTTTACTCGTGACATCCTGATTGTTCTGCTTGCTGCACTGTGTAGTTTGATGGATCTTTACTGTTGAGTGGTTGTACTCACCCCTTTGGGGATTAACATTTCAGATTAAAAGATGCCTTTGCCACCGGTCGCACATGGTACCTTCTACGACTTACCGTTTGATGTTGAGGTTGAGTGCGCAGAGCACATCTATTTCAGTGTTCCTGGTTTGGTGTTTGTTCGAGTCCGTGTGTTGGTTATGTATAATGTGGGCCTAGTTGGGGGTGCTATAGTCCAAGAGTTCCTGTATGTTCACATTCGATGCGATGAGGTGATGCTAGGGATACTGCTGCCGCCGCCGCCCGATGCATCGAGTTGGGTGTGATGGCACATATGATTGGTGGGAGCTGACACTTTTTGGGATAGCCGACACTTGTTGATGGATGGGTGTACATGTCTGATGTAGGGTCGAGTTCTCTTTTGAGTTATAGCCAAGTATAGTTAAAAATCTTGGCCTTTTGCTGTACCGACCCGAAATGTCCATCTTGAAAATGTAAATAAAAGTGACTCGGCTTTATCTTTTCTTTTGGTGCGTAGTTGGTGTGCATTGCATTATTGTTATTGGAGTAAAGGGTGGTGAGACTCGATTATGCTTCCGTTAATGAGTTGCGCTGGGACTTTTGCCAAAAAATAAAAATAAAAAAATTAATTGATCAACCCCCATGAACTATGGTTCCACTTTAATTAGGAAGGTTTTAGACTGGTATGTAGTAGGATAAGTGATAAGTACTTGTGGCGACCCTATCAGATCGTGGGGTGCCACAACGGTTGGTATCAGAGCTAAAGGTTTATATGTGGAGTGATAAGGAGCCTCATTTGGAAATTGAGGAAGATAATGGCAATGCACACCATAGGATGCTGACTAAGAATGGTTGACTAACTTTGGACAACGGGTGATGGGTATTCACTCGTAGATCCCTAGTCTGTTTTATGAGTGGCTTTTAGGTGCAAGTAACATCGTTATGTTACTTATTTTCATAGTTGCAGTTGCTTTAAATGGAGACATTGAGTTACAGATTATTCCTGAGGCAAATGCTTGGAAACTGCAGGAAAATCATGGTACGAACTGGAGGTCATCATCCATCGAGGGCTGAAGCCTCTACGGCAAGGGCTGAGCCTCGAATGGAAGATATCCTGCAGGCATTGGCCAATCGAGGAAATCTAATAGAAAGACAAGCGCGGCAACAACCCAGAGCAGAACGCCGTACTCAAGGACTGGTGGAGCAATTCTTGAAGTTGAAACCACCTAAGTTCAGTGGAATGGGAAGTCCTGAGGAGGCAGAGCATTGGATTGATAGGATGGAACAAATTTTCCAGGTGTTGAACTGCAATGTTACTGAGAAGATAACTTTGGCAGAGTACCAGCTGGAGAGAAATGCAAAGTTTTGATGGAGAGCTTCGAGGGACATAATCTTTCCACCAGGTACTGATGTAAATTGGGATGAGTTTGTCAAAGCCATAAGGAGCTGACAGTGGATCAGTATGAGGCGAAATTTTCTGAACTGTCTAGATATGCTCCTAGGCTGATTGAAGATCGAGAAGAAAAAGCTAAGAGATTCATGAAGGGATTGAAAACTGGTATCAGGAAGCAACTGGTGCCTTTGAATATAAGAGATTATAATGAGATTTATGAAAGGGCACAGTTGGTGGAGCAGGAGTTGGTAAGAGAGCAATAAGAGTATAAAAGGCAGTAAACTTTTGGTCATATCAGACGGGGTAAGAGACCCTATACAGGTCAAGGTTAGACTTGGAAGTCTACGAAGAAGAGCAATTTCGGGAATTCTGGAAAAGCCAGGGATGGCCTGAATCTGGGAAAAGCATCTTATCGGAATGAAGAATGTTGAAGGTGTGATGCGCGACATGGCCCATGACCTTGTAATGGACGGCTGAAATGCTATGGTTGTGGACAAGTAGGACACCTTAAGAAGGATTATCCATAAGAGAGGTCGCAGACGAGTATCAACCCAATGCGACGAGTGCCACAACGTACTACTGGACCATATCCACAAAAGAATCCCCAAAGACCACCAGCACAAGGAAAAGTGTATGCGGTCACCCAAGAGGAAGCAAAAGCTTCCAAAAACGTTATCTCAGGTACAATTTTCATAAATGACAAGAAGGCATATGCATTATTTGATACGGGTGCTACGCATTCATTTGTTTCTGAAAGATATAGATTGTTGAGTAAAATAGAAACTACGTCCCTTGGGACGCCCCTTTGTGTTTCTACACCTTTAAAGAATATGGTGTTGTCTACACTGGTGTGTGGAAAGTGTAAGATAACAATAGGAGGAAGGGATATGGAAATAGACTTAGTCGTAATGGCTATGTATGATTTTGATGTCATCATAGGAATGGATTGGCTTCATAAGTATCGGGCCAAAATGGATTGTTATAGAAAAGTGATCCAATTTGTTTTACCTTATCAGTCTAATTGTGAATTTTTGGGAGGTCAGACCAACCTATCTATAGCACTTATTTCAGCAATAGAGGCCCGTGCATTACTTGACAAAGGATGTCAAGGGTACCTAGCAATGGTTAAAGATTATAGCAAGGAAGAGCCTAAGCTCGATGAAATTCGAGTAATCAGTGAATTTCAAGATGTATTTCCTAAGGAATTGCCTGGATTACCGCAGGAACGAGAAATTGAGTTTGAAATTGAACTAATGCCTGGAACAAGACCAATATCGAAAGCCTCGTATAGGATGGCTTTAATGGAACTGAAGGAGTTGAAAGTGCAACTGCAGGAGTTGCTTGATAAAGGATTCATTATGCCAAGTGCTTCACCTTGGGGTGCACCAGTCTTGTTTGTGAAAAAAAAGGATGGGTCAATGCTTTAATGTATTGGCTATAGGCAACTGAATCAAGTGACCATTAAAAATACATATCCATTGCCTAGAATTCATGATCTATTCGACCAACTACAAGGATGTTCAGTCTTTTCTAAGATTGATTTGAGATCGGGATACCATCAGCTAAGGATTAAGAAAGAAGACATTCCTAAGACTGCATTTAGGACTCGCTATGGACACTACAAGTTCCTCGTCATGCCTTTTGGATTGACAAATGCACCGGCTGCATTTATGGATCTAATGAATAGGATATTTAAGCCTTATTTGGATCAGTTTGTGATTGTTTTTATTGATGATATCTTGATATATTCTAGAGGGTCTGAAGAGCATGAGCAACACTTGAGGATAGTTTTGCAAACTCTGAGAGACCATAAGCTGTATGCCAAATTCAGCAAGTGTGAATTTTGACTAGACCGGATAATATTTTTGGGACACATGGTGTTAGGAGGAGGAATTGCAATGGACCTGGCGAAAGTTGAGATGGCAATAAATTGGCCGAGACCGACAACACCCACTGAAATACGGAGTTTCTTAGGACTGGCTGCTTATTATAAAAGGTTTATTGAAGGGTTTTCACGATTGGCAGGCCCCTTAACAAAATTGACTCGAAAGAATGTGAAGTTTGAATGGAGTGGGGAATGTGAAAGGAGCTTTCAGGAGCTTAAAAGAAAATTGACCTCGGCTCCAATCTTGACTATGGGTGCGTTTGGATGGGCATTTAGAAAGCCCATTCAGCCCTCAAAGCCCCTTCAGCCAAAATATGGGTGTTTGGCAACCAATCTCAAGGAGCTTTCAAATGAAAGCCAGCCCTTGGAAATGTTCAAAGCCCAAGGCTAGTAGGGACCGGCCTTGAGCTTTCAGCATTCCACCAAATGCTAAAAACATTTTCTCTCTTTCTAAATTACCCTCATTAATTTTTCATATTTCCGTTATTACCCTTGTATTTATTTATTTTTTAATTGAAAAAGGAGCAGCCCTTTGCCGGACCGGTGAAGGGCGACGGCCATTAGCGAGCCGGATCCGGCGCCGGCGGTCGTCGGGCCGAGGTCGCCCGAGGTTGGGCGACCCTCCGGCGAGGGTCGCGCGACCAGCCCGAGGGCCGCCGGAGGTCGCGACCTCGGGCGACCCTCGGCGAGGGTCACTTGACCCAGGGGCCGCACGACCCAGGCGACCGCCGCTTGGGTCTTGCGGCGCGCAGCGGCCCTCGCCCGGGTCTCGCGAGGGTCACGCGACGGCGTCGGGTCATGCGACCCTTGCGAGACCCAGGCGAGGGCCGCCTGCGGCCACGAGACCCAGGCGAGGGCCGCCTGCGGCCACGAGACCTAGGCGGCGGTCGCCTGGTTCGCGCGGCCCCTGGGTCGAGCGACCCTAGTCGCCTAAGGTCGGGCAACCTCTGGCGGCCCTCAACTGGGTCGCCCGAGGTTGGGCGACCTCCGACGGCCCTCAGCTGGGTCGCGCGACCCTCGCTTGAGATCTCCCGACCTCGGGCAACCTCATCCGATGGCCACCAGCGCCAGATCTAGCTTACCGGCAGCCGCAGCGGTGAAGGGCTTAGCCGAATTTTCAAAAAAAATGAAAAGAAAAGAAAAGAAAAATATATATATACCCATCAAAGCCCCTTGCCAAAGTCTTCTTTACCAAACGCACATTCAACTCAAAGTCCATTTGCAAAAAAAAATTTACCAAACACAATTGCATTTTCCTCAAGTAGCTTTAGGCTTTCAGCATTTGCATTGGACTCAAAGCCCATTGCAAATCCTGAACCAAACGCAGCCTATACCATATGGATCTGATGGTTTTACAGTATATAGTGATGCATCTCACAAAGGATTGGGATGTGTTTTGATGCAACACATCAAGGTCATAGCCTATGCATCCAGACAATTGAAACCTCATGAATTGAACTACCCAACGCATGATTTAGAATTAGTAGCTATAATGTTTGCTTTGAAGATATGGAGGCATTATTTGTATGGAGAAAAGTTTGAGATCTATACAGATCATAAGAGCCTAAAATATTTGTTTTCACAAAAGGAGTTGAACATGAGACAAAGGAAGTGGATGGAATTGTTTAAGGATTATGATTGTGAGATACGGTACCATCCAGGGAAGGCGAATAAGGTAGCGGATGCCCTTAGTCGTAAGTCAGCTATGGAGATGGCCAGTTTAAGAATGGCAGAATGGAACCTATTAAATTCTGTAGCAGACTCAGAGTTTGAACTAAAAGTGGATCGCCTTACCGGTATGCTTACTGCATTAAGAATTGAACCGAAATTATACAAAAAGTTAAGATCCTACAAGAGTCTGACCCGGAAATTATGAAAATGAAAAATGCAATGTCTTTAAGAAAAAGAAAAGAATTTTCAAATCTCTAAAGATGGAGTGGTAAGATGCCAAGGACGACTTTGTGTTCCCGACAATGAAGAAGTGAAGAGGGAAATTCTGTCGGAAGCACATAGAAGTAATTATAGTATTCATCTAGATGGTACAAAGATGTACAGAAATTTGCGTCAGCAATTTTGGTGGAATGGCATGAAAGCAGATACGGCTAGACACGTTTCTCGATGTTTGACGTGCCAACAAGTAAAGGCGGAACATCGCAAACTTGCAGGACTTTTGAGACTGTTTGACATACCATAATGGAAATGGGAGCATGTAACGATGGACTTTTGTGCAAGGACTGCTAAGGACATCAAATGGTCATGATTCAATTTGGGTGATAGTGGATCGCTTGACTAAATCTGCCTATTTCCTAGCGGTCCGTATAAACTATTCAATGAATAAACTTGCTGAAATATATGTAAGCCAGGTAATACACTTACATGGTATTCCTATAACAATCACCTCTGATCGAGACTCTAGGTTTACTTCAAATTTTTGGCAGAGTCTCCAAAATGCCTTAGGGATAAAGCTTCATTTTAGTACTGCCTTCCATCCTCAAATAGACGGACAATCAGAAAGAGTGATCCAGACTCTAGAAGATATGCTAAGAGCCTATGCTATTGACTTTAGAGGGAACTGGGATGAAAACTTGCACCTGATAGAGTTCGCCTATAACAATAGTTTTCAAAAAAGTATAGGCATGACTCCGTATGAAGCATTATATGGAAGAAGATGCAGAACCCCTGTCTGTTGGAATGAAATAGGTGAAAGAAAATTGACAGGACCCGAGATTGTGCAAGTTACTACAGAAGCAGTCGAAATAATCAGGAAAAGGCTTAAGACGGCCCAAGACCGACAAAGAGACTATGCGGATAGGCATAGAAGGCCTTTGGAGTTTAGTGTGGGAGATCATGTGTTTCTTAAAGTATCTCCAATGAAAGGAATATCTCAATTTGGAATGAAAGGAAAGTTAGGTCCCAGAATTATTGGACCATTTGAGATACTTGAAAGAATAGGAGACGTAGCTTATCGTTTGGCGCTGCCTCCTAAATTGGGAAATTTACATGATGTGTTTCATGTGTCGATGCTAAGGAGATATCAGCCGGATCCTGGTCACATACTCGATCATGAAGCCATCAAAGTGGATGAGAAAGTGAGATACATCGAAGAGCATGTGCAAGTGCTGGATCGAAAGGAGCAAATTCTTAGGACTAAGAAAATCTCATTGGGAAAGATATTATGGCGACATCACAATGTGGAGGAAGCCACATGGGAAAGTGAAGATAAGATGAAGGAAAAATACCCCTACCGGTTTCAAAAGGCATAGGTAACGTCTAATTTCGAGGACGAAATTCTCTAAGGAGGGGAGAATTGTGGCATCCTAAAACTTCTTGGCTTCACACTTTATAGATATGATTTTTATGGATTAATGTTACAAGTTTTTGGCCACTTTATTTTGCAATTAGGTATTTACTTAAGTGGGAAATTTAGGTTAGATTAATAAAAGGAGAAGAGGGCTGAAATTCTTAAGCCAAGCCGGCCCAAAAACCCAGCCCACGATCACCCACCTTTCGGCCGATCAAGCCCTGCCCAAAGCCAAGCCCATGAAGCTCAAAGGAGCCCATGAGGCCATCAACCAAGGAGGGTCTAGAGGGAGGAGTTGGCCCAAGAGAGGCCCATCCTCTTGCATGGAAAATCCACAAGTAGCTAAAGGGATTAACCAAGTGTCATCTTGCATGTAAACTAATGATTACTAGCTAATCATGAAGGGGAAGAAATGAAGAAGGGGCGGATTGAACAAGGGGGGAGGCGGTCACATGAGAGAAAGAAAGAATGAGAGAAAGAGAGGAAGAGAGAAAGAGAGGAAGGGTGAAAGAGAAGGAGACCGAGCAATCATGCGAGAGAGGAAGGAAGGAAGAAGACCAGTCGCCGTTGAGCCCACCTTGCCCCACCGTTTGCTTGCTGCGATTTGCTTGGACTAGAGGCAAGTAGAATCCATTAATCTACCCTTTGCTTGCTGTGATATGTGTTGTGAGGGATGGTAAACTTTGGTTGTGGTAGAAGTGAAGAAAATTTCGAAGCTTTGGGGAGAAGTATGTTAGCCTAGCATTCTGTTTTCTAGAAAGGCAGTCCGACCTTTGATGATTTCGTGTGCTGCATGTAACTTTTTAGTTGGAATCTCACTTTGACATCTTGATCAAAGTTGTAGAGTACATCTTGAGGAGTAACATACTAAAAATTTAGATGAAACGGATAAGTATTGGTTGGTAAAATTATTTTCCTTCGGAGAAACTAGATCTGGAATTTGTTGTGCTGACCTTTAGTGACTTCATGAACTTTAAAGTAACTTTTTAATTGGAATATCACTTCGACTTCTTAATGAAAGTTGTATAGGACTTCCTAAAGTATAACATATCAAAAATTTAGAGTAAATGAACAAGTATAGGTTGCTGAAACAATTTTTCTTTGAAGAAACTGGATCTGGGAAACGTTACATTGACCTAGTATGATTCTGTGAATTTTTATAAAATCATCCAGTTGAAATTTGATCTCGTGTCTTTAATAAACGTTGTATATGACATTATGAGGAATAACATACTGAAAATTGAGAAGAAACGGACATGTGTAGGTCGGTGAAACGAATTTTCTTCGGAATGATTTAATCTGGAAAAACAGTACTGAGAATAAGGGGAATTAAATCGTCTATAGATATTAATCTAGAACGAATTGGATTTCTATTTCTTCATGAGATATTTACCTCTGACTGTTCTCTATAACATATAAAAATTTCAGAATTTTTTGAGTTCTTTTGTGTATTTAATCGAGATTAGTTCCGAAACTGTGCAAACTGTAGTGCTGAAAGTTTGAAAGCTGTGATGCATGGACCGTACTGAATTGTATGATGTTCTTTTGGTATGGTGTTCTGCATGAGATATTTGCCTCTAGGTCTCATCTATAACGTGTCGAATTTTCAGAATTTATTAAGACCATTTACTAATTTTCCTAGAGTTTTAACTAAAAGAGTGCATTCTGTTTTATCCAAAAATTGATGCATTTTCAAAAATAAATGAATTTCTCTATGTGATGTAGTGTCTTGAGTGGTTGCTTTTGCTGCACATGTGGTGAAATTTGGTATGTCATATAACATCAAAAATTTGGTTTAAACCTTTGACATTATTGCATCAAATGCCATGTTGAAAGTGAAGCACACATGTGAATATAAATTGTGAAAATGATGATACCGTTGGACCCTTGAGTCGACGATGCCCTCGGGAGTGTCGAGATGCCCGGAGGTGTGTGCCGAATGTCCTCGGGAGTTTCGAGATGCCCGGAGGTGTGTGCTGAAGGCTCCTCGTGATGCCAGGTTGGGTGCGAGCAATAAAAGAGGGATGTAAACATTGATCCCTAACAAGAAAGATGAAATGAGATCCTTTTGAAAATTGAAAATTGAATCATGTGCATGGGTATGTGCATATGGCATGGTGATATATGCATGACTGCATGGTAATGTATGCTCGATAGCATGGATGATATATATACTTTACTCGTGACATCCTGATTGTTCTACTTGCTGCATTGTGTAGTTTGATGGATCTTTACTGCTAAGTGGTTGTACTCACCCCTTTGGGGATTAACATTTCAGATTAAAAGATGCCTTTGCCACTGGTCGCGCATGGTACCTTCTACGGCTTACCGTTTGATGTTGAGGTTGAGTGCGCGGAGCACATCTGTGTCAGTGTTCCTGGTTTGGTGTTTGTTCAACTCCGTGTGTTGGTTATGTATGATGTGGGCCTAGCTGGGGGCGCTGTAGTCCAAGAGTTCCTGTATGTTCACGTTCGACACAATGGGGTGATGCTAGGGATGTTGCCGCTGCCGCCGACCGATGCACTGGGTTGGGTGTGATGGCACGTATGACTGGTGGGAGTTGACACTTTTTGGGATAGCCGACACTTGTTGATGGATGGGTGTACATGTCTGATGTAGGGTCGAGTTCTCTTTTGAGTTATAGCCAAGTATAGTTAAATCTTGGCCTTTTGTTGTACCGACCCAAGATGTCCATCTTGAAAATGTAAATAAAAGTGACTCAATTTTATCTTTTCTTTTGGTGCGTAGTTGGTGTGCATTGCATTATTGTTATTGGAGTAAAGGGTGGTGAGACTCGATTATGCTTCCGTTAATGAGTTGCGTTGGGACTTTTTCCAAAAAAAAAAAAAAATTAATCGATCAACCCCAATGAACTATAATTCCACTTTAACTAGAAAGGTTTTAGACTGGTATGTAGTAGGATAAGTGATAGGTACCTGTGGCAACCCTATCGGATCGGGGGGTGCCACATTCAGCCCATAACAAAAGTCTGTCAGATGGTGCCGACGGTCCAAAAAGTGTCACCTGCTACCTGTCACACACACGATCACACCCAGCCCGGTCCATCGATCGGTGGCAGCGGCAGCATCCCCATCATGATCCCGTCACAGCAGACATGTACCGACAAGAACTCCTGGACTACGGGGCCATTAGGTTGACCCACATCATACATGACTAAAACTCGAACACGGATGAATACCAATCCTTGAACACCAGCACAGATGTGCCTCGAACACGAGCACTCAACATCAACTGGGACGCCGTAAAAAGTACCACGTGTGACAGGTAACAGAGGCATCTCTTAATCTGACATGTTAGTCCCCAAAAGGGGTGAGTATAACCACTCAGCAGTAAAAGATTCATTAAGCTATATCAAGCATTACCATTAATCTCCAGATTCAAGTATGGTAGTAAAAACAAGAACTCAGAGAATAAGCATGTATCAAAATCATGAAATCCTTCAATGTGATGGCAAATGAAATCTTAATGTGTAGTGCAACATATCCGAGATGAACAAATCTCAATCATATGGCCAGTTTGTAATAACATGTCCCATTTCATGCCATGTATTCAGTCTCATAACCAGACCCCACACCTTTATAGTAGAATTATTCATTTTATCATTCAAAAGATTTCACCCCTGGAGGACCAATGTTTGCGTCCCTCCGGCATTCGCATCCTTCCAGGCATCACGAAAGCCTCTGGCATTCAGCCATTTAGGGCCACCGGGCATTTGGAGTGAATCACGCCTCCAGGCATCCCGTACCCCACCTGGCATCACGAGGAACCTCGGGGGCCTCCCATGAAAATGGTTACCCAGGCCATCCGGAATTACGTAACGACTAGCATACTACCGGGCATCCTGAAACTCCCGGGGAAAAACCTCTGGCATTCAGCCACTTAGGGCCACCGGGAATCCACAAGGCATCGACTCATTCGATCCTTTGGGCATCCCGACTCCCGGGGCATCGCTGACCCGAGGGTCCAACGGTAACAATTTAACATTTTAAATTTACAATAATACTTTCAAATGCCAAGAACAATCCATTTCATGCCTTCACTATACAATCTTAATATTGCACAAATATCCACAACCAGTACCATCATATCACATAACCATTCAAAACATATTCACTTTTGGGATACTTTGTGGAAATTCGAAAATAGAGCAACTCGATTTTACCATGCACAGTTCTAGTAAGTATTTCGAAATAAATACTAAATGAGCTCGAAAAATTGTGAAATGTTGACATGTTATCAATGATACCCTAAGAAAAAGGTTTCATGAAGAACACCAAGTCAAATTCCTTACGTATTGAGAGTAAAAATTTCGGTATTCCTTGCTGACGTTTTGTAAAATTTCCAGATTCAACATTTCCGTATAAAAATCATTTCATCGATCAAATCTTGTCCATTTATGCTAAATTTTTTATATGTTACTCTTACAGATGAGCTCTCCAACTTTTGTTCAGGATTCGAAATCACATTTTGGTTAGAAATTTCCAGAAAAATCGAGAGATCACCGGAGGTCATGCTGTTCTTGCGACTAGCCTAAAGAAAGGTATTCCTACCCTTGAGTCTCGGCATTCAACGTCCACAGCCAAGATTTACAAGCATATTACACCACAATACAACCTCTTTATTTCCAAAAATCAATCATAGCTAAATCCTTGAGCTCACATTTCATTTCAAAAGCGAAATCCACCAAAACTTGCTCTATTTTTGCTCAATTACTTCGGTCAGCTTCATCTCCTTCATCTAGAATCAACATGCAGCTCCAAGTTTCACATTTTCTCACATCTACCAACTCCTCACTAGATAAAAACAGCAAGCAAAAAAATAGATCGAAGAACTTCTACTTGCCTCGAATCCAAAGCAACCGCAAAAAGTAAATCAGCAACTTACGGCTTTGGGCGCGGCTCGATCGATGGCGAAGCTAAGCGGCGTCAACGGTGGCAGCTAGGACACAGCGGAAGACGATCCTCCTCTTCCCCCCTCGCGGCCCGTACTCGCGCGCCCTCCCTCTCGCTCGAACTCTCCTCCTCTCTCTTGCTCGCTCGCCCGAACTCTCTCTCTCGGCAGTTCCCTCGATCAATCCGCCTCCCCCTTTTTCCTTTTGTTTGCTTAATTGACTAGTAAACATTGGATTTTGCATGCAAGAGACACTAGGCTCCAAGAGGAAGACAAGTGTCTTCAACAAGAGGATAAATGGAGGAGGTGGCGTGGCCTCCATCCGGTTCCCCCTTTTCTTTCGATCGACAGCCTTGGAGGCTCCTCGAGCCTACTTGGGCCCAAAATTTTGAGGCCAAAAGTCCAAACTCAAAAGCCCATGATCCTTAAAATATAAGCCCATAATTATGAAGCATTATGTTTTTCCAAAGAAATAAATCTATACTCTTATAATCCAATTGCTTCGTGAATAAATATATAACCAAAGTTCTTACATGGAAAAATTTCTATCAAGCGACAAGGTTTCTTTTCCTTACTTACCGAATCACACAAAGAAAATAGATATTCATGATCCTCAAGCAAAAATCGAGTTCCATCCCTTCGGTACAAAAATTTAAATTGACCAATATCCAAATTCCTCTATTGTTCCATATATACTTAATTGATATAGTTGGAATTCTCGAATGCCACACGATTCCCTCACCTAACAGTTATTAGAAATCATTTGGCTCCAACCCCACAACATCACATGCATAAAGGAGTGGTCCAATATTATGAATGATAATTAACCCCTATGTATCCATAGTTGGTCAGTTAACCACTATAATATTGGATCAAACCACGACGATGGAAGGCCACGAGTCCGAAACCCGTTTCGACTTAATATTATTAATAAGGAGATTTGGGTCGTTATTAATGGTCTCACTTTGCACATTAACTGGTTTAACATGCACGATAACATAAACACGATAAATAAATAAATATCACATAAACATCTATCCTACGTGGTGATAATGGAATTATGGTTCAATGGGTCTCGAGCCAAAGAGACCCATTTAGCCATTTTAATGTTTTAATAATATGGACTTGCTCTTCACTTTTTCTTCAATCTTTGAACTCTTCAAAGACCGGGCCCAGAGAGCTCACCGGTTTAATGGCTCCTCCAATGGCTCCTCCTCTCTTGTAGCATTTACATCAACAATTGAAATACTAAACTATACTAAAATTACATTTCATAAAAATAAATATAAAAGGAAGGACGCAGCCTCCATTTAATAATTACAACCCTAAAAATGAATACCTGTAATCATCATACATTCATCCATACAACAATCACAACTATTAGGGATTTTTCCATGATCACCACCCTTCCTTGCGAGCCATAAATTTAAAATTTAAAGCTCTGGAAGGCAAAGATAAAATTCTGCATTTAATCAAATTTAAAGTCGAACAACGCAAACCATGTCAAGAAATCAATATCAATGAAACAAATTTCATGAGCGTGATTTCGAACGGAAGTTGCGTTGTCAACTTTAAATTTATAATCATGAATCATTCGCAGAATGATTAACACAAATTATAACAAGTTATGGATTTTTGATTCAAAATTGATTTAATTCTAATTTTTGCTTAGTTGATTAAATTTATCACATAAATTAATCAACTTCTATAGGCCACATAAGAACAAGAGAACCAATTCTCTTAACATAAAAATTGGCCATCAGAATGCAAAAATATATGTGAACTATAAATCAATTAAACGCACAAAAAACGCCTAAGGTTGGCTCTGATACCACTGTTGGGGTTTCATGAATCATGTATAGGTAAAATTAACAAAAACAACATAGCGGAAACAAAGATTATATATATTATACATGATTCTCCGAAGGCATTGTTCATGTGTTTTAATCAAAAATTTGAATATAAAAAGAGAGTTACACGAATTACCTCTCGAAAGCGTGCTTTAAACGAATTGGTTCGGATGTTCTTCAGTTCAAGTCCCACAAACGTCGGACCTCTAGTTTAGACATACCAACAACGGACGTCAAATGGAAGAGAGAACTTTCGGATAATCACCCCTTCGATCGTGCTAGCAATCATGTGGAAACAATCCATCGTATTCTTGATGTATAATAGTCACGGCCTGAGCGAGAGAACACTCTTCTTTCTTGTGTCTTGAAAAACACAAAACACACACACACGTTTCTCTCTATTTTAGCAGCACCTTGTTATGTCGCAAAACAAGATTTTAAATAAAATATATATATAAACCGACTAGCAATGGTTGTTGATCGATGGACGATCAACAACCGTTGCTGATCGTCCCCCGCTCATGCACGAACGATCGTGCATGAGCGGTTGCTCATGCATGACTTCGTGTAGGATGGCCAGCAACTGCTGACCATCGTGCATGAATGGTCAGCAGTTGCTGACCATCCGAGTTTCATGCATGTGCACGAAGCACATGCATGAAACTTTAAATATATATAATTTTTTATTAGTTATTAAAATGTATTAATTAATTAATTAATTAATTAAACGAATAAATAATTAATTAATTAATCCCCTTTAAAAATAAAAAAGAACATAATCTTTATATGTACATTTAGGAATACATTAGTATGTACTCACTTTAGGCATGCGTGTGCATCACATGCACGTAGGCTCGTGACTATAATACAAATTAAATTAAATCTCATTTAATTTAATTTCAAATCGACACAATTCGATCGTAGTAATTGCAAACATTTTGCAACATCATTTCTCTCTTGTTCCACGTTATCCTAATTGTTTATCGTGTGTGACATCCCTTGGTTCATCACTAAGCTAGTAGTAAGACTTGTACTAACACATTAGTACTCCCAAAAGAATTAATTGTCCCGATTAATCTTTGGGTCTTACAAGCCATGATTGACATCTAGCAATATGCCATGGCTGCCCAGATAGTGTGAATATTTTAAGAACATAATGAACCTGTCGGTTTTGGCTATAGCGTAATTCAATCCCTCTGTCTTACTATGTCCCGATCAAATAAAGACCATGGAATATTTGTCAAGTCACCAATTCGATCATATGTACAATTTATTCTCAAATACAACCCTGACCGAGGATTTCAATGCAGTGTCATAATTAGATCGCATAGGACATCATTATTATACCTTGCATGTAACAAGGTGACAAATTCCATATTGCGCACACGTGCAACTTCGTATATGAACAAACTATAACCATCAAGTATAAAGACAGATCAATGACCCGGCCTTATGTGCACCCGTGAACCATACTTGTTCGACACACAAGTTAACACTGTGTCTCAAGTCTAAGGATTATTTACACAAGACCAAAGCATGAACAATTAGACATTGACCACGCTAAAAGTTTCCATGTCGCTAATCGTTCCATATGAGTCACGTCCAGTGAACTTGTCTAGTACAAACACCTATGTTCTAACTTAGGCATTATAATACCCAATGACATGTAACTCATCATTCCCTTAAGTATCCAATACTTAATGGTATAGTTAAGAACACACCAGTCTCAACAGGACTATTAATATCCACTCAATAATCCATCGACCGGGAACGATTTAAAGATTCAATCTAACTATGAACCCGTCACATATATTCTTGACATCTCAATAATAGGTCTAGTTGCAATTGATCTTATGGAATCATTCATAAATATAAAATAATTGGACAAATGAATGAATACGTAAGTGCCATTAATTAAATAATAATAATGAAAGGACAACTGAAAGCCCTAATATGTAACTATTACATAGTAGCTTTAGGGCATACATCCAACAGGTGATTCCACCAGATCGCACAATTCTTACTGATCGGCACTCGACCGGCTTTTCTGTCGTTTGGGTACCCTGTATCCGTATTTGAAACCTTGAGATTACCAAGACAATCGAAAGTCGCCAATGTGTCAAAGATGTACATTGTGGCTTGAAAATGATCAATCACAGGTCAAATGCACGAAAATTTCTAAAAGCTACATGGTAGATTAGGACGCACTAGTATCGTGCTAGAGTGAAATTAACCGTGAATTGAAACCAAATTCAGAAATTGGGAGTTCTGGTGTGTCCCAAATCATTTTAGGAACATTGACTCATCTTCGGAAGAATTTTCATGCAAACCGAGTTTTTCAGCAAAATAATCAAATTATGGTTAATTTGATTCGGAAATTTGGTAGGCCCGCTTTTGGTCGTACTTTTGAGATCTAAGATGATTCTATGACCAAGTAACTATATGAATTGCAGTGCGGTGACATTGTATTAATTTTATGGACTTCAATTTGGCTCAATTGGAAGTGAATTGAATGGAATTGAAGAATGTGATGTACAAGATTTTGAAATTCGTATGCCACAGTGGACGAAGAAATTGGACCCAATGAAGATTGTTGTGGAATATTTGAGTTAGTGGAAGATGACCTCATGTGATGTCATGGTGGTTGGGGCCAAAGTGAATGAGATCTTGACAAGTGTAGGGTGTGCATTTGCCCTAAAAAAGATGACTCATCAACATCATCTTCTTCCTTTGGACTTGGAGGAGAGAGAGAAAGGAGGTGCAACCAGCTCCCGCCCGTCCGACCACCCCTTTCACCCGCTCGACGCCGCCTCTGGAGCCGTCGCAGTCACCGTCCGTCCGGGTGCGCAGCCCGCGCGCCCACTCGCCGTCATCTAGCTCCACTCTGCCCTTTGTCCATGTGTCCCAGCCATCGTTCGTCCGTCGCAGCCCCTGCTCGACGGCGCCAAGGTCACCGGAGGATCACCAAAGCCACCGCCAACCACCGCCCAAGCTGCCTCCGCCCGTTCCGCCGATCCCGCGCCCAACCGGTGACCAGAGCACCACCATTCGACCTTGAACAGCACCAAAGTTCCAGCCCTAGTTCCGGAATATCAAGGCCCGTTTCGGGTACCTTCCGATCCCCTTTTGGTGCTGCCCCATGGAGGTTTTTCGACCACCTCGCTGTTGTCTTCTCTAAAGACTCGTCGGAAAGCGATTCCAATGAGTTTAGCTCACTAAACCTTGATTAGAGGGTTAATGATGCTTAGGGTGTTCTTAGTTTAAATTAAGTGAGTTTAGGTGCTTAGTTTAGTTTATTTAAGTGTGGACCAGATTAAGGGGTTTGATTAGTTTAGGGTATGTTTAATAAAAGTTAAATGGGTGTTTATGTTATTATAATGATGATTGGACTTTAATTAATACTTTTGAATTAAAGAAATATTTCGAAATTGTTTAATAATTTAATAATATATTATTATTCGAAATTATTAAAATATTATTATTTAATTAATTTTCGGAATAAAATTAATTATTTAATAAATTCCTAAAATTATTTCAGGACCTTATTTTCTCGGAGTTTCGCACTGATCGCTACTGTGTATTCAGATCTTGAATTTGATGAATGGATATTGCAAATTGAGTGTTGATTGTGAAAAATATGGATTTTATTCAAAAAATCTCAGGTGTTAGGTTTTGATACCAAAATTGGATTTTGAGGATTATATAAAATAAAGGGGGTTTGAAAAAGTGAGATATTGGCTTTCTGATTCGAAATTAACGTGCCCACACTCGTGAATAATTTCTGGAATATTTTTAATATGAAGAAAAATGGCCGAGATCACTATTTTAAGTGGAAGCATTGAGTGAAATGAAAGTGTCCCGGGCTGAACTTGAACTTGTTGTGTGATAATTAAGAGGAAGTTGTCCTGGGCTATTGTGCTTAACTTCCCCTATATGGGATGCCCCTTACAATGGATGCGGGTCGCCATAGATTCTGGGCCCATGCTCCTTCGGGAACGCCGTCGACGTAGTGACGAAGCCATGCTCCAAGCTGGAGAGACGAAGCCGTGCTCCAAGGTAGGGAGATGATGCGTGGCTAAGTGTCAGTAGATAGCTAAACTGCGAGTAGGCTATGTTCATGTGTGGTGATAAATGAAAATTGGAACACGTGCTGAGTGTGGTTATTGATTACATGAAAATGATTGCGTTCCAATTGTTTAAGTTCTTATGACTACCTGTGATTTAGTGATTTGAACTGTACTCACCTACAGGAAGGAAGTAAGGTGAGGTAAGTCTTCTGTGTAGTGTGGCTAGGCCACCCTTGAGTGTATTTTCTTTCTAATAGGGGTTTAAGGGGGTGAACTTACTGAGACAATGTCTCACCCCGTTGTGGGCCAAAATTTCAGGACCGTAGATGGCGGAACCCTCGTAGCATTAGGGTATTCCCGTGCATATTATGGAGTAGAAGCATAGTTTTCTCGATCATGATAGTCATTGGATATATGAGCTTGTCAGGACCACGGTCTGGGTCTAGGAGGCCTTGTTTGTTAGGGTGCCTCATAGATTTAGGGCGTGGTTATGCTTTGGAGCCAATGGTTTCAGGGTTGGCCTTCTTAGTGGTTTTGAAATTCAACCTGCTGTGATGGAAGCCATTCTAGGTGAGGGCGTATGTGGCATCCCCTCAGCATGGCCTCCAATTCGTTAGGGTCACCATAGGTACTAATCACTTATCTTATTACATACCAGTCTGATACCTTTTAATTATAGTGGATCCATAATTCATGGGGGTTAATCAAATAAATATATATATATATATATATATATATATATATATATTTTGGAAAGGTCCCAGCGCGGTTCAACAATGGAAGCATAATCAAGTCTCACTATCCTCTACTCCAATAACAATAATGCAATGCACACTAGCTACGCATCAGATAAAAGATAAAACCGACTCACTTTTATTTACATATTTAAGATGGACATCTCAGGTCGGTATAGCAAAAAGCCAAGACTTTTGACTATGCTTGGCTACAACTCAAAAGAAACTCGACCCTACATTAGACATGTACACCTATCCATCATCAAGTGTCGGCTGACCAAAAAGTGTCATCTTCTACCAGTCGTACGTGCCATCACACCCAACCCGGTGCATCGGGCAGTGGCGGCGGCAACATCCCTAGCATCACCCCATTGCGTCGAACATGGACCGACAGGAACTCTTGGACTACAGGGTCCCTAGCAAGACCCACATCGTACATAACCAACACACGAACTCGGACAAACACCAGACCAGGAACACTAATACATATATGCTCCATGCACTCAACCTCAACATCAGATGGTAAGCAACAGAAAGTACCACACACAACTGGTGGCAGAGGCATCTTTTAATCTGAAATGTTAATCCTAGAGGGGTGAGTACAACCACTCAGCAGTAAAGATCCACCAAACTACACAGTGCAGCAAGCAAAACAATCAAGATATCACAAGTAAAGTATATATCATCCATGCTATCGAGCATACATCACCATGCAGCCATGCTTGTGTTTCCATGAGGTTCATTCCATGCCATATGCACTTATATAATCATGTGTATATCCCCATGAGATCCATTCAAACCTTCATGATCGCATTCTCATTATCATATAGTATGAATTTACTTTCACAAGCAGATCATGCATCATGTCATATGCACTCACCCATGCACATGATTCAATTTTTTTTTTCAATTTTAGTTTTCAAGGAGGATCTTGGGGATTAGTGTTTGCATCCCTCATTTATCGCTTGCACCCAACCTTGCATCGCGAGGAGCCTCCGACACACACCTCCGGGCATCTGGCACACACCTCTGTGAAACTCCCGAGGACATCGTCAACTCAAGGGTCTGACAGTATCATCATTTTCACAATTTATATTCACATGTATGTTTCACTTTCAACATGGCATTTGATGCAATAATGTCAAAGGTCTAAACTAGCTTATTGGTATTTTATGAGATGTTAAATTTCACCACATGTGCAGCAAAAGTAACCACTCAAGACATTATATCACATAGAGCAATTCATTTGTTTTTGAAAATACAGCAATTTTCGGAAAAAACAGAATGCACTCCTTTAGTTAAAACTCTAGGAAAGTTAGTAAACGGTCTTAATAAATTCTGAAAATTTAACATGTTAAAGAAAAGACCTAGAGGAAAATATTTTATGAAGAAGACAATATCAAAAGAACTTCATACAAATCGGCGCGGTCCATGCATCACAGCCTTTAAAATTTCAGAACATCACCCTTGCACAGTTTCATTCAAAAATTCTGCATAAACCCTAAACCAGATCTGAAAATTCTGAAATTTTGATATATTATAGAAAACACCCAGAGGTAAAAGTTTTGTGAAGAAATTGAAATCAAATTAGTTCTAGATTAATAGCTATAGTTGATTTAATTCTCCCTATTCTCGGTACAGTTTTTCCAGATTAACTCCTTTCAAAGAAAATTCGTTTCACTGACCTACACATGTCCGTTTCTTCTCACTTTTCAGTGTGTTATTCCTCAGAATGTCATCTACAACTTTCATCAAGGACACAAGATCACATTTCAACTGGATAATTTTATAAAACTCACAGAATCACACTAGGTCAACATAACGTTTTCTAGATCAAATTTCTTCAAAGAAAAATGGTTTCACCGACCTATACTTGTTCATTTCCTCTAAAATTTTGATATGTTAAACTTCAAGAAGTCCTCTACAACGTTAATCAAGAGGTCGAAGTGAGATTCCAACTAAAAAGTTGCTTTACAGTTCACGAAATCACTAAAGGTCAGCACAACAGTTTCCAGATTTAGTTTCTTCAAAGAAAAATCATTTCACTAACCAATACTTGTCTATTTTATCTCACATTTTATTATGTTACTCCTCAAGATGTCCTCTACAACTTTCATCCAGAGGTCGAAGTGAGATTCGAACTAGAAAGTTGCATATAGCTCACGAAATCACCAAAGGTCGGACTGATTTTCCAGAAAACAGACTACTAGACTAGGGCAGTTGCTTCCATAATTTCGAATATCCTCACCTCCGAAATTCATCACACAATACATAATCACACAATACATACAATCACAGCAAACGAAGTGTAGATCGAAGGACTCTACTTGCCTCAAATCCAAAGAAAACACAGCAAGACAACAGCGAGGCAAGGCAGCTCAACGGCAGTCTCCTCCTCCCCCTCACAACTCACGGTGGCTTCCCCTCTCTCTCGGTTCACTCTCCTCCTCCCTTTCTCTCTTTCTCTCATTCTCTCATGCGATACCCCCTCCCTCCATCGATTGCTCCTGCCTAATCCACCCCTCCCCTCACTAATTTCTTCCCTTCAATGATTAGCTAGTAATCATGACTTGCATGCAAGAGCCACTTGGAGGACCCTTCACGCCACTTGCGCTTCCTCATGCAAGATGGTGGGCCTCAATGGGCTGGGCCTTTCCCTCCTTCGATCGACAGCCCATGGGGCTCCTTGGGCCGGCTTTGGGTCATCCTTGGTCGACCCAACAATGGGGAGTGGTGGGCTTGTTTGGGGCGGTCTTGGGCCAATCGAAAGGTGAGGCTGTGGGCTAGTTTTGGGCCTTAAGAAATCAGCCCACTCCTTCCTTTAATAATCTACCCTAAATCCCCACTTATAACAAAATACCTAATTGTAAATTAATAGGGCCAAAAGACTTTGTAACATTAATCCATAAAAATCAAACCCATAAAAGCATGGTCAAGAACAAATTTTCCCATGGCACAATCTTGATCACCCATGAACATATGATATATTTCCATTAGAGTACTCGGCCTTAATCTATTACAATTCTTTGGTCTAAAGGCCATAACATAAATCAATAACACTTCCATCACCTTTTCATAGGTCAGATAGCATCTAGAGGTTGCCATGAAATTTTAGGATGCCACAATTAACTGACCCTCCTGATGGTAGGTGGAGGACCCATCGTCTCTAGAGGCTGTTCAATCAGAAGTGGGATCGGCGAACGAGTCCGACTAGTGGTCTAGGACTATTCCTTCTTTTTGATGGACTGATCTTTTTGTAAACTGACCCTTTTGGTATATATGTAAACTTTGGAGTCAATATCTATGAAAGCATGTTATTTATGAATGAGTTGACTTCCTGCTTTTGTATCCCATGAGTTTTGTCAAGAGTTTTATAATACGTTCCGCTTGCGCAATAATAAATGAAAGGGGTCGGCAACACTACCTGGGAATGTCGCATTTGCATGACCATGGCGGGTTGTTCGTGTGCTCGGGGTCTCGGGGCGTGACAACCCCGTTTAAGTGGTATCAGAGCATGGTCTGTGTATGAAGTAATAAGGAACGAGGGAGTCATGGGATAGTTGGTAGGAAACGCTTTTAATATGCCGATGCATGTGGTTGATAGCTGTTTGTTAACTTGTTGGTGTGGTCACTCAGATTCTAATGTGGTTTTGGAATTTGAAAACAAGTATCTATACAGAGCCTATAACATGAGTGACCGAGAGCCGAGGGCTGCTAGGAAGAGAGCAAGAGGCCCTGTGTTTCAGGGTGGACCGCCAAAGAGAGTCAGTGCTCGTGGTGCCCTGGGGAGAGCGCAAGCTAAGGCCAATGTGAGTGGTGCAACATCGCCTCCAGTCGATGCTGGCGTAGTAGCCCCTGAGGATCCAAGGTTTGCTAGGATCATGAGGATGCTTGAGTTGATGGTTGACAGAATGGATCAGCAGGCCACCGCTATCACCTCTGCCACCAATGCCGCTAACGCTGCTAATGCTGCTGCTGCTGCAGTTGCCACTGCCCTTGCCGCCGCACCGGTTGTCGAACCTGAGATAGCACATGCTGAAGTTCCACCTGGGAACATGGCCGCTGAGAGGCCCATTCATAAGCTGGTAGAGCAATTCCTGAAGTTGAAACTGTCAAAGTTCATGGGAACAGGAGACCCCGAATCTGCAGCACTGTGGATTCAGGAGCTAGAGAATGCGTTTGATTTGCTGATGTGCATCGAGGCAAAGAAGGTTGTCCTGGCAACCTACCAGTTGAAAGGGATCGCAGGTACTTGGTGGAAGACTACTAAAGGGATAGCATTCCCTGAAGGCATAGTTCTAGAATGGAATGCCTTTCTCGAGGTCTTCAACGATAAGTACTTTTCTGATTATGCTAGAGAGGTGAAGATGTCGGAGTTCCAGCGCCTTCACCAAGGTACGATGTCAATCGACCAGTACGAAGCGAAGTTTGCTGAACTGTCGTAGTATGCCCCTAATCTAGTCCAGAGACCGTCAGACCGATCTCAAAGATTTAGACACGGGCTCCGACCATATGTGAAGAGCTTGTTTGTGCCACTGGATCTGAAGGAGTACAAAGACCCATACAAATGGGCCCAGCTGATTGAGAAAGACCAGAATGAGAGAGCCGCTGCATCTAGGTCGTGATTTAGTTCGAACAGGGAAGGTAATTAGTTTGGGAAGAGGCCGTTGTCTGGAGGAAGATATCATGTTCCACCCAACAGGAAGGGTGGGATAGGAAAGTCATCGTCGAGTTTCAATGGAGTATGTCGTCCATGTGGAAGACAACATGGTTCAGCCCGTGTCCCTCTAATACAGATGCCTGTTATAAGTGTGGCTAGCAGGGTCACATCCTGAGGAATTGTCCCAAAAGACAGATGGGACAGCATCAGTTGCCATCACCGCCACCGTTGGGTCAGAACAGAGAAATCACGCTGCCGAACATGCCGCAGGGTGGATTGATCCGACCTCCAGCTTAGGGAAGGACATATGCTATCACCAGAGGACAGGCAGAGGATGTGCCTGATGTGATCACAAGTATGGTCTTGCTGAACGACCAACCTGCTTATGCTTTATTTGATCCCGGAGCTACACATTTGTTTATAGCTGAGAGATATGTTAAGTTGGTAGAATTGATCCTTGAGTTGTTGAAGTCAATGATTAGTATATCTACGCCGTTGAAAGATAGAGTGTTAGCTTCAGTGGGTTGTCTTGGTTGCAAGTTAGTGATTAGTGAGCGAGAGGGTAGGATAGACTTGATAGTCCTAGCCATGTATGATTTTGATGTGATAATTGGCATGGACTGGCTCACCAAGTAACGAGCTAAGATGGACTATATCGCAAGGTGATTCAGTTTAACTCATTAGGGGTGAGAGCTTCGAATTTATTGGGAGTCAAGGAGGACGCTCAATTTCATTAATCTCATCACTCGAGGGAACTCGTTTGCTAGACGAGGGTTGCCAAGGTTACCTGGCGACTGTCGTGGATACGACAATGGAGGAATTGAAGATAGAAGACATCGAAGTGGTGCAAGAGTTCCCAGATGTATTCCCGAAAGAATTACCAGGTTTGCCGCTAGAGAGAGAGATAAAGTTTGTGATTGAGTTAGCCCCCGGGACCAAGCTAATCTCTAAAGCTCCTTACCGGATGGCCTTGTTAGAACTTAAGAAATTGAAGGTGCGGATGCAAGAGTTGTTGGATAAAGGATTTATCCGACCTAGTGCATCACCATGGGGAGCACCAGTTTTGTTCGTGAAGAAAAAGGGTGGTTCTTTGCGCTTATGCATCGATTATCGACAACTCAATCAGGTGACGATCAAGAACAAGTATCCATTGCCAAGGATTGATGACCTGTTTGACTAGCTTCAAGGAGCGTCGATATTCTCTAAGATCGACTTGAGGATAGGGTATCATCAGTTAAGAATTAGGAAGGGAGATATACCGAAGTCGGCGTTTCGCACTCGATACGGTCACTATGAGTTTACTATAATGCCATTTGGGCTGATGAATGCCCCAGCTGCTTTCATGGATCTGATGAACCGTGTGTTCAAAGAGTACTTGGATTAGTTCGTAATTGTTTTCATCGACGACATCCTAGTATACTCGAGGAGTACTGAGGATCATGAAAGGCACTTAAGGATAGTGCTTCAAACTTTGAGGAAACATGAGCTATACGCCAAGTTCAGTAAGTGCGAGTTTTGGCTAACTCGTGTGGCTTTCCTAGGAAACATCATCTCCGGAGAAGGAATCTCAATGGACCTAACCAAGATTAAAGTAGTAACTAACTGGCCGAGACCGACTATAGTGATAGAGATCACAAGTTTTCTGGGTTTAGCAGTGTCTTACAGACGGTTTGTAGAAGGGTTTTCAATGTTAATATCACCGTTGACAAGACCTCTGAAAAAGGAAAAAAAGTTTGTGTGGTCAGATAAGTGTGAGAGTAGTTTCCAAGAGCTTAAATAGAAGATAACTATTGCACCTGTGCTTACTATTCCATTTGGTCCAAGAGGGTTTGAGATCTATAGTGATGTGTCGTTTAGAGGACTAAGCTGCGTGTTGATGCAGCATGGTAGGGTCGTTGCATATGTGTCCTGTCAGTTGAGAACTCACGAGTTGAATTATCCGACGCATGACTTAGAACTCGTAGCGACCATCTTTGCCCTGAAGATTTGGAGGCATTATTTGTGTGGAGAACGATTCCAGATCTTCACCGACCATCAGAGTCTCAAGTACCTATTCTCTGAAAATGAGTTGGATATGAGACAGCGTCGATGGATGGAACTCTTGAAGGACTATGACTATGAAATTTTTGTATCACCCTGGAAAGGCGAACAAGGTCGCCGATGCGCTGAGTAAGAAGTCTTCAGTTGCACAGTTGGTACTCAATTAATGGAGTCTACTCGAGAGAGCATGAGATTCGGGTTTCAAATTTGAGGTAGGCCACCTTTCGAATCTTATGGCCACCCTCAAAATTGAGCCGGAAGTGGAGGTTAGAATCAGAATACTTCAGCTGACAGATCTAGATGTTCAGAAAATCCTGCAAGAGGATATAGAGAAAAGGAAAGCTCACTTTCAGATTTCTAAAGATGGAACATTGAGGTTCCAAGGATGAATGGTTGTACCTCACGATGTGGAGCTTAAAGAGGAGATCTTGTCAGAAGCACATCGTAGTAGTTACAGCATTCATCCTAGTAGTACCAAGATGTATCAGAATCTGTGTTAACACTATTGGTGGTCAGATATGAAGGCAGACATCGCCAAGCATGTCGCCAGGTGTTTGACATGTCAGCAGGTCAAGGCTCACCATTGTAAGCCGGGAGGACTTATGCAACCTCTTGGGATTCCCGAGTGGAAATGGTAGCATATCACGATGGATTTTGTGATGGGTTTATCAAGGAGTTAGAGAGGAAATGATTCGATTTGGGTAGTGGTTGATAGACTGACAAAGTCAGCTCACTTCATTGCAGTGCGAACGGACCTGAGTTTGGATAGACATGCAAATATGTACGTGCACCAGATAGTTCGTATGCATGGAGTGCCGGTTACGATTACTTCAGACAGAGAACCAAGGTTCACCGCCACCTTTTGGAAGAGCTTGCAGAGTACCTTAGGTACCAAGCTACAATACAGCACGGCATATCATCCTTGGATGGATGGCCAGTCTGATAGAACGATTCAGACCCTCGAAGACATGCTGCGAGCTTGCATTTTGGACTTCAAAGGAAGTTGGGAGAAACAGCTTCATATGGTCGAGTTTGCCTACAACAACGGCTACCAGTAGAGTATTTCGATGGCTCATTTTGAAGCGTTGTGTGGCAGAGCATGTAGAACGCTAGTGTGTTGGGATAAAGTTGGGGAAAGAAAGATCACAAGCCTAAAGTTGGTTCAACAGTTAGTAGAGGCAGTTGCAGTTATCAGAAACAGGTTGAATACCACTCAGAGCCGCCAGAAGAGTTATGCAAATAAGAGTCGAAGGCTATTGGAGTTTCAAGTTGGTGAGCACGTCTTTTTGAAAGTGTCATCGATGAGGGGTATTTCACGCTTTGGTAGAAAGGGGAAACTAAGTCCAAGGTACCTAGGTCCCTTTGAGATTTTGGAAAGAATAAGGACTCTAGCATATCATCTTGCACTACCGCCAAGGTTGGCACAAGTACATGACGTCTTTCATGTGTCGATGTTAAGGAAGTATGAACCTGATCCGACACACGTTTTAAATTTTGAAGAATTAGACGTGGACGACAGGGTGTCGTATTGAAAGCCCAATTCAGATAGTGGATTGCAAGGAGCAGGTTCTACGCACCAAGACCATCCCATTGGTCAAAGTGGTCTAGCAACACCACGGCACTGAGGGAGCAACTTGGGAAGCTGAAGAATCGATGAGACAATTGTACCCCCACCTTTTTGCTTAAAGTTTTGTAATGGTTTAAATTTCGAGGACGAAATTTTTGTAAGTGGGGAAGAGTTGTGATATCCTGATTTTCTATTTATGTTTTTAATAAAATGAGACGGGCATTTCATCTTCACGCATATAGTTCTTTTCCTTAAGTTGGCCACTCATATAAAAACTAGTCTATCAAGTGAAGCTGTTAAGAGATTCTAATGCATCAGACTCAAGAATTTGACTAGGAAGCGACCTTTCAACTGAGCTAATCTGCAAGGGTCATTATGGCATAGTTAAAAATCAATTAGAGATTGGAGATAGGTCGAGTCGACAGAGGCATGTGATCAAGTGTGGGTGATTCCACCAGATCGCACAATTCTTGTTGATCAGCACTGGACCGGCTTTTCTGTCGTTTGGGTACCCTATATCCGTATTCGAAATCTTGAAATTACGACGACAACTGAGAGTCGCCAATATGTCAAAGATGTACATTGTAGCTTTAAAATGATCAACCACGAGTCAAATACACGAAAATTTCTAAAAGCTACATGGTAGATTAGGACGCGCTAGTATCTTGCCAGAGTGAAATTAACCATGAATTAAAACTGAATTCAAAAATTGGAAGTCCTGGTGTGTCCCAAATCATTTTAGGAACATTGACTCATCTTCGAAAGATTTTTCGTGCAAACAAAGTTTTTCAGCAAAATAATCAAAGTATGATTAATTTGATTCGGAAATTTGGTATGCCCATTTTTGGTCGTACTTTTGAGATCTAAGATGGTTCTATGACCAAGTAATTATATGAATTGAAGTGTGGTGACATTTGATTAATTTTATGGACTTCAATTTGGCTCAATTGGAAGTGAATTGAATGGAATTGAAGAATGTGATGTACAAGATTTTGAAATTCGTTTGCCACGACGGAGGAAGAAAATTCGACCCATTGAAGATTGTTGTAGAATATTTGAGTTATTGGAAGATGACCTCATGTGATGTCATGGTGGTTGGGGCCAAAGTGAAGGAGATCTTGACAAGTCTAGTGTGTGCATTTGCCCTCAAAAAGGTGACCCATCAAACATCATCTTCTTCCTTTAGACTTTGGAGGAGAGAGAGAGAGAGGAGGTGCGACCAGCTCCTGCCCGTCCGACCACCCCTATCACCCACTTGACGTCACCACACATTGCCGTCGCCGGAGCTGTCGCCGTCGCCGTCCATCCGCATGCGCAGCCCGCGCGCCCACTCGCTGCCGTCCAGCTCTACTCCACCCTTCCTCCTCACGTCCCAGCCGTCGTTCGTTCGTCGCAGCCGTTGCTCACCGCCGCTAGGGTCGTTGGAGGACTGCCGAAGCCACCGCCAGCCACTGCCCAAGCTGCCTCCGCCCATTTCCGCCGGTCCCGCGCCCAACCAGTGATCGGAGCACCACCGTTCAGCCTTGGACAGCACCAGAGTTCCCGCCCTAGATCCGGAACTTCAAGGCTCGTTTCAGGTACCTTCCGGTTCTCTTTTGGTGCTGCCCCGAGGAGGTTTTCCAACCACCTCGCCGTTGTCTTCACCGGAGACTCATTGGAAAGCGATTCCGGTGAGTTTAGCTCACTAAACCTTGATTAGAGGGTTAATGATGCTTAGGGTGTTCTTAGTTTCAATTAAGTGAGTTTAGGTGCTTAGTTTAGTTTATTTAAGTGTGGATTAGATTAAGGGGTGTGATTAGTTTAGGGTATGTTCAATTAAAGTTAAATGGGTGTTTATGTTATTATAATGATGATTGGACTTTAATTAATACTTTTGAATTAAAGAAATATTTCGAAATTGTTTAATAATTTAATAATATATTATTATTCGAAATTATTAAAATATTATTATTTAATTAATTTTCGGAATAAAATTAATTATTTAATAAATTTTGAAAATTATTTTAGGACCTTATTTTCTCAGAGTTTCGCGCTGATTGCTGCTGTGTATTCAAATCTTGAATTTGATGAATGGATATTGCAAATTGAGTGTTGATTGTGAAAAATATGGATTTTATTCAAAAAATCTCAGGTGTCGGGTTTTTAAACCAAAATTGGATTTTAAGGATTATATTAAATAGTGGGGTTTGAAAAAGTGAGATATTGGCTTTCTGGTTCGAAATAAACGTGCCCCCACACACGTGAATAATTTCTGGAATATTTTTAATATGAAGAAAAATGGTTGGGATCACTATTTTAAGTGGAAGCATTGAGTGAAATGCAAAGTGTCACAGGCCGAATATGAAATTGTTGTGTGATAATTAAGAGGAAGTTGTCATGGGCTGTTGAGCTAGACTTGCCCCTATATGGGATGTCCCTTACAATGGATGCGGGTCGCAGTAGATTCTGCGCCCATGCTCCTTCGGGAACGCCATTGACGTAGTGATGAAGCCGTGCTCCAAGGTGGGGAGACGATGCTTGGCTATGTGTCAGTAGATAGGCGAACTGCGAGTAGGCTATGTTCATGTGTGGTGATAAATGAAAATTGGAACGCGTGCTGAGTGTGGTTATTGATTACATGGAATTGATTGCGTTCCAATTGTTTAAGTTCGTATGACTACCTGTGATTTAGTGATTTGAACTATACTAACCTGCAAGAAGGAGGTAAGTCTTCTGTGTAGTGTGGCTAAGCCACCCTTGGGTGTATTTTCTTTTTAATAAGGGTTTAGGGGGTGAATTGGCTGAGACAATGTCTTATCCCGTTGTAGGCCAAAATTTAAGGACCGTAGATGGTGGAACCCCCGGAGCATTATGGTATTCCCATGCATATGATGGAGCAGAAGCACAATTTTCCTAATCCTGATAGTCATTGGATCTATGAGTTTGTCAGGACCATAGTCTAGGTCCAGGAGGCCTTGTTTGTTAGGGTGCCTCATAGATTTAGGGCGTGGTTCTACTTTGGAGTCGATGGTTTCAGGGTTGGCCTTCTTAGTGGTTTTGAAATTCCACCTTCTGTGATGGAAGCCATTCTAGGTGAGGGCGTAGCTGACCCTCCCGATGGTAGGGTGGAGGACCCATCGTCTCCGGAGGCTGTTCAGTCAAAAGTGGGATTGGCGAACGAGTCCAACTAGTGGTCTAGGACCGTTCCTTCTTTTTGGTGGACCGATCTTTTTGTAAACTAACCCTTTTGGTATATATGTAAACTTTGGAGTGAATATCTATGAAAGCATGTTTGTTTATGATTGAGTTGATTTCCTACTTTCGTATCCCGTGAGTTTTGTCAAGGGTTCTATAATATGTTCCACTTGCGCAATAATAAATGAATGGGGTCGGCGGCACTACCTGAGAATGTCGCATTTGCATGACCATGGCAGGTTGTTCGTGTGCTCGGGGTCTCTGGGCAGGACATCGAAGACCCCAGCCACTTGAGAAGAAACCATGTAACTCCCCATTTAAGGAAATGGAGTACATCGGAGTGCACACACAAACCATGATGAGCCTTAGAAACTGTTCGGGAAACCCAAAAGCTCGGAGGACCAACTCAATCTACAATATCATAGGTTTTCTGGAAGTCAACCTTAATTGCACACTTAGGCAAGTAAGGTTCCAGGTGAAATCCAGCAAAGAGCTCCTGGGCTAGAAGGATATTGTCCCTAATCTGCCGACCTTTGACGAAAGCATTTTGAGATGGGCTGGTTACGTCTTGAAGGACAGCAACCACTCGGTTAGCCAAGATCTTGGTGATACATTTATAAATTGTATTGCAACAGGCAATAGGTCTGTAATTGGTAACAGAAGATGCATTGGGAACTTTCGGCACCAAAACAATAATGGTGTTGTTAACCTCCCGCAAAAGTCTCCCCGAAATAAAGAAATCCCTAACCGCCGCAAGGACCAATGACCCTACAATCTCCTAGTTGAGCTTGAAGAACTCGACACTAAAACCATCCGGCCTAGGTGCATTACCACGAGCTAAGGAGAAGAGGGTGTCACGGATCTCTATATCAGAAACAGGGTAAGAAAGAGAACTAACCTGCTGTCCATTTAAAGGGCACCGAATGGCCTCGTGTAATTCTTGCAACGAATGCCTCACAGGCTACAAACCACGGTGCCAGGAGGTCTTGGAAGTAAGAGACAAAGGTATTCTGCACCAAAACTAGGTCCATGACAAGACTGCCGACAACATCCTTGACTGAAAAGATTCTATTCCTCAACTGTCTTCTATTGATAGAGTTGTGAAAGAATTTAGTATTCCAGTCTCCTTCATTAAGCCACCTGACCCTAGACTTTTTCTTATAGAAGGACTTCCTAACTTCGCAAGTCGACGAAGGTTCGACGTTGGTTCTTCTCCAGATCTGCAAGAACTTCGTTGGTTGGGTCCTGTTGAAGGCCACATTGGGTGCACCATAAGGCGTTCCTCACCTCAGCTGTCCTTTAAGAGATATTAGAGAAAGACTCCCTATTGAGTTGCTTTAGACGACTTTTGAGGGTCTTGAGCTTGTACACTAACCTATACATGGGAATACCCTTTCCCATGCTCTCCTAGACTTGTGTAACGATAGCATGGAATGCTGGGTGCTTCGTCCAAAAGTCGAAAAACTTGAAAGGTTTCCTTCGATGAACCGGGTTCAACACTCTGACTACCATAAGTGTATGATCAGAAATGCATGGGGCAAGGAAGGAAGCTTCAGAAAAGGAGAAATCCTAGCTCCATTTAGTATTTACCATAACCCGATCTATCTTCCTTAGCTTCCGGCTAGCTCCAGAGGAAATAGACCAAGTGAAACGAAAGCCAACATATCTCAGATCATCTAACTCTGTCTAGGCTAAGCACTGACTAAACTCATCAAAATATGGAATCCAATTGTCTGAGACACCAATCCGGTCAGAAGAGTCTCTGATGGCATTGAAGTCCTCGGCCACTAGCCAAGCCAAATCTTGCAAGATGACATTCTTATGGACAAGATCCACCCAAAGAGGCCGTCGAGCAAGAAAGGTATGCTTAGCGTAAATCACCAAGATGCAGCAATCCAGACCCGACAAAATAATCTTAAGAATCCCATGGATCGCTTGAGCATTAAATGAGGACACATCAAAACTTACCAGAGTGGGGTTCCAGCCGACCCAAATTCTTCCCCTGGGGGAGAAGTCATAATTGGCCAACCAATTCCATCCCATCAAGAGACTCGAAGCAATGGATAGGAAACAAGACTTCGAGACTTTAGTCTCCAGTAAACCGACAAAACATAGACTATTAGATTAAACCAGGTTCCGGACTTCAGCCTGCCTACTGGAGTCAACAAGAGCCCCAATATTCTAGCAACCTATGTACAGATATAGTATATATAGACTGATAGAGTTACCTCTGCTTGCTCATCCTATGTCGACTGGACACCGGACCAGAGGGATTAGCAGGGGGTGGAGCTGGGCAGGGGTTCAGCACCTTATCCTACTTATAGCCAGGCTTACTTCTCGCAGGGTTGGCTTTCAAAGAGAGAAAGCATCTTAGGACTTGTTCATCCTCACTCAAGTAGCTAACCGAGCACTTCGAGTCTTCCGAGTCCTCTCCGGATCAGGTCGATAGTGCTGAAGAGGTAGCCCCTGCAGGGAAGGCGCTACCAGCACTAGAAGGAAATGCAAGGGGTCTCCAGGCTTAGATATAATTAACTGTCCTCTTTGGAGCTTATGGGTTGATGCGGACGACGCACCAATCCTTGGACTAGCATCCTTCATCTTAATGATCTGGTTAGCTTCACCAGTAACAACCAACACCGAAGATATCCCCTGTTTCGAGGCTACAAATTTCTTCTTCTTTTTACCACCTACTTGCTTCCAACTTGGCTCAAGACTACCAGGATCCACAGCCACTACTAAGGCAAGGGACAAACCCTGGTCTAGAGCAACAAGGGACTCACTAGGCAGGATTTGTTGGATCACTTCCTCAGGGACAGGCGGATTGGAAGGAGCCGCACACTTATGGCCAAAAGTGCCACACTTTGGGCACGACACCGGCCTCCATTCATACTCAACAGTTACCATTCGAGAAACCCCATTGAGGACCACATCAATCGAGCTACACCAAGGCTGTTTCGCCGAAATCTCCACTCACACTCTAGCATAAGAGATCATAACCATTTGTTTAGTGCGTTGATCAACATATAGAGGTTTCCCTACTGCACTGGCAACAACACTTATCCTTGGCGCTGACCAGAGATCAAAGAGAAAGTTTTTCAGCCTTATCCACATCGGGACAAAGGAGTGCTCGTCCTTTTTTAATTCTAACGGAGGTTTCCTTTGTTGCATAACAAGGGGCACCCTAGCAACCGTAAGCGAACCATCCTCTAAGATCTTCTTGCGAAACTCCCGATCTAGGATGCAGAAAAAATAGAAGCCCTTGTCATTAGCCATAACTTAAGACGGCTTCGGACCCTAGGCATGTTTAAGGTTGTTTCCGTTAACTTGAATTGGAGCTTCTTCCCAATGTAATACCCAACAAGGCACTTGTGCCACTTTAGGTTTGCAGCCTCCAGAACTTCCTCTGAGAGGTTGACAACAGGCTTATTGTCCACGAATGTTGGGGGAACAAATGTTAAGTCGTACCCTTTGGTTACCGCTCTAGCTACATTGGCCCATGAGTGAGCTGGAGGAAATTTTGAGTTTCTAGCAAGCTGGTCCCTAGGCTAGGGTCGTTTGGAAGATGACCTGGCGTGGCTACGGCCGCAAGCCACAATCAAACCTTTTGGGGCCTCAAGAGAAGCCGCCCTGGCCCTCCTTCGCAATAGCTAGACTTGTCAAGATAGGGCCCGATTGTCCCGCGCCCACCAAGGACGAAAGGTTTTGGGGCAAGGTAGAGGGGCTCCACCCTCTTAAACCATCCTCACCTAGATGGGCCTTACTCAGCTGCCCAACCACCTCGGCAGACAAAGATGCCATAAATGCAGTCGATACCCAAACAAAAACCCACAAACCCTAGCTCGGAATGAACATAGCCAAACTTGTAGGACATACCAAGGAAAACACTTCAGTGAGAAAGTAGAGGGAGGTCAAACGAGGCAAACCTCCAAAAATTAGCCCCAACGGTCGCTGGACGAAACAGCAGCAACGAAAAACAGAAAACGCAAGAACAATATCATGAGCGCCCTGTAGAGAGCGCTCGATGAACAGTATAGCGAGAAGGAGAAAATGGCAAAGCTTCCCTTCTGTGTATACAAAAAGGAGATGTTTGAAGTCCCTATGTAAGAGTTATTTTTAATGCAAACTACATTAATTGATATTATAATTTATCGTTTTACGGGATTAGTTTAATAAGTTAATATATAAGGATTTGTAATTAGCCTGATATTTAGCCTAATATGGGGCTGGTTAGCGTGAGCTGAATAAAACCCGGCCCACGATGAGAGATCCTATGATTCAAAACTCTATAAGTAGTGCTCAAATCTCTCATCTAATCCTAATACATAAAAATCCTCAAAAACGGTAACAAAATATTTAGGGTGAGGGACAATCTCATTGAACCAAAGGGCGTAGAAGAGAAGCGTTTTAGTTTTGGATCGTCGCCGTTCCGCATCAAGAACGATAGATTACAAATTATGTGTGCAAATATTTTTACTCGATTATTTGTGTTCTTGATTATAGTTATGGAGATCTTAGACACCGTTTTCTCAACTTACATCCCGCTGTGATGGCTAGCAGTGCCGCGTCAGAACTCCTGATTCAGAATGGCGGTTTTGGACTTCAATAGCCGCCTCGTTAAACCAATGAAGACAATAATTTAGGTGCTCTCTTGGCTGTTGCTTTGACTGCCAAAAGCGAAGTCTGTGTTCTTTGGAACCGCTAGCTACTAGAGGAATGGGTAATGATGTATCTGCTAATTGACGGAAGGAACCGAATGACTGCAGTTTCAAACTGCTAAACCATATTCTGGACCCCATAGTTGTTGGGAATGCTAGGCACAAAACTGCGTCTGGTGCTGTGTGCAACATCATAGCGGCCCGAAATGGCTCATTATGATCCAAGCTTCAAGGATGATGAGAGAGAGAAGCGGAACCTCTACCTAAGTTCTCCAAATAGTATTTACAGGTAACTTTGTTAGTGGATTATTAAAAAATGTTGGACGCGATAATTCTGTGGATGATGAATGATGAAGGGATTATTGCGAAGGATAATGGCATTATTTTGTCCAAACTTAATGTTAGTAGCTGTGAAAATTTAATATATAAAACAGTGCTCACTCTCGAGCATTAAAACCTCTCATATAAGAACACCATTCAAAAGAAATGACATCATTTAACAGCACTAGTGTCTCACCTTTAGCACCAGTATCAGTTCGCCGAGTTAAATGAGCCAGTCAGGTCTGGTTATAAAATCACTGATGCAAAGTCGAACAGGAATAATATCATCAATGCTCAAAGTCGGCTTTCAAATTTCATCTCGTCTTTTGACTTGGTCACTAAATGTTAAACTGCAGAGAAGAATTTATAAAAAAAAGTTGATCGTCTACAGTTAATTCCAAAAGAAGGATATAGCCGCCACGCCATTACTCTGGCGTTTGTGAGTCATTTCTGTTACGCACACTCCTCAATAGAAGCATTTAGCTTTGAGAGAGAGAGACAGAGACAGAGACAGAGAGAGAGAGAGAAAGACAATTCACAAATAACTGTCTCAATAGAGATAACTCTGCAGTACAGAGACGTATGCGTTACTACCATCTACAGATAACAAGCATCCATTTATGTGAACAAGTAAAGCTTACAAGTCGCCTTGTTTAGAATGACACTGCCAAAGTACTATGTCCTTCAAAAGTAAATGTGCAGAAATAAGACCGAAACAAAAAATATGCAAAAGCATGCCAATACCCTATTTTACATGTTTTAACTGCCTTAAGCTAGTCAAATCTGGCAGATTTGGAACTAATTCGCATCCCGAAGTGTCCAAGAATTTCAAGTATTGCAGTTTCTTCAGTCCTGGAACCCGAGTCAGTTTCTCACAATCTTGTGATTGTAACCACCATAATTTCTTCAATTTCAACAAATCTGGTAGATATTCGAGTGACTTGCATCTGGAAAGATCCAAGAACTCTAAAGCTCCAATTTTTCCAGCCCCTGGATCTCAGTAAGATTGCAACAATCTCTCATTCGCAATTCTCTCATGTTCTGCAGGTGTGATAGGCAGGGTAATCTTCCAAGAGACTTACAACCAGACAAGTCCAGGAACTCCAAATATACCAAATGATCAAGTCCTCGAATCTCCATTAGTTTCTCACAATCTAGCATCCGCAATTCACGAAGACATTTTAGCGCCGTTAGATCTGGAACTTCTTCAAGCTTCTTGCATCTTGAGAGATCCACTCTCCTTAATGATGTCAAGCAATTGAGACCAGCAATAGATCGCAGGTTCTCACAGTTTTGAAGATCCAAAACTTTTAGCACTCTTAAACCTGAAAGATCAGGTATCTTTTCAAGAGCAGTACAACAACTCATATCTATGTGTTCTAGAGATTCTAACTTGTCAAGGCCTTCCACTTTAATCAGCTTCTTGCTTCCCATAGGCTGCAGGTCCGTGAGATCTTCCACGCTCGATATGCACCAACTCATGTCCAGGTGTTGCAAACATTTGCTCTGCTGCACATACAAATCCCTTATGGCTGCTTTTCTTTCTGGCTTGTCCAGCTCAGATTGCTCATAGCTAGCAGTGACAACAAATTCCAACAAATTATTCAAGTCCGACAAGTCTGGGAGTATCTCCAGAGATTCACAGCCTCTAACATGTAACCTAACTAAACTCAACGGGAATGCTTCAATGCATTGGAGTTCTTTGCAATCTTGAACAGTAAGATTTTTTAGCTGAGAAATGGCTCCAATTTCTGCTGGTAGTCGACGAATGTTTAAACTGATCAACGTCAATGTCCCCAGTACATGTAACTTCGAAATCCCACGAGGAAATTGAATTAGCTTATAACAGTCCGAGAGGCACAACTCTTTCAAGTTAATCAAGTTGAATAGCATAGTAATCATCTCTAACCACATACAAGAGATTCGCAGACTCGTCAAGCTGCAAGGAAGTTCTGGCAGTGATTGAAGCTCTGTGCAGCCAAATAAATCAAGCTTTTGAAGACGAGAAAGCCTAGATATGCTCTCTGGTAGGCAGCAAATATCCGTACAGTCTAGTGTCAAGATTTTCAATAGGGACAATTTCCCAATATCACTAGGAACTTCCCCTTCCAAATCTTCACAAGATGAGGCATGCAGCTCTTCAAGTTTCTGCAACATCCCTATAGCAGGAGGCAACTTTTTTATGCTACCATGAGCAACGTTGAGTACCTTCAGACTACTGAGTTCTGCAATTGTATCAGGTAATTCTGTAATTCCTGTGCGTGACAAGTCCAGCTCAATTAATGATTTTAACTGACCGATGGATTGCGGGAGTTTTTTTAGTGAAGCACAGCATCTAAAGGATAAGCGCTGAAGTTTCACTAAAGCTGCTACAGATGCTGGGAGCTCAGCAATTTCCGCTCCATCAAATGCAAGGTCTAATAACGACTGCAAATGACTGATGGAATTTGAAATCCGAGTTGCTGACTGACAGTGAGTTGCACTAAGAGTTTCAAGGCTCATAATAAGACCTTGAGAAATGGGAATATATTGTATAGACGTTCCATCGATGAGAAGCTCCACCAAACCTTCTACATCACCCAGCTCATTTGGCAGTGTGTACAAACTAGTGCAGAACCTCAGGTTTAAGACAACAAGATGCTTTAAATGGCCAATGGATTGATGAATTTCAACCAAATTTCCACATTGTTCAAGAATTAACCTTTCTAAGTCAAGGTAACCTGAGAAATCAGGAGTTTTAACTAACCATGTGCAGCCTGTGAGATTTAGAACCTTCAATTTAGGCATCTGAAACATAGCGAAAGAAATTAGTCAGTGAAAATATACTGATTTAGGACAACTGAGTACAAAAAAGAATAACTGCTCTACGTGACCTTCATCTGATTCCAGCCTTCCCAGTTTTCCGTGATCTTGCTCCAAAATAGATCCAGGATGACCAAGTTATCCATATGAAAGTTCTTCATGTGAAAATCTTGAGGGCAACCATGCCATTTAAGCCACCTTAGTTCTGGGAGGGAATTCTGAAAGTCTCCAGAAAGATTGACATATTCCAGTTTAAGAAATTTCAAGCGTGTGAGGTTGGAAAAATGTTCATTCTGGAAACATTGCCCTTGGGACCAAGTTCTGAAGTCAAGACATAGGGCTTCAACATTCACATTTCCCTGACAAGTGCAGAGTGAATAATTAAAAAAAGACAAGACAGACTGCACCACAGTGAAAAGAATGACAGAGATGTTACAATTACAATAGATGCAATGCCCAAATTTACACAGTTAGATCTTACCGCATTTCTTTTCAGCACCTCTAAAGCTTCCTCATGATTCCACAACCGGATCCGCTTACCCAAGTCCTTGAGATATTCCTGACGAGCAATTTCCCTGCCGAGGTCCCTCAGATGATCATGCATTCTTAGAACATTATCTTTCCCAATCTTCACCAAAGACGTGAGAACAAGAAATTCCAATGCATTTTCTGGAAACAAGGAACAATCTTCCCACATTAGAGCAGCAAACCTTCTATCAGTTCCAATCAACAAACAGGCAATATCAAGAAATATCTGCTTCTGTTCATGACTAAGAGCCTCATAACTTTTTCTCAGCTTTACATGCACTTGGTCGTCAGGAATTATCTTCAACTTCTTCAACGTACTTTGCCAGAAAGCTTTTGGTTTATCACATAAAAATGAACCGATAACCTCGATGGCTAAAGGAAGACCACCAGTAGTGGATACGATGTCCCCGGAAAGGCCGGCATAACCAGTGGGAGGAAAATCTCCCCTAAAGGCATGTTTGTTGAATAGTCGAAGAGAATGGCTGTGATTCAACGGTTCAACCTCATAAGCACAATTGACTTTTGATCCTGGAGCACTAAGAACATCTTTGTTTCTCGTCGTAATAATTATCCTGCTCCCCTGGCCAAACCATTCACGCTTCCCAACAAGTGCATCAAGTTGTGTTTGCTGATCCACATCATCAAGAAGGAGGAGGACCTTCTTATTCGAAAGCCTCTCTCTTATGAGGTTGATACCGTCATTGACACACATGATACTTGGCCAATTCCCCTTGAGGATACCAGAGACAATTTGATTTTGCAGAGATTCGAGACCTTTGTGTTGTTTCGAAGTTTCTCGGACATCAGCGAGGAAGCAGGAAGATGAAAACTGATGAGACAGTTGATTATAGAGGACCTTGGCAAGAGTTGTCTTCCCAATGCCTCCCATGCCATAGATTCCGAGAATCCTCACGTCACTAGTCCCAGCGCCTATCGATTGCATGACAGCCTCCACATGATCAGTAACTCCAATTAAGTAGTCAGTAACTTCCAAATATGCCTTCTTTAACTCACTCAACACCTTCGTCACGATTATTTTAACAAGTTCTCCATCAAGCCTGGCACACAAAAGAAAAAGAGAGAGTCGTCTTCTGATGAGTTAACTTCTTCAGCAATTAAAGCCCTTTGTTACATGGGTAGGTGCTTTCCTCCATTGACTAATCTCTAATCCACTTCATAAGCCAGACTCAATGACAACAGCAATATATGAGGGAATAAGCTTTAGTACCAAGCTCATAAGTTTCAAATTTCGGACATATAAAACTCTGCACCAAGAACACATACAGACAGCTATTTCAGCGAACAGACTCGTCCATCATGCATCGAATTAGGTCGCCGTCCACACATAGGTCACCATGACTCGCTATACATTAGGGCAAAGATACTATCATCTAAGAACGACACACGATCCAAATTTAAAAGTGGGACATTACACGGTACAGATGCGAAAACAAATTCGTCCAGGAATTACCCATTTGCGGCACGGTTCATATCCCATCCATTCAATGCTCCAACCTCCCGAAGAGCCTCTTTCCAAGCCTTCACAGTCTCGGGGCTGAACTTCCGCTCGTGCAACTTGAAGGCCCTCTCGTAATCCCCGCCCTGGTGCCTCACGTCCGTGGGATTGACGCCATAGAAAACCGGCAGAATCAGTTGCCCGCCGCTTCTCCTGCACTCGGCCATCTCGGACAGCTCCATGAGGCACCACTTGCTGGAGGCGTAGTCCCGGGAGAATATAGGTATGGAGATTTTGGACCGCCAGATGTTGCGGAGGAGTTCAGGGCCGATCTCCTCCCCGACGCGGAGCTCCTCGTCATCGCGGAAGACGCGGACGCGAGCGCCGGTAAGGGCGTGGTAGAGGAAATGGGCGAGGCCAGTGTGGGTGTCGGGCCCTCGGAAGCTCAGGAAGACTTCATAGTCGTGGCCTGAAGAGGAAGGAGGAGGCGAGACGCCGTAGGCTTGTGCTGACGGTGAGTCATGGTGGTTTCTTCGCATCTTCGTCCGGAAGAACGAAAGAGAGAGAAGAATCGCTGCGAGGGTTGCAGAGAAAGCTATGAGGAGAGGAACGTAGGACATGTTTGGAAGCATTGGCTTGGTCGAAGAGATAGCGATGATATTCCCGAGAGAGTACGAGAGGAAGACGGTGACTCTGAGTGGAAGAAGGTGTTGATTGATTCCCCGAGGGTTGCAGCGAAAGCTATGACAAGTGGCGTTATTTCAATGGAAGAGACCTTGACCCTTGCCCCCAGCAAAAGTCAAGCTCCGCGTGGGCCCCGATACCATCGCTTCCCTGTCCAATAGAGCGGTGCCACGTGACAGTAGGCTGAATGAGGACAGCACCTCTCGGGTGGGCATTGCTTCCCCCTTAAACGGCTAGAGTACGCAGCCTCATTTGGTTCGGCTTTTAGAAAATATCTTTGTAAAAATATAAATACTTTTTGATAAAAAAAAAAATTTTGAAATGTAAATAGCATTTCGTGAATTGTAATTAAAAAGTGTATTAAGAAATAACTTTTCCAAAAATATTGTTTAGTAAAATTTACATTTCTAAAAGACTTTATTAAATAAATAAAAATATTTGTTTTTTTTTTTTTTTTTTAAGTTTGGCCACCCACTAGCCAAATCTGGATCTAGCCCACCTCAAGCAAGGCCCCAAGCGTTGGCCGCCAGGGTTCGCGCAACCACCTAGGGTTGTGCAACCTCAAGCGATGGTCACTTGGGGTAGCCTGACCTTGGCGACCGTCGTGTGACCTCAAGTGGCCATTGCCTGGGGTAACTCGACCCCGGCGACCATCATGTAACCTCAGGCAACTGGGGTCGCACGATCTCAAGCGACCGTCGCCTGAGGTAGCCCGACCCCGGTGATCACATGTGACCTCAGGCGACCATTGCCTGGAGTAGCCCGACCCCGGCGACCGTCGCTTGAGATCGCATGACCTTAAGCGGCCGCCTAAATCGCGCGATTCAGACCATTCTTCACCTGGGTTGCGCGACCAAAAGTCACCTAAGGTCTAACGATGGTTGCCGAGGTCGGGCGACCCTCAATGATTTCCACTGCATGTTGGTGCATTTGTTCACTTGGAAAGTCACCTTCATCAGTGAGATCAAAATGTGTAGGCCCCTCACCTGAGCCCTATGGTCTCCTGCTCGCTATTCTTGAAGATTTCCTCTGGTACGACATTTTCACTTTCTTGGAGGGAACTTTCACACTTGTGTCGCAAGAAAGTTAAAAACTTGAGGAGAAGAACTTGAGAAGGAGAATCTCAGAGAGTGAAAAAAAAAATGATCTAGGGTTTCTGGGTAAAGTAAAAAAGAGAAGGAGAATGAGTATAAAAAGTAATCGAATCGTGGTATCTGAAGCGTCGCAATAAGGAAAGAATAAAAAAATTCTTTTCAAAAAAATAACTGCCTTAAACAAATCGATAACCACCCTTTTTAAGATTAACTGCCTTAATAAACTCAATTAGAGATAAACATACAATCTTACCTTTTCGAGATATCAGTTTAAGTGAGTAAATGAACTGTAATTGTAACAACTTACAGTCGTGACGATTGACATTCCAAGTCTGAATCTTTGAGTCTGATACTTTGTTAGACTTAGATTTTGTGTCTGAGCTTCAACAGTCTTCAAGAGATAAAATGTTGAGTCTTGAACGAATAGACTCAAATAAACTTTTCTCAAGTGGCTTTGTGAAGATGTCTGCCATTTGATTCTTTGAGTCAATAAATTGTATCAAAACTTCTTTGTCTGAACATGATCTCTTATAAAATGATGTCGAATCTCAATATGTTTTGCTCTTGAATGTAGGATAGGATTTTTTGTAAGATTGATTGCACTGGTATTGTCACATTTGGTCTCTGTGCAAGAGTCTTCAATACCAAAGTCTCATACTTATTGTTTTATCCACAGTATTTGAGAACAGCAACTTCCAAGAGCTACGTATTCTGCTTCAGCTATTGAAAGAGCTACGGTACTTTGCTTTCTTGAAAACTAAGATACTGCCCTGTTTCCAAGTAATTGACAAATACCTTAAGTGCTTTTTCTTTCAACTCTACAACCTGCAAGATCTGCGTCTGAATAACCAAGAAGAGTAAAGTCTCATTCTTTGGGATACCATAGACCAATCTTAGCACTAGTTGCAACATATTTAATGATACGTTTAGCAGCACTTAAATGAGATTCCTTAGGATCTGATTGAAACCTAGCACATATGCAAACGCTAAATAATATGTCAGGTCTAGATGCAGTAAGATAAAGAAGTGAACCAATGATACTCTTGTATAACTTTTGGTCGATTTTCTTCCCTGCTTCATCTTTGTCTATCTTCAAAGAACTTGACGTAGGTATGTCAATCTTTTTGCAATTCTCCAGACCGAACTTTTTAACAAGTTATTTTGCATATTTTTCTTGATGAATAAAGATTCCTTCTTTCAGTTGTTTCACTTGTAGACCAAGAAAAAATGATAGTTCACCCATCATGCTCATCTCGAATTCATCCTGCATAGACTTAGAAAATTTCTTGCACAAAGTCTCATTAGATGATCCGAATATAATATCATCAACATAAATATGAACAAGTAGAAAGCTTTTGCCTTCCTTTTTAATAAACAAAGCAGTGTCTACATTTCCTTTAGAGAAACCACTGTGAATTAAAAAGTTACTTAGCCTTTCATACCAAGCTCAAGGAGCTTGTTTTAATCCATATAAGGCTTTCTTCAATCTGAACACTGAGTCTGGTTTCTTTGAGTCTTCAAATCCAGGAGGTTGTTCCACATAGACTTCTTCTTGAATAAATCCATTCAGGAATGCGCTTTTGACGTCCATTTGAAATAACCTGAAATTCTTATAACATGCAAAAGCAAGTAGTAATCTGATTGCTTCTAACCTTGCTACTGGAGCGTAAGTCTCATCATAGTCTATCCCTTCTTCTTGCGTGTATCCTTTAGCCACGAGTCTTGCTTTGTTTCTTGTCACTTTGCCTTTTTCATTGACTTTGTTCCTGAAAACCCATTTAGCTCCAATAACATATTTACCTTTTGGTTTAAGAGTCAATTCTCATACGTCGTTAATACTGAATTGTCTGAGTTCTTCTTACATTGCTTCAATCCAGCTTTCATCAACTAAGGCTTCTTCAATGTTTTTGGGTTCTATTTCAGAAATAAGTACAACAGCACTAGACTCTTCTCGCCTTTTGGATCTTGTTCAAATTCCCTCATTAATGTTTCCAATAATGAGTTCTTCAGGATGACTAGACTTGTGCTTCCAATATTTGGACAGTCTGATAGATTGTTGATCTTTTTCTTGAGTTGATTCTTCATCAATAACTTGTTGTACCGCTTCTAAATTTTGAACTGCTTCATGGGAGGTAGATCTAGCAGAGTTTGGAACAGATTCTGATTCTTCAGTCTGAATTGGCTGAATTTGTGAAGAGTCTTGAAATTTGACGTTTATTGATTCTTCCACAGTCTGAGTCTTCTTGTTGAATACTCTATATAGGCTTTGCTTGCAGTTGAGTAACCAAGAAAGAATCATTCATCTGATTTTTTTTCAAACTTACCAACTCGATCATTTGCATTCTTCAGAATAAAGCATTTACAACCAAATACTTGAAAATAAGAAACAATTGGTTTCTTTCTTTTAAAAATTTCATAAGGAGTTTTATCAAGAATTGGCCCTAGGAATACTCTGTTAATAATATAGCAAGTAGTCGAAACAGCTTCAGCCCAAAACCTTGAAGAAATATTACTTTCAATTAAAAGAGTTCTTGCCATTTCTTGTAAAGACATATTCTTCCTTTCCACAACCCAATTATGTTCTGGTGTTGTGGCACCCCCGACACCCGGTAGGGTCGCCACAGAAATGAAACCGCAAGCGAAAGAAACCAAAACTGAAACAAATTATACAACGATAAAAGAAATATTCAAGCCAACGCTTAGGCGAAAAAAAATTTTCTTTTCTTTTCCTTTAAAAAGGTTTTAAGGATTTTGCGCAGCTCAGCGGAAATTAAGAGGCAGTTCTCACCAACACTTCGCTTCCCTCACGCCAACACAATACACACCGACTATCTTTGATTTAATGAAAGCACGAGGCCGAACCATTTTTATTTACACTTAAAAATTACGAAGGGCTACACAGGTCGGTACAAAAGGGATAGGCCAAGACTCATCTATGCTCGGCCTTCACTCCTCAAAAAGAGACACACGACCCTAAGAGTGCGACGTGTAACGATCTCCCTTCGATTTACTAGTGGCGGCCATCCAAAAAGTTGCTAACCCCCACTCCACGTGTGCAGGCCGTCACACCCAACCCGGTGCATCGGGCGGTGGAGGTGGCAACATCCCCATCATCACACCGTTGCGGCGGATGTGGACAGAGATGTACTCCCGGGATGACCGGGCCTCCGATAAGCCCACGTCATACGATGTGATCGCGCGAACACGCAAAAAGGTTAGTCCCAAGCAGGTGGGACATCGATCTCGGTCACTTCGACCTCCACATCGATGGTAGGCCGTAGAACACTCCCCGTGTAACAACAGGGAGAGGCATTGCACTAATCTGAAATGTTAGGTCCCCGGGGTGAGTACAACCACTCAACAAGTAAAGGAATCCAAACACCAATCAATGCATTTAAACAATATAAACAATTATATCATACATGCCACACATGCAATCCAATATACTTACCTCAAAGCCAGGCACATGCCAACGTACATCATCATACCATATAACTTATACATGTCATCGTATTTTCATGTCATATCATGTATACACATGTCATCACCATGTCATATCATGCATACACATGTCATCACCATGTCATATCATGCATACACATGTCACCACCATGTCATATCATGCATACACATGTCACCACCATGTTATATCATATATATACATCATCACTATATCATATCATACATGCACGTCATTATCATAATATCATGACACACATGCATGTCATCATCATGCCACATCATGCATGTCAATTTCCACTTTGAAAATCCCAATTGATCATCACATCTTCCTTCCTCGGGATCATCCATCACATATTATACCCTCGCACCCTTACTCGGGTCTCACGAGAAAAACCTTCCGGAATTATGCCAACCATGGCCACCGAACATCCGGCAACCCAACGCTCCGGGCATCTCGCATCCCAACCGGCATCACGAGGTATCCCTCGGGCAAAGACCTCCGAGGCTTCCGACACCCATCTCATTCCAGGCATCCCGACACTCCCGGTGGTATCCGGCCATGTATCTCTCTATACATTCCGGCCAACGCTTCCCCCTCCAACCATTACCATGGATCACATTGCCAATTACTTTTCAATTTATCATGCACATGATGTCATGACAAAACAGGATTACCTTAGTACTTGTGCATGCATAAATTAAGCATCTACACATACATGCAATAGGTGCAATTGCTAATATAGATTAAATCCTTGTGGGATTTTTACTTACCACATGCATTTTGAATTATATAAAAATCCAATTTATTCCAAATTGAAATTAATTAAATAATCACATAAATCCTAAAATCATGAAATTTAGGCATATAATATCCAAATATAATAAAATGGAAAAATATGCAGAAAACACATGGCAAAACAATTTCCACATAGTAAACCACTTTTCCACCATTTCTATGCACGTTTTCGGATAAGGGCAGAACGTACAATTTTCTTGGTAAGTCAATTAAAATACTCATATGACCTCAGAAAATTATAAAATTTTACCAGGATGTAGTTAAGACATTAAACTATACTTTTCATGAAGGAAACTAAATCAAATTCGTTTTAGATAATTTTCTACAGATCCACGAAGCTCCTGGTTAAGTCACCGAAATACACAGAACACTATGTCCGAAATATGCAGATTTGACCTACTTATATTTCTTCGTTTTCTCTGATTTTTGGATATGTTATACTCCTAAGGATCCTCTACAACTTTCGTGAAGAGACTTAAGCCAAACTACCAAAGGAAGACCTTCAAATGGTCCCACGAAGTTTCTGGTAACCCACATCGTAACTCCAGTTTCATCGTCTTCAAGGTCAGGTTGGTTCAAATTTGAGTATGTTCATCCTTAAGATGTGATATACAAGTTTCATGAAGAAGTCGAAGAGAGATTCTTAGTAAAAACCAACATGCAAACCACGAACTCACCTCAAGGTCAGAAAAACAGTTCCAGATCTAGGGTCTCCGAAATATGAGGTTTAGCCCCTCAAATCTCCATCATTTTTCACGAAATTTCAGTATGTTATAGTTCAAGATGTTAGCTACAACGTTAATGAAGAGAGCCAAGCCAAAATCGAACTCCAAACACACATGCAAGCCCTCACAAGTTACTGACTTCACTGGTTCATGCGAAAACAGCACTCACTCTCAACATCCAAGCATTCTCACTCCATTTTCGTAGCTTTAAACCAACAAAATCCAACATGCAAACACACAAGCAAGGAAAGGAGATGGATCCTAACTTGCCTCTAGCCAAGAAAAGAACAATGGGAACGGCGGTGGACGGCGGCGTGCGGCGGCGGACGGCGGTTCTCTCCCCCTCTCCTCTCGCGCGACGCCCCTCCCTCCTTCTTCTCCTTTCTCTCTTCCTCTCTTTCTCTCTTTCTCTCCCTCTCTTTCCTTTCTCTCGCACGGCACTCTCTCTCTCTTCCTCTCCCTTTCTTTTCTCTTTTCTTCTTCTCCCCTAATCATCACAAGGAAGACCCTAAGCATGTATGCCAAGTGGCATACACACTAGGACACTTGGGGAGAGGCATGCAAACCCTCTCCCTCCTCCTCTTCGCACGGCACCACACAAGGCCCATTGGGCCTTATGGGCTTGGCCCACACGGCCCACCCTTAGGCCCTCCAACCATGGGCCTAAGTCCATGCTATTGGGCCTAAGGCCCAATCCACTCCCTTTTCTAAATTAAACTTAAAACTAACCATTAATTTTACCTAATTAAAATTCTATAATATTAAATCTATAACAAACAATCTATAACAAGCATGGCAACACAGAATTTTATCTTTAATAAATATCTTAAAGCTCAAATTAAATTAAAGACAAACAAGGCACAAGGCACAAGGCCTTAAGAGAGAACAAAAATTAAAACACAACCAAATAGGTAAATTCATTACCTATTTAAAAAGCTCTAGGGCACCTTAGGACATGCCCTTAAATTCTAGGATGCCACAACTCTCCCCTCCTTAGAGAATTTCGTCCTCGAAATTTAAACACCACTAACGACCTCAAACAGGAAGGGGTACTTCTCCTTCATCTGATCTTCACTTTCCCAAGTGGCTTCCTCTATATCGTGATGTCGCCACAATACTTTCACCAAAGGAATCTTCTTATTCCCGAGAACTTGTTCCTTCCGATCCAAAAGTATTTGCACAGTACTTCGATATATCTTACTTTCTCATCCACTTTGATGGCTTCATGATCGAGTATGTGACGGGATCCGGCTGATACTTTCTTAGCATAGACACATGAAACACATTATGCAAATTTCCCAAGTTAGGAGGTAGTGCCAAACGATAAGCTGCCCCTCCTATCCTCTCAAGTATCTCAAAAGGTCCAACGAATCTAGGACTCAACTTTCCTTTCACTCCAAAACGAGATATTCCTTTTAATGGAGATACCTTAAGAAATACATGATCTCCTATTCCGAATTCCAAGGGTCTCCTACGCTTATCCGCATAACCCTTTTGTCTACTCGGGCTGTCTTTAGTCTTTTCCCCGATAATCTCAACGGCTTCAAAGTGGTATCTTGCACTAATTCAGTCCCGTCAATCGTCTTTCACCTACCTCATCCCAACAGATAGGGGTTCTACACCTCCTCCCATATAATGCTTCATATGGGGCCATGCCTATACTTTTCGAAAACTATTGTTATAGGCAAATTCTATCAAATGCAGGTTCTCATCCCATCTTTCTTTAAAGTCAATGATGCAGGCTCTCAAAGATATCCTCTAGAGTTTGTATCACTCTTTCGTTTGTCCATCCGTTTGAGGGTGATAAGCTGCATCGAATTGAAGTTCCGTTCCCAAAGCACTTTGCAAACCTCTCCAAAAATTTGAAGTAAATCTAGAGTCTCTATCCGAGGTGATTGATACGGGGATACCATGCAAACGCACTATCCGACTTACATAGATTTCAGCGAGTCTACTCATTGAATAGTTCACACGAACAGCTAAGAAATGGGCGACTTAGTTAAACGGTCTACTATTACCCAAATTGAATCGTGACCACTTGATGTTCTTGGCAATCCTTGCACAAAATCCATTGTCACATGTTCCCACTTCCACTCTGGTATATCTAACGGTCTAAAAAGTCTTGCTGGCTTACGATGTCTCGCTTTTTACTTGCTGGCACGTTAAACATTGAGAAACATACTTGGCTGTATCCATTTTCATACCATTCCACCAAAATTGTTGACGCAAATTTCTGTACATTTTCGTACTACCTGGGTGAATACTATACTTGCTCTTATGTGCCTCTGACAAAATCTCTTTCTTTACTTCTTCGTTGTTGGGCACACAAAGTCGTCCTTGACATCTTATTGTCCCATCTTCAGAAATTTGAAACTCGGTCTTTTCCCTAGGGACATTGCTTCCTTCACTTTCAAAATCTCCGGATCGACTTTTGCGGTGGTCTTGATTCTCTCGAATAATTTCTGGCTCAATCCTTAAGGCTTTAAGCATACCAAGAAGATTATCCACCTTTAACTTAAACTCCGAATCTGCTACGACTTTAATAAACTCCATTCTCGCTATTCTTAAACCGGCCATTTCCATGGTTGACTTACGGCTAAAGGCATCTCGCTACCCTATTCGCCTTCCCCGGATGATATCGTATCTCACAATCATAATCTTTTAACAATTCCATCCACCTTCTTTGTCTCATGTTCAACTCTTTTTGCGAGAATAGATATTTCAAGCTCTTGTGGTCCGTATAAATTTCAAACTTTTCCCCATATAGGTAATGCCTCCATATCTTCAAGGCAAACACTATAACTGTCAATTCCAAATCATGTGTTGGGTAATTTAACTCATGGGGTTTCAGTTGCCTAGATGCGTAGGCTATGACCTTACCATGTTGCATCAAAACACATCCCAGTCCTTTGTGAGATGCATCACTATATACTGTAAAACCATCCGGTCCAGAGGGTATGGTTAAACCGGAGCCGTGGTTAACTTCCCTTTAAGTTCTTGAAAGCTCCTTTCACAATCCTCACTCCATTCATATTTTGCATTCTTCCGAGTTAACTTAGTTAACGGTCCCGCCAATTTGGAAAATCCTTCAATGAACCTCCGGTAATAACCGGCCAATCCTAAGAAACTTCGTATCTCGGTAGGTGTGGTCGGTCTCGGCCAATTTATTACCATTTCCACTTTTGACGGATCCACTTTGCAATTCCTCCTCCCGACACCACATGTCCTAAAAATGTTATCTGGTCCAACCAAAATTCACACTTGCTGAATTTGGCATATAACCGATGGTTCCTCAAAGTCTGCAAAACTATCCTCAAGTGTTGTTCATGTTCTTTTGGTCCTTTCGAATACACCAAGATATCGTCGATAAAAACAATCACAAACCGATCCAAATATGACTTAAATACTCTGTTCATTAAATCCATGAACGCCGCAGTGCATTTGTCAAACCAAAAGGCATAACAAGGAACTCGTAATGTCCATAACGAGTCCTAAATGCAGTCTTAGGAATATCTTCCTTCTTAATTCTCAACTGATGGTATCCTGATCTTAAGTCAATCTTTGAGAAAACCGAACTTCCTTGAAGTTGGTCAAACAGATCATCGATTCTAGGCAGAGGTACTTGTTCTTAACAGTCACTTGATTTAATTGCCTATAGTCAATGCATAAACGCATTGATCCATCCTTCTTTTTCACAAATAGAACTGGTGCACCCCTGGGGTGAAGCACTTGGTCTAATGAATCCTTTGTCAAGCAACTCTTGTAATTGTACTTTCAATTCCTTTAATTCCACTAAGGCCATTACGTATGGGGCTTTTGATATTGGTCCTGTTCCGTGCATCGTTCGATTTCAAACTCAATTTCTCTTTCGGAGGTAATCCAGGCAATTCCTCAGGAAATACATCTGGAAACTCATTTACTACACCAATATCATCAAGTTTCAGTTCTTCCTTAGTATAATCTTTAACCATTGCTAGGTACCCTTGACATCCCTTGCCAAGCAACACATTAGCCTCTACCGCAGAAATAAGTGCCCCCGATAGGTGGGTCGACCACCTAAAAATTCACAAGCGGATCTGGTCGGGTAAAGCGAATTGGATTACTCTTTCCGTAACAATCCAATCTAGCCTGATACTTACAAAGCCAATCCATTCCTAAGATAACATCAAAGTCATACATGGCCATCACAACTAAGTCTATTTCTGTGTCCCTTTCTCCTACAGTTATCTTACAATTCTCACACACCAACGTAGACAGCACTGCATCCTTTAAAGGCGTAGAAACACAAAGAGGAATTCCAAGAAAAATCGTTTCAAATTCACTCAACAACCTATATCTGTCAGACACAAACGAATGCGTGGCACCTGTATCAAACAATGCATAAGCCTTCTTGTCATTTATGTAGATTGTACCTGAGATGACGTTGTTGGAAGCTCTCGCTTCCTCTTGAGTGACCGCATACACCCTTCCTTGAGCTGGTGGTCTCCGATAATTTCCTTGGGAATTTGTCTTGACAGCACTCTAATATCCCTGTTGCACTGAGCCAGCACTCACCTGCGACCTTTCTCGTGGGCAACTTCTCCTAAGATGGCCCACTTGTCCACAACCAAAGCACTTTGGCTGTCCAACAAGGTCCCGAGCCATGCCTTCCATTACACCTTTGACAAACATTAGGCTGATAGGGTGCTTTCCCTATATTCGAGACCACTCCTTGCTCCCCCAAAGTTTCCAAAATTACTTTTCTTCCTAGCATCCCAAGTTTGACCTTGACCAGAATAGGGTCTCTTACCCTTTCTCACATCATCGGAAACCCACGGTTTCTTAAACTCAGACCGCTCTCTTATCAGCTCCTGCTCCACCAACTGTGCCCTTTCATAGACTTCATGGTAATCTCTCATGTTCAAAGGCACCAATTGCTTTCTAATATCAGTTCTCAACCCTTTCGAAATCTCTTGGCTTTCTCCTCCCGATCCTCAATCGTCTAGGAGCATATCTAGATAATTCAGAAAATCTAGCCTCATACCGGTCCACTTTGTCGCTCCTTTTGTTCTAGCTGAACAAATTCTGTGATCTTCTTGTCCTTTGCACAGTCAGAGAAATGCTTTCTATTGAAAGCCCTGACAAACTCATCCCAGTTTATATCAATACCTGGTGGAAAGATCGTATCCCTCGAAGCTCTCCACCAAAACTTTGCATTTCCCTCCAACTGGTACTCTGCTAAAGTTATTTTCTCAAAGCATCGGTGCAGTCCAACAACCGAAAATTCTCTCCATACCATCAATCCAATGCTCCGCCTCCTCGGGACTTCCTATGCCACCGAACTTGGGTGGCTTCAGCTTCAAAAACTGTTCCACAAGTCCCCGAGTACGGCGTTCAGCTCCAGGTTGTTGTTGCGCCGCCTTTCCATCGATTTCCAATGTTGGCCAATGCTTGCAGGATATCCTCCATTCGGGGTTCAGCCCTCGAAGCGCAGGCTTCGGCCCTTTGTGGACGTTGACTTCCAAACCGTACCATAGCTTTCCTGCCAGGTTCCAAGCATTTGCCTCGGGAACAATCCGAGACTCACCGCCTCCACTACTAAAGTAACATACACATATTACTAGCAACCTAAAACAACTACCAAGGATCTACGGGCGAATACTCATCACCCGTTATTCAATTATCCTATGGTGTGCATTGTTAAAACTTCCCTCATTTTTTTCTAAATGACGTCTCCTTATCACTCCAAGCATAAACCTTATGCTCTGATACCACCCGCTGTGGCACCCCCGACACCCGGTAGGGTCGCCACAGAAATGAAATCGCAAGTGAAAGAAACCAAAACTGAAACAAATTATACAACGATAAAAGAAAGATTCAAGCCAACGCTTAGGCGAAATTTTTTTTTCTTTTCTTTTCCTTTAAAAAGGTTTTAAGGATTTTGCGCAGCTCAGCGGAAATTAAGAGGCAGTTCTCACCAACACTTCGCTTCCCTCACGCCAACACAATACACACCGACTATCTTTGATTTAATGAAAGCACGAGGCCGAACCACTTTTATTTACACTTAAAAATTACGAAGGGCTACACAGGTCGGTACAAAAATGATAGGCCAAGACTCATCTATGCTCGGCCTTCACTCCTCAAAAAGAGACACACGACCCTAAGAGTGCGACGTGTAACGATCTCCCTTCGATTTACTAGTGGCGGCCATCCAAAAGTTGCTAACCCCCACTCCACGTGTGCAGGCCGTCACACCCAACCCGGTGCATCGGGCGGTGGAGGTGGCAACATCCCCATCATCACACCGTTGCGGCGGATGTGGACAGAGATGTACTCCGGATGACTGGGCCTCCGAGATAAGCCCACGTCATACGATGTGATCGCGCGAACACGCAAAAAGGTTAGTCCCGGCAGGGTGGGGACGATCGATCTCGGTCACTTCGACCTCCACATCGATGGTAGGCCGTAGAACACTCCCCGTGTAACAACGGGGAGAGGCATTGCACTAATCTGAAATGTTAGGTCCCCGAAGGGGTGAGTACAACCACTCAACAAGTAAAGGAATCCAAACACCAATCAATGCATTTAAACAATATAAACAATTATATCATACATGCCACACATGCAATCCAATATACTTACCTCAAAGCCAGGCACATGCCAACGTACATCATCATACCATATAACTTATACATGTCATCGTATTTTCATGTCATATCATGTATACACATGTCATCACCATGTCATATCATGCATACACATGTCATCACCATGTCATATCATGCATACACATGTCACCACCATGTCATATCATGCATACACATGTCACCACCATGTTATATCATATATATACATCATCACTATATCATATCATACATGCACGTCATTATCATAATATCATGACACACATGCATGTCATCATCATGCCACATCATGCATGTCAATTTCCACTTTGAAAATCCCAATTGATCATCACATCTTCCTTCCTCGGGAACATCCATCCCATATTATACCCTCGCACCCTTACTCGGGTCTCACGAGAAAAACCTTCCGGAATTATGCCAACCATGGCCACCGAACATCCGGCAACCCCAACGCTCCGGGCATCTCGCATCCCAACCGGCATCACGAGGTATCCCCTCGGGCAAAGACCTCCGAGGCTTCCGGCACCCATCTCATTCCAGGCATCCCGACACTCCTGTGGTATCCGGCCATGTATCTCTATACATTCCGGCCAACGCTTCCCCTCCAACCATTACCATGGATCACATTGCCAATTACTTTTCTATTTATCATGCACATGATGTCATGACAAAACAGGATTACCTTAGTACTTGTGCATGCATAAATTAAGCATCTACACATACATGCAATAGGTGCAATTGCTAATATATATTAAATCCTTGTGGGATTTTTACTTACCACATGCATTTTGAATTATATAAAAATCCAATTTATTCCAAATTGAAATTAATTAAATAATCACATAAATCCTAAAATCATGAAATTTAGGCATATAATATCCAAATATAATAAAATGGAAAAATATGCAGAAAACACATGGCAAAACAATTTCCACATAGTAAACCACTTTTCCACCATTTCTATGCACGTTTTCGGATAAGGGCAGAACGTACAATTTTCTTGGTAAGTCAATTAAAATACTCATATGACCTCAGAAAATTATAAAATTTTACCAGGATGTAGTTAAGACATTAAACTATACTTTTCATGAAGGAAACTAAATCAAATTCGTTTTAGATAATTTTCTACAGATCCACGAAGCTCCTGGTTAAGTCACCGAAATACACTGAACACTATGTCCGAAATATGCAGATTTGACCTACTTATATTTCTTCGTTGATTTTTGGATATGTTATACTCCTAAGGATCCTCTACAACTTTCTTGAAGAGACTTAAGCCAAACTACCAAAGGAAGACCTTCAAATGGTCCCACGAAGTTTCTGGTAACCCACATCGTAACTCCAGTTTCATCGTCTTCAAGGTCAGGTTGGTTCAAATTTGAGTATGTTCATCCTTAAGATGTGATATACAAGTTTCATGAAGAAGTCGAAGAGAGATTCTTAGTAAAAACCAACATGCAAACCACGAACTCACCTCAAGGTCAGAAAAACAGTTCCAGATCTAGGGTCTCCGAAATATGAGGTTTAGACCCCTCAAATATCCATCATGTTTCACGAAATTTCAGTATGTTATAGTTCAAGATGTTAGCTACAACTTTCATGAAGAGATCCAAGCCAAAATCTAACTCCAAACACACATGCAAGCCCTCACAAGTTACTGACTTCACTGGTTCATGCGAAAACAGCACTCACTCTCAACATCCAAGCATTCTCACTCCATTTTCGTAGCTTTAAACCAACAAAATCCAACATGCAAACACACAAGCAAGGAAAGGAGATGGATCCTAACTTGCCTCTAGCCAAGAAAAGAACAATGGGAACGGCGGTGGACGGCGGCGTGCGGCGGCGGACGGCGGTTCTCTCCCCCTCTCCTCTCGCGCGACGCCCTCCCTCCTTCTTCTCCTTTCTCTCTTCCTCTCTTTCTCTCTTTCTCTCCCTCTCTTTCCTTTCTCTCGCACGGCACTCTCTCTCTCTTCCTCTCCCTTTCTTTTCTCTTTTCTTCTTCTCCCCTAATCATCACAAGGAAGACCCTAAGCATGTATGCCAAGTGGCATACACACTAGGACACTTGGGGAGAGGCATGCAAACCCTCTCCCTCCTCCTCTTCGCAAGGCACCACACAAGGCCCATTGGGCCTTATGGGCTTGGCCCACACGGCCCACCCTTAGGCCCTCCAACCATGGGCCTAAGTCCATGCTATTGGGCCTAAGGCCCAATCCACTCCCTTTTCTAAATTAAACTTAAAACTAACCATTAATTTTACCTAATTAAAATTCTATAATATTAAATCTATAACAAACAATCTATAACAAGCATGGCAACACAGAATTTTATCTTTAATAAATATCTTAAAGCTCAAATTAAATTAAAGACAAACAAGGCACAAGGCACAAGGCCTTAAGAGAGAACAAAAATTAAAACACAACCAAATAGGTAAATTCATTACCTATTTAAAAAGCTCTAGGGCACCTTAGGACATGCCCTTAAATTCTAGGATGCCACAGGTGTGTATGGAGAGGAGAATTTGTGCTGAAAACCAGATTCATCACAGAATTTAGTAAAGTCTTGATTTTCAAACTCATCTCCATGGTCTGTACGAATGCTTGAGATAGTGTGACCTTTCTCATTGCGCACCTTCTTAGCAAACTTTGAAAAGTGAGAGAAAGTCTCAGACTTACTTGAAAGAAAGTAGACCCAAGTAAATCGTGAATAATCATCCACTATTACTAGGCATAACCTTTTTCCACCAATGTTTTGCGTTCTAGTAGGTCCAAATAAGTCCATATGCAAAAGCTTCAGTACATGATTAGTGGAAACTTTACTTATTGGTTTGTAAGAGTTTCTAACCTGTTTACCTAGTACGTATGGTATGCGTAGATCAGACCTTAAGTAATTGAGAATAGGCAATCCTCGAACAAGTTTCTTGGAAGAGATCTTGGTGATTTGCTTCATATTGGTATGGCCTAGCTTTCTGTGCCATAGATTAGCTTCATCTTGTACTGATATTAAGCACTGTGATATTTCATAATTCACATCCAGAAGATAGATATTTCCATGTCTTCGTCCAGTAAAAGATTGAGTAAAGTCTTTACTGATTCCAGAGCACGTTCCTTTCTGGAAATTGATCTTGAAACCAGTATCACACAACTGGCTTATGCTAAGCAAGTTGTAATTTAATCCTTCAACTAAGGAGACATTCTTGATTGAAAGACTTCCAATCTTTACTATTCCACGACCAGTAATTCTTCCTTTGTTGTTACCACCAAAAGAAACTTTTCCTCCATCTATCTGGACAAGTTTTATGAAGCAACTTGAGTCTCCCGTCATATGTCTTGAGCAACCACTATCTAGATATTATTTAATCTTCCTTTTGATAGTGACCTGCAATTAAAAAGAATTCAAGCTTTCTTTGGTACCCACATCATCTTGGGTCCAGAAGAGTTAGAGCAATAAACAGTCTTCGCCCAATTCCTTTTAACAGGTCTCCAAACCAAAGGACATTCTTTCTCAAAATGTTCTGAGCTTTGACACTTGGAACATTTCAAAGCATTTCTGCCAACAGGTTTTACAAAGACTTTCTGGAAATGATTTTTATAAACAATTATGGTTGGTCTTTGTTTGATTCTTTCCTTCACCTTTGGGAAATCAATCGGTGGAATAGTTTCAGAAGTCATACCAAGACCTAACTTATCAAAGTAGGGTCTTTGTATCGAAAGAATCTTATCCAACTTTTCAGAACCATTTGAAAATCTTTTTGATATATTAGAAATATCATTTTTCAAAAGATTATTTTCTTTGGAAACAGAGTCTGAGTTTTCTTTCACAATAGTAAAGTTCTTTTTCAACTTTTCAAACTTTTCTTTCCAAAGTTTTTCCTGTTGCTTCAATGTAGAATTCTCCTTTTTTAATTCGGATATCCTCTTAAGAGAAGTTTTTAGACTAAGACAAAGTTCATCAATATACTTAGAAACCTTGACGAAAATTTTTAGATTACTAACCTCGAGTTCACTGTCTGAGTCTATATCTGTATCAAGGTCTAAGTTTGAATTGGATTTTGCCATCAAACAGATATTGGCATAATTATCATCACTCTCTTCACATTCAGTATCACTCCAAGTCATTGCTTTGAGTGCATTCCTGTATTTCTCAGTCTTTCCTTTTCTTTTCTTTAAAAGAGGACAGTTGGGTTTGATGTGTCCATTTTTCTTGCATTCAAAGCAAGTCACTTCTTTGTTAGAATCATCTTCCTCTGTTGATTTGTTTTGGAACCTTTGTGAGCTTTGTTTCTTCCAATTGAATTTTCTTCCCTTTCTGTTCAGCTTTCTGAATCTCTTTATCATGAGTGTCAGTTCTTCATCATCTAGATCTTCTTCAGAGTCTACAACATCAGAATAATCTGACTTTAAGGCAATAGATTTCTTACCTTTTGAATCTTCCTCTTTGTAAGACTGGAGTGTTCCAACCAGTTCGTCTACAGAGAGTGGAGCAATCCTCTATGTCTCTCTTATTGAGGTTTTTATGTAATTCCAGTCTTTAGAGAGTCCACGTAGGAGTTTGTTGACCTTCATATGTCTTGAGATTGGATGTCCCTGATATTCAAGACCATTCACAATTTCAGTAAAACGACTAAACATGTCAGTTATTGATTCTCCCGATCTCATCTTAAAGACTTCATATTGTACCAAAAGAATATTGATCCTTGTTTCTTTCACTCGATCGGTCCCTTCATAGGTAATGTGAAGCCTATCCCAGACTTCTTTTGTTGTATCACAAGAAGATATTATGTTATACTCAGTAGGGGATAAAGCACAATATAAGGAGTAAATGGCTTTAGCATCAAGAGTCTGTCTCTTGGTTATTTCTTCTTGAGTCATCTGAATAGGACCAGCAACTTATTTTCCTCTCTCTGATTCTGATGCAGCAGCAAGAATGATTCCTTTATCTACCACTTCCCATTCCAAAGAATCTTTCGATCTTAGAAATGCTTTCATCTTGTTTTTCCATATGCTGTAGTCTTTTCCATCAAGTATGGAGGTCTGGTATTGCTTTGACCTTCAACCAACCATGTAGGCAACATACTAGCCATAGATCTTTTACTCAGAAGTAAATACACTTCTTATAAACTAGTACACAAGCTCTGATACTAATTGTTAGGACTAGAATTAGCACTTAGAGGAGGGTGAATAGGTGACTAAAACGATGTATAAATTTTAACCTGAATGAGAGATTAATGAATTAAAAACAACAATCGATGCAAATGAAAGTAATGAAAGATAAAAGGATTAGGGATAGAGAATCAAGACTCCAGATTTATAGTGGTTCGGCTTAGACCAAGCCTATGTCCACTCTTCTGCACGGACAGCCCTTCTGGCTGGATTTCACTAAGAATCAAAAAGAGTGTTTACAATCTCACGCCCTTGAATCCACAGTCTAGAAACTCTACCACACTTCCTCAAGGTCTCACCACACTTTGGTCTCTCTTTTGATTACATGTATTGCTCGAAGAATAAGATCACAAAATAACAAAGAGATTCAAACTTTGGAATTCTTCTATCCGGCACCCTTTAACAACTTGAGTGTCTCTCTTATATACTTCTCCATGCCTTCATTACCGTTGGCACCTTGCAAAGAAATTCTTCCAATCAACCTATTGGACATAATCAATTTAGAGAGATCTCGAGCTCTTTAAGGTAAGTGTAGATAGCCCATCAATCCTGCTCGTCCATACAATCAGGATCCTGGTTTCCATAAGTAGAACTTTCCAAATATAAGTTGCGAATCTTAGAGAATCTATATTTATTCGGATACGAATATAAGATCTTGTAGTGCTGATTCTAGTCGAAAGATATTCCTTAGCCGTTGGAGCCAAAACCTTATTAGATAGAATCAAAATAAAAGTTTTTAACTTGACAGTCTAGAAACTGTCCATGAGAGTAGACTTTGAAACTTGAGTCTTATTATCGTCAGACTTTGATCTTCAGACTTTGCTAGTAGAGTCTACAAGTCTTCAGACTAGATTGATGGAAATGTTTTGTCGACTTCAAAATATCTGAAGATAATTTATCCAACATTGTCTTCCTCTTTTTAGAGGGCGCAACAATCCTAATCAACAAATTATCATGTAATTACGAGAAAATATGCGATTCCAGCACGCATGTTTGTAGAATCCAATGGCTTTCTTGCCAATCCTCACAATGCAACCTGATTTGTCGATTGGGTCGTGTTTGTCCAATTTATTATCGATAACAATTTATGTCTACATATTTTCACAAGCGATAAAAAAATTTCTTTCGTTTTTTTTTTTTTTGTAAGATGCAAATAATCATTTTCTAAAACACTATTTTAAAAATATTCTTTTACTTTGAGAAACAAACACACCCTAAAAGGAAGAGGGAGAGGAGAAAGATGTTGAAATTCCTTGTCTTATTAGTGCTTAACACATAAATCTTTAGAGCTGCAAGTCTCTGGTATCCGTGGCATGGACATACAGCTGGGGCTCTGTTGAGTTTATGAAGGTTCATGTCCCACATCATAAGGCAATAGGAAGAGTAGTATCAGACTATCAGTCAATATTGAGAGAAACCATATGATTAAAGGTTATGATGGATTTGAGCTATATGGATCCAGATCCATACAATAATTTGTTAATTACCAAAGGTAATTTAGCAGATTTTAAGGTGTGCGTCTATCCTTTCATTGATTTCCCAATAATGAGAACTTTTTCCTGCGTGTTGGGAATTACTGATCCCCAGAAACCGGATTCGACACTAAATCAAACCCCTAAAACGAATGCGGAAGACAAGCCCGGGAAAAATCACGTATCACCGATCGTAAAGCACACCACGGATTCGAGCGTACCTTGTTAGCCACAGATTAGACACCGACGCCGAAAACAGGAAGAGAATTTAGCGCTGTTCGATTCGATGACGACAATTCGCTTGGTAGGAAGTCGGCGTCGCTTCTTTTTACTTGGAGAGAGAGAACGTTTGAAAGAGAGGGAGACGTACGTACTGATTTATGAAAATGTGCGTTCTCCCTCTCTCTCATCCCTTTTATAAGTCCCTCCATCCACGGGCCTTGTTCCTGTGGGCCGGGCTTTTAGGCCCAACATGGGCGAACGAACCTTAAGCCCATCACTAATAAAACCATCATCTCCCACTCGCACATGGTCCGAACAGGATTCTCTTTACCTCTCTTCAACATTCATACCGGTGAATAATCCGTGCGACCAGCATACTTTGAGAGCTCGTTGCTATACATCTGTTAGTAATATATAGCAGCTCATATTGGGCGTCACACTCTGAGTAGATTTAGTATGCAGTACCCTAGATCGATCGATCACATTTATATCTCTCTTGATCTCTTTTGAACAATGATATATTTATTGTATTCACAATTATGATTATCCCAAAGATAGTCATAATTGGTCGACCGATGAATACAAAAGTACAATGTGATTCTCCAAAATCCGATCTTCCTCTTTCCTTCAAACTCTCAATTTCAGTTCAGCTTGCTTTTCTAGAAATGTCACATTAGATCGAATCAACTCATGACCATTGGCAACATTCTAAGATAGCAAACACTAAATAGAAATCTTGAGAATAAGTAAAAGTCATGAGGGCACTAAAAATTGAGGAACTCTATTCCTCAAGAGTCTCACACGTCATAAAAGTTGAGATCAAACTTTTGCAACTCTTATTGGTCGTCTCATGCATACGTAGTATGAAATACGTATTACGGTATTAACTCCTTTCCCATGGAGCGTATGTCTACATTTTTCAATACCGTACAGATGATAGTTCAGACATACCCAATGTCTAACTTGAGTTCACGTACCTACTTATTTACAAAATTCATCAGAACTCACATCCGGCATCTTAGACAGATAAAGTAAAATATGTGGGGTATTTTACTTTCGAACATAGTAAATATCATGTCCTCATCTTAACACTTAGTTAAGGCGACATATATATTTTAAGCTTGAGCTCTCGATTATCACCTTGATAATAAGCTTAAAAACAGTCTCATCTCTATTTATCACACATTAAATAGAGGCGATTACCCGTGTGAGTGGGCTAATCTTTTATCTGTCCGACATACTTCCTTAACTTAAAATAATGCACTAAGCATTAAGATGCATAAAGATCAAACAAAGATTCATAGGCATTAATAATGAAACAACACTAGTTCATAAATGTGAACAACTCAGGGAAATTACAATCCAAGTACATCGACTCTACGCAATCCTAGAGATTTTACATGACCACAAAACACATCTCTAGGTATTGGCTTTGTCATAGGATCTGCTACCATTCTATGCGTAGATATGTACTGTAAGTTCACATCCTTTCGTGCAACCATATCTTTGACAAAGTTATACTTGGTATCTATATGTTTGGTCTTGCCATGATATTTTGGATCTTTGGTTTACGTTATAGCTACTTGGCTATCACAATTAACTAATAATGGATTTGCTGCTTTCTCAATAACACCTAAATGATCCAAAAATCTCTTAAGCCAAACTCCTTCTTGTATTACTGCTGATAATGCCACGAACTCAGCTTGCATCGTGGACAAGGCTATACGCGTTTGTTTCTTACTGCTCCAACATATGGTGCCATTATTCAATAAGAAAACAAACCTAGAGGTAGATTTCTTTTCGTCTAAATCTCCTCCCTAATCAGTTTCAGAATAGCCTTCGAGTCGCAGATCCTTTCCTTGATAACTCATCGTATAATCAGCAATTCCCTTTAGATACCTCAGTATTCTCTTAACGGCTTTCTAATGTGCTTGACCTGGATTGGATTGGTATCTACTCACCATTCCAACTACAAAACATATGTCGGGTCTTGTACACATCATAGCGTACATCAAGCTCCCAACTGCACTAGCATAAGGAACGTGTTTCATTTGTTCCTTCTCTTGTGGAGTCCTCGGACACATTCTATGGCTCAATCCTTCACCTTTCGCAATAGGAGTGTCTATGGGTTTACAATCTTGCATACGAAATCGTTCAAGAACTTTATTTATATATGTTTCTTGCGAAAGAGACAACGATCTCTTCGAACGATCTCTTGAAATCTTAACTCCAAGAATGTATGCAGCCTCACCCATATCCTTCATCTCAAAGTTGGAAGACAACCAACTCTTGACAGTATTAACAAACTCCATATTGCTTCCGGCAATCAATATATCATCAACATATAATGATATGATCACAAATTGATCATTGGATCTTTTGATATATACACAATGATCCTCATCAATCATTGTAAAATCATATGCCATTATGGCATAATGAAAACGTATATACCATTGTCTCGATGACTGCTTAAGGCCGTATATCTATCTCAAAAGTCGACATACATTTTCTTCTTGGCCTTTCACTATGAAACCAGCAGGTTGTTCCATGTATATTTCTTCCTCTAATTCTCCATTGAGGAAAGTAGTCTTTACATCCATCTGATGTAACTCAAGATCCATACTAGCTACTATTGCCAGAATAATGCGAATCGAGGTAAATCTCATTATAGGAGAAAACGTATCTTCATAATCAATTCCTTCCTGTTGATTATACCCCTTCGCCACAATGCGAGCCTTATGCCTTTCTATCGAGCCATCAGCCTTTCGCTTTATTTTGAGAACCCACTTGTTCCCCAATAGTTCTGCGTCCTTTTGGAAGATCAACCAGTTCCCAGACTTGGTTTAATTTCATTGACTCCATTTCCTCTCCCATTGCATGAATCCATTTTTCCTTACTAGGGCAATTCAGAGCCTCATTAATATTTCTTGGCTCATCCTCATCTTGTGGAGCAACCATAAAAGTTTCCCCTTCAATGTCAAAACGTCGACGGGGAATACTTTGGCGACTTGTTCGCCGTATGGGAGATTGTACACTTTGCACATCATTCCCCATTATGCTCCCACTTGGATTAGATAATTATGATGTCATCTCCTTATGTGGTTGCAATTGAGAATGAGTTGAATTCAATTCATCACTTCTCATATTACTCCCACTTGGACGAACTCCACTAAGATCATTATCTTGATACAAGTCTTCAAATAGGGAGTAATCTTCCCCTATTTCGCCATTCTTAGGAAATTCATCCTCTAAGAATGTGACATCCCGTGATTCAAATTCAATTATACTCCCACTTTCCTGCTCACCTATGAACACATACCCTTTTGAGTGTTCCGAGTATCTTATGAAAATACTCTTCTTTCCTCTAGAACCCAATTTCCCAAACTTGTGAGAGGACTCATGTGTATAAGCAGCACAACCCCATGGCTTAAGAAAACTTAAGTTCGGTTTTCTACATGTCCATAACTCATATGGAGTGGAAGTAACTGATTTGGAAGGCACACGGTTAAGTATATAGGCAGCAGTTAACAACGCATCACTCCAAAGGTAATAGGTAAGTTAGCATGCGCCATCATGGACCTAACCATTTCCAGTAGGGTTATGTTTCTTCTCTCTGCAACACCATTTTGTTGAGGAGTATATGAAATAGACAACTGTCTTTCTATTCCTTTTTCATCACATAATTTTCTGAACTCATCAGATAAATATTTTCGACCTCGATCAGATCTTAATACTTTTATTTTCTTGTCTAATTGATTTTCTACCAAGTTCATAAACCTTTTGAAACAACTTAATGCTTCATATTTATGAGAAATCAAATAGACATATCCGAATCGAGCATAATCATCGATGAAAGTGATGAAATAAACAGCCCCATGCCTTCCTCTCACATTCATTGGACCACAGACGTCATAATGGATTAAATGCAGAGGAAATTCAGCTCTTTTACCTTTTTCCAAATGGTTTCCTTGTCGTTTTCCCTACTAGGCAATGCTCACATATGGGCAAATCAACTTTTTCAATGTTGCCCAACAAGCCCTCTTTGGCTAGTCTATTCATACATTGTTGGCCAATATGACCAAGTCTAGCATGCCACACATTCACATCATTATCATATGAATTAGGAGACGTGAGAAGGGAATAACAAACATTTGCATTAACATAGTCAATGTCCAATACAATGAAACCATCCAGAAAATAACCATAACCATAGTAGTTTGTATCCAAATACAAATCTACACCTCTATTATGGAAGTTCACATTAAAACCAAACTTAACCAACACTAAAACAGACACTAAATTTCGACGAATCTCCGGAGTATACAACACATCATGTAGGAATAAAGTGCGCCCACCACGCATGTTTAGTTGGCAGGTGTCAATTCCATTTACTTCAGCTTTGGAGTTGTTTCCCACATAGATCCACTTAGTTCCAGTCGGAACTCGTCGAAATTCCATGAAGGATTCTCTATCATTCGCTACATGGTCTGTCGCTCCTGAATCTACAGTCCACAAAGGATTAGATTCAGTCAAGAATACAGAACTTGACACGTATGCAAAGTTCCCAATAGTACAAAGGGTGTGTACCTTCTTTGGCTCGCAACAATTGCGAGCATAGTGACCCCTCTAGTCACAGTTTTAACATTTCACCCTTGAGATATTCTTCACATGAGGACGTTTTCCTCTCTTTTGTTGGTTAATTCTTGGTTTCTTGCAAGAAGGATTTGATCCCTTGCTTTCCCACATATTGAATGAATCAATGCGCTTGCGCTTAGAGCTTGAAGCCCCTTCTGAGCTTAAAGCAACACAGCAAATATATATATCCTGCTCAAATGCCTTGAGGCGTAGATCAGCTAGCTCAAGGTGGCGCACAGCATCCTCAAGATCTTCCATAACATGGTCAAGAGCTTTTAGTGTTTCTTGATTTTCCAACACATATTGAATTCTCATATTCAATATTTCACAATTCTCGCCGTTCAATTTGTCCTCTTTATTCAAATCAGCAATTATGTTCTTATTTGCTGAATCCATCAATATGAACATATCAGACATATATGCACGAGTTATTAAAGCCTATTATTTATGCATCCCTTTTGCACAGACCCATCATATTAATGAATAATTTCAAGTAAGGTTTTATAATCAAAAGGTCACTACGTTTCCAAACATCCTCCAAAAATCCTAACTTAAAACTATCATTAATATGATTATCATATGCAAAATCAATTCTATGAAGCTACAAAAACTTCTATAACTACCCACAGCAACCAGCAATAACAAAAAGCAACAGATAATTGACATACAATATAATAATAATGCTTTCAGATAATACAACTAACATATAAGTTGCTACAACAACAACAATCAAGTAGTAAACATTACATAAGATGTCCACAAAGCACACTTAACAAAAAACAGCTAATACATCTAACACCAAGCCAGCACACGAACTGGGAAAGATCCTCTTTTGTTCAAATTCTTGATCTTTTCGCTTGTAACAATGCAGTAATATTCTTTTACAAAATTCATCACAATTTTCTTATATGAAGCAGCTTCGTTGACATCCCATATGTGATTCAACACATCTTGCCATTCAGGTGGAAGAGTGTTAATGAAAAATCGCACCATCTCTGACTGTGGCATGAAATGACCATTCCATATGACCTTTTGTATCTTCATGTTGATTTCAAGAACATGATCAATTAAGTCACTACTCTCCTATCGATAATCAGTCAGCTCAGCTATCAACTTAGAAAGCATTTTCTTTTGTTTATCGGTAATTACGCGAATAGGCGTACGTAACTGAACGGGAAGCATTGTTCCTGCAACAAATGTAGAACAAATAAGGGATTACATATAATCCACATGGACTCAATTGGGAAAAAAGAAACAAATTCCTTTTTTTTTTCTTTTTTTTCTTTTTTTTTTTCGGTCAACGGTCAACGGGTCAACGGTCAGGTCGTCAGTCGTCGGACCGGACGGGCTGGTCGGACCGGACGGGCCGGTCGGACCGGTCGGGCCGGTCGAATGAACCGACCGCACGTGCCACGCGCGTGCGCGGGCTGACGTCACGCAGACGTCAGCTGGCATGTGCCGCGCGTGTGCCAGGCGTCCGTGGGTCGGGTCAGGTCGGGTCGCCGGCCGGTGACCGCCCAGCCAACCAACGTCGACGCTGATGTCATCGATGACGTCATCCCAGCGATTACCGACCGTTGGGTGACGTCATGCTGACATCAGCACGCGTCGGTCCGTCAACCGACGCGTGCCGGTTCGCCAGCTAGCAGTGCACACGTGCCGGTTTGCCGACCAGCGCGTGCGGCACGCGCTGGGCGAGCCAGCGCTTCCGAGCGCATAGCGCCCACGGGCAGCGGCTTTTGGCCGCGCGTGTGGGCGCATGCGGCGTCTCCCGACGATGTTCGACACATCGCCAGACTCATCTCGACGACCCCTTTCTCCCTATGCCATCAGAATTCAATTTCGACTTACGAAAACTCGGAAAAATGGGCGAACAGTGCTCAGGTGTCGGGCTTTCCCGCCCCGATCCGTACGGCCGAATTACTTTCGCGAAAAATCAATCAAAAACATCAAACAGGTCGGGAAAAATGTGAACTAGGGCTCTGATACCAATGTTGGGAATTACTGATCCCCAGAAACCGGATTCGACACTAAATCAAACCCCTAAATCGAAAGCGGAAGACAAGCCCGGGAAAAATCACGTATCACCGATCGTAAAGCACACCACGAATTCGAGCGTACCTTGTTAGCCACAAATTAGACACCGACGCCGAAAAGAGGAAGAGAATTTAGCCCTGTTCGATCTGATGACGACAATTCGCTTGGTAGGAAGTCGGCGTCGCTTCTTTTTACTTGGAGAGAGAGAACGTTTGAAAGAGAGGGAGACGTACGTACTGATTTATGAAAATGTGCGTTCTCCCTCTCTCTCATCCCTTTTATAAGTCCCTCCATCCACGGGCCTTATTCCTGTGGGCTGGGCTTTTAGGCCCAACATGGGCAGACGGGCTTTAAGCCCATCACTAATAAAACCATCACTGAGATAGCCAGTGACCGGAATTTCGTGCTTATTGCAATGGTGTGGTTAGTTTATGCAATTGAGTGTTAATTTGTGCAAATTGAGTGGTGATTGTGATTTTGAATATTTATTTCAAAATTACGAAATTATGATATTTAATTAGAAAAATCCTGTGTGTCGGGTTTTGACACCGAAAATGGTTTTAAGGATTATATCAAATCGTGGGATTTTAAAAGTGTGAATATCAATTTTTTTTTGTTCAAATTGACCATGTACCCATACCCGATTATTTTTATCAGGTGTTTTTAACACGAATAAATTAGGCCAAGTTCATTATTTTAATTGAGGAAGTGATGTGCAAAGCACAATGTCCTTGGCCGATATTGATTGATCGTGTGAGGGTCAAGTGAACCCATCCCTGATGTGAGTCAGTGTGTCAGCTTATGTGAGTAATAATATATCAGCTTGTGCGAGCAGCAGTTTGTATCAGCTTGTGTGAGCAATAATCCCTGGCTACGCCAGAGGACCGATGTGCGTCGGTAGTTCATGCTTGTGCGAGCAATAATCGAACTGGAACATGCAATTGCGTGAATCAATTGAATTGATCGATTGAATGGATTGAATGGATGGTATTGATTGAGTATATGGATTGTACTGACGTGCAAGAAGGAACTGAGGTAAGGTAAGTCCTCTGTCTTGTGCGCATAGACTGTTTTTAGGCATATTTCCTTCCTAGTCGGAGTTTAGGAGGTGAACTTGCTGAGACATTGTCTCACCCTGTTGTGGGCTCAATCTTTTCAGGTCCTTAGATGGCGGTTTCTCCGAAACGTTTTTGTCGGCCTATGAGGGTTACCGAACTGGTTACCGATTTCCCTGTTCCCGAGAACCGTAGAGTCTAGATCTATGAACTCTGAGTGACCATTGTCTGGGTCGATGAGGGCCTACCTCAAAGGGTACCTCATCGATTTAGGGCATGGTTTCGCCGCTGGCTCAATGGACGCAGAGTGGGTCCCTTACAGGATTTTGAGGTCCCAGCTACGGTAATAGACGTCACACATGGCATGCGTACAACTGACCCTCCTGGTGGTGCAATGGTGGACCAAAATCCCCAGGAGACTTCAGAGTTTTCAGTTGGGGATTCGTGTGCCTATAGGGCTTGTAGGCTTTTCTGGTTGAGTAGGCTTTTGGTTAGACTGGTGTTGTTTATAAATCGGGGTGTTTATAAAAGTGTTTTGGTTGTGAATATGTTTCATGCTTTTCTATCCCGTGTTGGTTGTTGTCAGGGGAGTTGTTTTGCTTTCGCATGTGCATTAAAATGAATGGGTCGGTGACGCTTCCTAGGACGTTGCAATTTCATCGACCACCGAGGGATGTGCGCACGCTCGAGGATCGAGACGTGACACCTGCCATCAGCATACCGATCTTTAGCCTACTAGTCGGGACCAAAATAAGGGCCAAAATCTAGGATATTACTATAGTGATGGGATCCGTACTCTTGAACATTGAGCTTGTGACCTTGTACTTTTGTGTGCACAAGATGAGTAGCTAAACGTTTCTCTTTTCCCTCATACCTTGCTAGATATCTTTAAATGGTAAGATAGCATAGCTCTAAATATTTTCTGAGAGTATGCTCTGCACTTACCTTTACAAAGATCTTGTGCATCAAATCCTTGAGGCCGGAGAGCTTGATTCAAATCGAATGCTAAGAGTCAATCCATTGTTTAAGGGAAAAGATTACTAAGAGTGCCTTAATTCTTGTATAACACTTACTTTGATGTTAAAACTTTTCATCATATCACTTTTTTTTCCATATTATCGGTTCACTTAAGCGACACCTTTTATATTTAAAAAAATGATCACTTAAGTGTTAACTTTAATTTCAGATGCCAAAAATATAACATGACATTACTTAATCAACTTGCCTGACCGACGTGGCCTGACAACATGCCTAATAAGCATTAATAGTCATTAACGACGTCATCTACATATTTTGACCCAAATAAAAATCTAATTTGGACAAATCACGCTCTTTCCCCAAATTCGAAAATCCCAATTCAGAAATCCCAAAATTAAGAGCTGAATCTTGCAACAAAGAGCAGGAGCAGGACAAGCAGCTCAAATTGGGAAACCAAGAATCGGTTCAACGTGGACAAACCACTCACATCGTCCCTGTTAAGAGATTCCTCCCATCGGCAGCGAATCTCAATTGCTTTTCTCCAAGCATCAAACAATAATTGTTCCCTCCAAGCATTGAGTCCTAATTATTTACAACTTGGATTGAGCAAGTGAGTGGGAGAGGATGACGATGGTGGGGGGAGAGAGAGGGAGAGATAGAGAGAGAGAGAGAGAGAGAGGACAAGCAAGTGAGCGAGCAAACGAGGGCAAACGGCAACTTCAAACAGTGAACAGGAGCGAGTGTGAAGTCCAGGGAAAGACAACGATCGAGAGATATCTTTTTTTCTTCTTCTTCTTTTTTTTTTTTTTTAGAGAGTGACTTGGTGCGGATTGTTTAAGCGGAGACCGACCAACCACCTCGTAGTCCACATTGAACTTGGTTTAATTATAATAATAATAAACAAGCCACGTATGAATTAACTTTTCATTAAAAAAGCTATGTAGGATTTTTTATCGAAATTTATTGTCGGAGATACTTAAATTATTATTTTTCTCCAATTTAGCATTTAAGTGATCGAAAGAAAAGTTCTAACATCAAAATGAATGATGTAAAAAAATTATGGCACTTCTAGTATCTTTGCCCATTATTTTGTCTCCTAAACTAATGCGGCTGAGACGAGGATAAACACGAGCAAAACTCACAAAACGCATAGGAGTGCACACACGCTCAAAGGTGCAAATTAAGCAAAAGGATAAGTCTAATTCCATGAAAATAAGATGCCGCATAAAACCCTACTCTGGGAAACTTGAAATGAAGCCTAACAGTTATTTAAGTTTAAAATAAACGTTATCATCTAAGATACCAAATAATGTCCGAAACGCTACAGTTAAGGAAATACAACAAAATAAACTACATGGCATGTTCGAGGCTGCGAGTATGCATAAGGTTTTCCGACTAAATAGTGACACCAAGAAGCAAATCGTCATTGGGACGAAATCACTTTATTTTAGGCAGAACAATGACGATTTATGACGACATTAACATGGGTAAGTACAATTACAAGAAAACTGACTTATGCATGTTCCTGTGGCAGGCTTGCCTACCTTCTGAGTGCACACATAGTCGCACAGGACCGTAGTGCACTCCGGTAGCGCAGGGGCCGTAGTTGAACATGTTTCCGCTCTCACCATCATCACCTCATTGCCTGCATCACAAGAAAGAAAGAAAAACGCAAAAATCAAACTTCAATTGTAGAGATGATTTATAAGTCTCAATATTATCTGTCCAAGACACCACAGTTAGTATCTCCGCAAGAATTATATAGAAGAAAACATGTTGACATTATAGTGAAATACAAGAGACGTGACACAAAATTTAAAATAAAAAGAACTTTCTTATGGACAAATTTGATTTACCAAAGCTTATTAAGAGAAAGAGGACGAGGAAAGACATGCTGAAGCCCTTCATCTTCTGGATCTTTTTGAAGTATACTGGGGAAGCTGCAAGGTTTTCAGGATGTGCAGTGATACATGCTGGGCTAGTGGGGATGATGTGTTTTATATAGTCATTCATATCTCGCTGTATAAGGCAATATATCCTTTACCCACTCTCAATTTGTAATTCGGGAAACTGTGGATTATCATTACTGAACTATTACGAATGAAAAAACAAATTTTGGATCTCACTACTATATATTGTTCTTGACATTTATTAAAAATAAAATTCAGATATAAGTCCACATGAAAAAGGGCACACAGAATATAGAAAAAAATCAATAAAGAAAGAGTAAGTGTTGATTGAAGTGAATTATGTCAAATTTCTCTAGAAAGGGGAAATCATTATTTAAAAAGGAGAAAGTGTGTCTTGAGTTTTTAGGAAAAAAATTAAATTCTTGCCTCTTTTGAATTACCACTTTGGATGTGCTTAAGTAAAGTGCATTTACTTATATTCTTATTATTTCTATTGAAATTTTGCGATGGAAAATTTAAGATTCAAAGTTGCTTTGGCGTTGCATTATCTAATATCAACAGAAGGGAGGAAAATCTCAATGTAATACTAATGATGGTCTAGGTGATCTTTCGATCTACCTCTGTGTTAGGGTTTGGTTATTCATTTCATGACCCAATACCCTTTAAAATATGTATATAAAAATGAGAAAGCTACATGAAATGCACCGTAAACTAGAATTGAATATAGATATTCCTAGAGCAAATTGTTTAACCAGCTCTAAATTTATTGTACAAATGTTGATTCAGGTCACAAACTTTTTAATTTTATCAATTTAGTCTTAAACATCTATACAAAATTCGAGTCAATTTATGCGGAAATTGTTCAATCAGTTATAATTAGCATCCGCACAATAAGCTTAGGACTAATTGCGTAATTTTCTCAATATTCGAAAACTTTCAATGGGAGTTGGAATATTGAGGAAATTATGGACTGGTTCGCTAAAGTGAAGTCGGCTTGCTTTTTTTCACCATGAACTTATCCTCTTGTACACAAGATGGTCCCCAAATCTGTGGGAGTTTGCTATCGGAAAATCAAACATGAGTACATAACTGATCAACCAAAAACACAAGACCAAATACAAGCTACAAGGTTCCAGAAGAAAAAATACGTTGGCGACAAGCAGTAAATCCTCGGTTTATCTCAACAACAGCGAGCAAACTTCATCGCGCAAGAACAAGCATAAACACTTAAACAAGTTTCATAACTTCGCTTTAATTAATAAGCACTAGGAATTATCAGCGAATGATTGCATGATTGTAGAACTTATACCACCGTGCTCACTCATAGATCTATATAATCCAACTAACTACATGATCCCTATATATTTTTCCAAATCACTCACTGTTTTTCCTTTAGTTACAAGCTGAACGTGACTCGTATCTCTACTGGTTCTTCTCTAGGGTTTCAACAAGAGACTTGATCTTTTCGACGGTCAATGGCTTCTCAAGGCACTCACCCAGACCCGCCGCGATGAAAGCTTCCTTGTGGGCTTCGGGGTTCCGCGAAGTCACTCCACGATCATGCTCTCTACTCCATCGCTCACACCCCCTTCGCCCACCTACATGTGCGAAAACAAGGACAACCTTCCCATTGTATTTGCAATTGATATTGGATATAAATTTGTGTCGAATATAAGATAGAAGGAAGAATAAATTAATTTTTACTTCAGGGCCATCCAAGATGGGCATCTCCATGTCCACGATAATAATATCAATCCCGAACTATCACTGCCCGCATCACGTCCATTACCGATGCTCGAGCTGTAGCGTGCCATTGTCTCATGTCGCTGGAGCACTTAATCGAGCTAGATGATTTTCCAGGCAATTGAATTGAAAAGATTGAAGATCATATAAGTCGAGTTCTACATGTGTTCCCCCAATGTGGAAAAAATGATGAATGATCAGAAATAGGGTTAATCACAACCACTATGGCATTTGCTTATGGTTGATTTTGGTCTTGCTTTTAGCATGCAGCCACTTTGGATTGTTAGCATGTCATATGCACGGCTTCTGGCAGACTTAGTTCGAGTAGCTCGGTTTTTTCTGTTCTCTTGTACCCATGCTTCAAGTAAAAAATGATGAAACAATAAATGACAAAAAGGAAAAAAGGGAAATTGTCCAAAAGTCCTAAACCTATTATATTTTTATCAATTCAGTCATAAACTTTTTAATTGTGTCAATTAAGTCCTGAACATTTTCACGTTTTGTCAATTAAATCTATCTAGCTAATTTTAATAGAAATCACTAGTGTAGATGCTAGCCATTTTACGTGGCACAACTAGCTTGACATAGACTATTTTTAATGATAATTTTAATTTTTCATTAATTTTTCCTATTTCTTATTTTCATTTTTCCTTTTTTCCTTTCTTTTTTATTATTTCCCTTTTTCCTTTTGCTAGTGGCCAATCTTGGGCAAAGGTTGGCCTTACCTAGGTGAGGGTTGCCCTCGCCACCACAAGCGAGGGCCCCCTTACCAAATATGGCAAGGTTGACACTCACCCAAGCAAGGACGGCCTTGTTAGGCGTTGCTTGGGTGAGGGTTGGCCTTGCCAATAAACGACCTTTCCATGGCCACTACCATGGGAGATTTACAAGCTTTGTGATAGAGCTCCCATGGTTGTTGTTTATCAAAAAGCTCGCCAAGCTCACACAAACCTCCCATGGCCACAAGCTCCATAAGTGAGAGGAGAGAGGGTGGGTCATCAACTCGAGGAGCTCGGCAAGGGTGGGCCTTGCTGGTTCGTCAACTCAAGGAGCTTAGTGAGGGTGGCCCTCACCCAAGAAACACCCAATGAGGCTGCCTTGAGTTGGGTGAGGATTGGCGTCACCAAATCTAGCAAGGGGACCCTCGCCGGTACTCAACCTCGCCTAGGCGACCAACCATGCAAGGAGGAAAAAAAAAGGACAAAAAACTAAAGGAAAATATTAAAAATATTAAAAACATTAAAATATTAAAATACTATTAAAAAATTGTTCATGTCAATACCAACCATATCACGTAAGATGGCAAGCTCAACATCATTAATTTCCTACCAAAATTAGCTGAATGGACTTAATTAATAAAATCTAAAAAAGTTTAATAATTAATTAGCAAAATTAGATGGCTTAGAACTGAATTGGTAACTGCAGCACATGTTACTGTAGCAAAGTACTATAGTAATAGGTTAGGGAAATCACTGTTTATTTACTATTCATATCAACTAGAATAATTCCCGACCAGGAATTGCAAAGCCTCTGTGCGTTTAAAGACTCATGAGCTTGGTTTTTATTTTTTGTGATCTCTTAATACCTATAAAAGGCAAAGATGATGTAATGTTTTGGACGGAATCTCTTGAAGTAAAGTGTGTGCTTATGCAAATTCTCTCCATGTCTCTCTAAACACTTTTTCTTCTTCAGCTTGGTAGGATCCTTTGAGAAGTGAAACTCGGCTAAGTTAGAGATGTTACTATCCTAGCATCTTTGAGCATTTCTATGCTCTAATCCAAATTTTCGGGTTGTTCACAGCTAAAAGATAGTCCCTAGAAGGTTTGAACGTAGGTTCACCTATTGTAGGATACCCATACCTGCTATAGCTGATCTAGTCTTCCCTAATTCTAAGCATAGATCCCCTCATCCCTTTGTGGGATCAAGGCATCCCACATACTTTGACTGCTTGAGGCAGGTTCTAAAGAATCCTCGACTTCCACAAAGGAGAAGTCAGACAAAATAATATTATTCAACCTGTTGAAATCATTACTAAGAGATTTGAGCAATCAAAAGGAAAAACGGCTTGGTCCTACTATCTTGAAATACCATATTCAACTTCCTCCATAATCGATCCTTCCAATTAATTCAAATTCAAAACCAAATTCGATATCTCTTTCATCCTCCTCCTATTTTTCAATCCTTGCTGTTAAATCATTTCCTATTATACCAGGAACCTCTTCAATATTCATGGCCGATCCTCCAAATCAGAAAATGAATTCAAATCCTTCTAAGCCAGAAGATATCCAACCAAATAACTCATCTCAAAATCCACTTTCTTCTTCCAAATAGTTTTTTACTATTGATGATATTCCTTATTCGAAATAGCCAGAAAGATTTGAAGAATTTAATTCTTGGCCGAACACTCGAAATCTCACGAATCATGACAAGTATGAAATCCTTCTCAAATGTGTTATAAGGTTTGCTAGAAAGTCTTAAACACCGGGGGCAATCAATCCCAGAAAATGACCAAGTTCAATTCTTGCTTTTTGCAGACTTTGACCAAGCCATGGCAACCATCTACCACTTTTTCATAGGAAAACCCGCCGATCTTACTGAGCTCACAAGAAGAGAATATTTTAGAAGAAAATGTTATTCTCTCCAAAAAAGACATCTCGAGAAATGCTCAAACTCTTCTATGGCCTTGAAGCTGATACAAATCTAAAATAGGTTTTCCTAATCTCTATTCGTAGAGAGCTTAGCAACAAGTTGAGAGAACCTTTCTCAACAAACAAAGGAGAATTGTGGATATTCCCTTTGGAGAAATATAGCAAGAAGTCCATCTCTACCTCAATGATTTGTGCCTCAAATGTCAAATGATGAAAACCTACATCAGAGACAGTCGAGAGCTTAACGGTGCTTGCTCACGCCGGCATTTAAAGATCAAATGTTCTAAATATGATTGTGATGGTTCTTGTGGAAAACCTTTCAGGAAGAAAATGCATTTTAAAAATTACTGGGTGGGAAGGTCCAAGCATGGATCTAAGCATTTCCAAAGAAAGAAAAAATGGTGATTCCTACGAACAAGGAAAGATCGCTCAAACAATAAGAAATCAACTCGATACTTCATCTACAACAAAAAAATGTCATTTAGCCAAAAATTGCTCCTAGGCGAAAAAATTGTCAAAACCACTTGATACACCACATTGAAATTAAGAATGGTGTTTCACTTGAAAATGATGATATTGAATCATTATTTTCCATTAATGAAGACCCATTTGAGTAAACTTTTTGTGTCATTCCTTGTTATCGAACCCCTAGTGGAACTGATTTTGATTTAGACTATGAAGATCTTTTCCATATATATTCTAGTCAAGTCTATTCTCCTCATTTTTCTATAAAAGTCATCACCTCAAAGTTTACTAAACCAATCAAACTCATTGCTCTTATAGATACTAGTGTCAGTTCTTCAATTCTAGACACAAAGGTTCTTTCTAAAAAATACTGGAATTTATATGTTCAGTATTTCAATTCTATCTTAGGAGATACTTTTTCTATAAATGTGCGAACTACACCTGTAACTATCTAGTTCTTTCCTCCATGTTCTATAACCACTAAAATCCTTAGATCTAGTCTCCCCAACAAAGATTTGATCATCGGTTGGGATGTCATGACGCAAATTTCTCAACTCCGAATCATTATTGAAAAAGGCCTTAAGTATAAAGACAAATTCTCTAAATTTGTCAATATCCAACGGCTCTTTTCCATCCAAATGAATTTACTGGATCCAATCATGCAAAAATTGTTAGAATCCTATTCGGAATCTCATTCTGACTTCTCTCAAAAGTGTCCCTATTCTTTGTGGAAAAATCCAGAGTTCTTTATTCGTCTTCCTTTCAAAAAAAGAAAAAATGAAAGCATAAATCCCATCAAGGCAAGTCATATGGAATAAACTCATAATATCTTGCTACTACTCAAAAAGAGTGCTAAGAGCTGTTACAGCAAAGCCTTATTAAAATCTCATATTCCAAATGAGCCTTTGAAACTTTCTATGTTAATAAACTAGTCGAGGTGAATCGAGGAAAGATGCGACTAATAATCAATTACCAGCCCCTCAACCTCTTCCTCCAAGAAGACAAGTTCTCTTTACCCTCTCGAAATTCCATTTTTGCTGGATGATCCAAAACCCACATTTACTCCAAATTCGACATCAAAGCTGGATTTTGGCAACTAGGCATTCATCCTAAAGACAGACTTAAGATAGGGTTCTATATTTCAAACCAGTATTTTCAATGGAAAGTTTTCCCTTTTGGCCTCAAAGTAGCCACATCCTTATTCCAAAAGACCATGTGTTGTATTTTTTAGCTAATCTTGTCAAATATAGTAGTCTACATTGACGACATCTTGCTTTACAACCCTAATGAGGAATCCTACTACCAAACATTGGGCAAACAAAAATTGAATTTCTTAATATGCACCTCAACAAAGGTACATACTATCCAAGGCCGCACATTGCTCGGGAATTGTTAAAATTCCCAAAAGAAAATTTCACGACAAAGCAAGTTCAACAATTTATTGGGATAATCAATTATCTCTGAGACTTTGTTCCCAACATTGCAACATTGCTGCTTCCATTACAATTTATGCTGAAGAAAAATTCCCCGCCTTAGAGTAAAGCTTAAACCAAAGCAATTGCCGAGCTAAAAGATGTTATGCAGAATCTTCCCCCATTATTAATACCATCCACTTAAAAGAGAATCCTCCAAACTGATGCTAGTCAAGAATACTGGGCAGCCATACCGTTTGAAGAAATTGAAGGTAAATGAAATCTTTGAGCTTACAAAAGTGGAAAGCTTTTTCAAGCTGCACTATCATTTTATTTTCAAGGAAATATAGGCAATAAAGAATGGGATAAAAAAGTTTAAATTCCATCTTATTGGCCATCATTTCCTAATATAATTAGATATGGCATATTTTCTCCAAATGATCAAATTCAAATAGAAGCAGATTCCCTACTCTTAATTATTTTGATGGACTGAATAATTTTCAAAATACTCTTTTGAAACCAAACACATTACAGGATCGGGTATACTTTTCCTCAATAGGAAAAGTACAAGATTGAAAGAATGCAAGATTGGCCAAATTTGGAGTATCCTCAGGAAATCATTAAACAAATCCAAAATGACATCCTCACTGAAAATCTTGATAATCTCATGTGGCAACGCCATGCATATCTATTCAGACTCCCTAGAGGCTTAATTCTTTATCATTTTGGATTAAACTCTAGGTATCCATTTATCCATCCATTAATTGGAAAGAAGATGATTTCCCTTACCAGCTTCGATGGCCGTTTTGGTACTTAACCAATAAGTACTTAATAACAGTTAAGTTCGCCACCAGAAAATTCATTGTCAAGTTAAACAAATTAATCGCACTTCGGCGTAACAATGGAAGTGAAAGCAACAAGAACTGTAACATTCTCGATTCCGAGCCCGTAAGAATCGGCCATAATGTAACATGCTCAACTTCAAGCCCTTTATAGGGTAAAAGAGAAGTCTGAACTCAGTTTCACCTGTTAAGCCCAGTTGCATTCGGCTTTATCCGATCATGGCTTAAGCACGAACCTTGGGCCAAATAAGGTGATCAATTGTGGTTAGACTCGATTGGAACCCCTTTTCCATTCACACACCACTCTCCCATTTCGCTCCTTTCTCTCGGCCTTGCATCACTAACCCTTCAAGCTATTCAAGTTAGTTCTTGAGGTTTGCCGAGATAAGTAAGATTCCTCATTTTCCTCTGAGAAAGTAGATCACGTCGTTGAGGCTAGTTAAGTGCTCACTTGTCAAGCCGTGGGTGGTGTGCGATGTCTTTTGTTCGATCTTGCTTGCTATTAGACATAGCCGTGTGCTTGAGTCATTTATGTTCAGAATGAAATCGAGGTTTGTTCGAACTGAGTTCATCGTAAGGCAAAGTTGCCCAAGCCATAAAAGCCTTGGTTTTGGCATAAATAGGATGCTAGTTCCAAGTCTCACTTGGTGCGGGAATCACCCAAGGCCGCAAGGTCCTAAGTCGACATTGAGGTATGTCAATCTTATACCTTGATCAATACGGGGATCGCCCAAATCCACGAGGTCTTGGTGAGGCATCAAGCATGCCGATTTCCATAGTTTAAATGGACACGGGGACTATGTGCTTGGTGTTGAATGAAATCGCAAGCCGAGGGTCATTCTTGATACATGTGTATTCACATCAGGTTAGAGCTAAGGTCCATGGATCTTGGGATCGTCACTAAAGCAAGGTGTACCCAAGCCTTGAGGTCTTGGATTGGTATCGAGGGGTACCGTTTTCGAGTCTTGTTCAGTGCGGGGATCGGTGCTAAGTGATTGATTCAAGTTACGGACCAAAGATCATTCTCGAATGAATGAGCACGCCTTCTGGCCATGCATGTGTCGACTAAGAGAAAAGATGATAATCGACTTGTGTGATGCACTTGTGTGTGTGCACTTAAAGAGGAAAAAGCACCTGTTGTCACGTAGCGTTGGCGGCGATACCTCATTCATTGAATGGGATGTCCTGGTTGAACCAAGAAGCCCCTAAAAGTATGGGATACCTAGTTTGATGGCTGGATACCCTAGTTGAGCCAGAATGCCCCTGAAAGTATGGGATGCCTAGCTTCATGGCTAGAAGCCCTAGTAAAGCCAGGAAGCCCCTAAAAGTATGGGAAGCCCCTGAAAGTATAAGATGCATGGCTTGATGGCCGAATGCCCTGATTGAGCCAAGAAGCCCCTCAAAGTATAGGATGCCTAGCCTGAGGCCGGATGCGCAACCTACGGCTAGAAGCACCTAAAGGTATGGAAAGAACCGTTGATGCAGTTAATGAACTTATTGAACATGTTACTATGTGCTGCTAATAAACTTGTTTGGTGAAATGACTTATTTGGTAAGTTGAAAGTGGATCACATACAAATAGTCGAAAAGTGGCAATAGACTTGCGATTGATCTGCCATCGACACTGTTTGTGAGTGTTGTACTTGCTAGGTTTTTATGGGAGCTATAGTCATGCTAGAGGAGATAGGATTTCCCTTGACCTATGTGGAAAACTTGTACTGTGATGTAACAAGAAAAGAGGGCCCGTAAATAAATGGCTTATAAAATTCTTATTATAATATAAATTAGTGTATTATGTGTGATGTATGTCCTAGTCTTCCAGCTTTTGTTTGTCTGGTGAGTTGTTTATTCCCATTTCTGCATGCGCATGATAACAAGATAAAAAGAATTGAGACGGTGACGAGCCTGGGACGTCACAAAAATAACCCTTTGTTGGATGAAATCCCTTAAGATATTTTGAAGTTGACAAAACAGGTTTATCAGTCTAGTCTGAAGACTTACAGACTCTTCTGACAAAGTCTGAAGATCAAAGTCTGAAGACTTAAGTCCGAAGCTAGCAAGACTCAAGACTTATATTTCAAAGTCTACTCACATGGACAGTTTCCAGGACGACGTTTATTCTGATCTTATACGATCTTTCTTCTAACGACTAATGGATATCTTTCTACTGGATTCAGCTCTAAACGATCTAAGTTTTATATGGAATATGTTTAGATTCTTTGACGACTTCGCAACTTATATTTGGAAGGATCTACTTATGGAAACCGATATCCTGATTGTATGGGCGAGCAGGATTGATGGGCTATCAACACTTACCTTAAAGAGCTCGAGATCTCTCTAATTGATTCTGTCCAATGGGTTGATTGGAAGAACTTCTTTGGAAGGTGCCAACGGTATTGAAGGCATGAAGAAGTATATAAGAGAGATGCTCTAGTTGTTGAAGGGTGCGGATAGAAGAATTCCAAAGTCTGAAATCTCCTTTACTACTTTGCGATATCATTCTTTGAGCGTTACATGTAATCAAAAGAGAGATCATATTGTAGACCTTGAGGAAGTGTAGTAGAGTAATCTACACTTTGTGGACTCAAGAGCGTGAGATTGTAATCACTCTTATTGATTCTTAGTGAAATCCAACCAGAAGGGCTGTCCGTGCGGGAGAGTGGACGTAGGCTTGATCTAAGCCGAACCACTATAAATCTGGAGTCTTGATTCTCTATCTCTAATCCTTTATATTGTTAATTGCTTTCATTTGCTGCAATCGTTGATTTTAAATTATTCATATCTTATTTGATTTGAATTGTTAAAATTGCGATAAACACCTATTCACCCCCCTCTAGGTGCTAATACTAGCTCTAACAATTGGTATCAGAGCATGTGTACTTGTTTATAAGAAGTGTCTTTACTTCTAAGTAAAAGATCTATGGCTAGTATGTTGCCTACAGGGTTGGTTGAAGGACAAAGCAATACCAGACCTCCATACTTTGATGGAAGGGATTACAGCATATGGAAAAATAAGATGAAGGCATTCCTAAGATCGAAAGATCCTTTGGAATGGGAAGTTGTTGATTAAGGAATCATTCTGTTGCTGAATCGACTCGAGAGAGGAAAAGAACCCGTTGTTCCTACTCTTTTGACTCAAGAAGAAATTACCAAGAGACGGACTCTCGACGCCAAAGCTATTTACTCTTTATATTGTTCTTTATCCCCTACTGAATATAATAGAATATCTTCTTGTGATACAGCAAAAGAAGTATGGGACAAGCTTCACATTACCTATGAAGGAACCGATCGTGTGAAAGAAACAAGGATCAACATTCTCTTGGGACAATATGAAGTCTTTAAGATGAGATCGGGAGAATCAATTACGACATGTTTAGTCGCTTTTACTGAAATTGTGAATGGTCTTGAATATCGGGGACATCCAATCTCGGGACATATGAAGGTCAACAAACTCCTTCGTGGACTCTCAAAAGACCGGAATCACATAAAAACCTCAATAAGAGAAACACAGAGGATTGCTCCACTTTTCGTAGATGAATTAGTTGGAACTCTTCAATCCTATGAAGTAGAACGAGAACAACGAAGAGGAAGACTCAAAAGGTAAGAAATCTATTGCCTTAAAGTCTAATGACTATTCGATGTTACTGATTCGAAGAAGATCTAGATGATGAAAACTCGGCACTTATGATAAAGAGATTCGAAAAGCTGAACAGTAAAAGGAAGGAAATTCAATTGGAAGAAACAAAATTCTCAAAGGTTTCAAAACAGGTCAACGAGAGGAAGATGATACGAATAAAGAAGTGACTTGCTTTGAATGCAAGAAAAGGGACACATCGACCTAACCGTCCTCTCGTTAAAGAAGAGAAAAGGGAAGTCCGAGAAAACGGGGAAGGCACTCAAGGCGAGACTTGGAGTGATACCGAATGTGAAGATAGTGACAATGATTATGCCAATATTTGTTTAATGGCACAATCAGACTCAGACTCAGACCTTGATTCAGACTCAGACAGCAAACTCGAAGTAAGTAACTTGAAAATTCCTGTTAAAGTTTCTAAATACATTGATGAACTTTGTCTTAGTCTGAAAACCTCTCTTAAGAGGATCTCCAAATTGAAAAGGGAAAATTCTACATTGAAACATCAGGATAAACTTATGAAAGAAAAGGTTGAAAAACTGGAAAAAGATTTTGTTGTTGTAAAAGAAAACTCAGACAATATTTTAAATGAAAATAATCTTTTGAAAAATGATATGACTAACATATCAAAGAGATTTTCAAATGGTTCTGAAAAACTGGACAAGATTCTTTCGATACAAAGACCATATTTTGACAAGTTGGGTCTTGGTATGACTTCGAAACTATTCCACTAATTGATTTTCCAAAGGTAAAAGAAAGAATTAAACAAAGACCAGCTAGAACTGTTTACAAAAATCATTTTCAGAAAGTCTTTGTAAAACCTGTTGGTAGAAATGCTCTAAGATGTTCCAAGTGTAAAAGCTCGAACACTTCGAGAAAGAATGTCCTTTAGTTTGGAGACTGTTAAAAAGAGTTGGGCTAAGACTGTCTATTGTACTAACACTTCGGACCCAAGATGGTATGGGTACCAAAAAGAGCTTGAATTTTTGTTAATTGCAGGTTACTATCAAAAAGAAGATAAAATGGTATCTTGATAGTGGCTGCTCAAGACATATGACGGGAGACTCAAATTGCTTCATAAAACTTATCCAGATAGACGGAGGAAAAGTTTCCTTTGGTGGTAACAATAGAGGGAAGATTACGGCCGAGGAACAGTGAAGATTGGGAGTTTGTCTATCAATAATGTTTCATTAGTTGAAGGATTAAATTACAACTTGCTTAGCATAAGTCGGTTGTGTGATTCTGGTTTCAAGATCAACTTTCGGGAAGAAACGTGCTCGGAATCGGTAAAGACCTTACTCAATCTTTTACCGGTCGAAGACATGGAAATATCTATCTTCCGGATGTGAATCAAGAAAGATCACAATGCTTAATATCGGTACAAGATGAAGCAAATCTATGGCACAAAAAGCTAGGCCATATCAACATGAAGCAAATCAACAAGATCTCTACAAAGAAACTTGTTCGAGGATTGCCTACTTTGAATTATTCAAAGTCGATCTATGTACACCATGCGTATTGGGTAAACGGGTTAGAAATTCTTACAAATCAATAAATAAAGTTTCCACTAATCATGTATTGCAGCTTACGCACATGGATTTGTTTGGACCTACCGAACGAAAAGCATTGGTGGTAAAAGGTTCTGTCGGTAATAGTGGATGATTATTCACGATTTACTTGGGTCTACTTTCTTTCAAGTAAGTCAGAGACTTTCTCTCTCTTTTCAAAATTTGCTAAAAATGTGCAGAATGAGAAAGGTCATACTATTACAAGCATTCGTACAGACCATGGAAGTGAGTTTGAAAATCAAGACTTTGCTAACTTGTGTGATGAATTTGGTTTTCAACATAAATTTTCTTCTCCATATACACCGAACAGAATGGGGTTGTGGAAAGGAAGAATAGATCTTTACAAGAAATGGCAAGAACTCTTTTAATTGGAAATCAAGTTTCTTCAAGGTTTTGGGCGGAAAGTGTTTCAACGCTTGCTATATTATAAACCGAGTGTTTTTAAGACCAATTCTTGAGAAAACTCCTTATGAAATTTTTAAAGGGAAGAAACCAATAGTTTCTTATTTTCAAATATTTGGATGCAAATGTTTTATTCTAAAGAATGCAAATGATCGTGTTGGTAAGTTTGAAGAAAAATCAGATGAAGGATTCTTTCTTGGATACTCTACAACAAGCAAAGCCTTTAGAGTGTTCAACAAAAAGACTCAGACTGTGGAAGAATCAATGAATGTCAAATTTCAAGACTCTCCACAAGTTCAGCAGATACAGAATGAAGACTCAGAATCTGTTCCAGACTCTGCTAAAGCTATCTCCACTGAAGCAGTTGCTAATTCAAAATCAGTACAACAAGCTACTGATGAAGAATCTACTCAAGAAGAAGATCAACAATCTATCGGGCGAACAAGAATCGGAAGCATAAGTCCGGTCATCCCTGAAGAATTCATTATTGGAAACATTAATGAGGGAATTCGAACAAGATCCAAAAGGCGAGAGGAGTCTAGTGCTTTGTTGCTCTTATTTCTGAAATAGAACCCAAAAATATCGAAGAAGCTTTAGCTGATGAAAGCTGGATTGAAGCAATGCAAGAAGAGCTCGAGACAATTCAGTATTAATGACGTATGGGAATTAACTCCCAAACCTAAAGGTAAATCGTTATTGGAGCTAAATGGGTTTTCGGGAACAAAGTTGATGAAAAGGCAAAGTAACGAGAAACAAAGCAAGACTCGTAGCTAAAGGATACACGCAAGAAGAAGGGATAGACTACGATGAGACTTATGCTCCAGTAGCAAGGTTAGAAGCAATCAGATTATTACTTGCTTTTGCTTGCTATAAGAATTTCAGGTTGTTTCAAATGGATGTCAAAAGTGCATTCCTGAATGGATTTATTCAAGAAGAAGTCTACGTAGAACAACCTCCTGGTTTTGAAGACTCAAAGAAACCAGACTCGTATTCAGATCGAAGAAAGCTTTATATGGACTGAAACAAGCTCCTCGAGCTTGGTATGAAAGGCTAAGTAATTTCTTAATTCATAGTGGCTTTTCTAAAGGAAAGGTTGACACTACGTTATTCATTAAAAAGGAAGGTAAAAGCTTTCTACTTGTTCAGATTTATGTTGATGACATCATATTTGGATCATCTAACGAGACTTTGTGCAAGAAATTTTCTAAGTCTATGCAGGATGAATTCGAAATGAGCATGATGGGTGAACTATCCTTTTTCCTTGGTCTTCAAGTTAAACAACTAAAGGAGGGAATATTCATTCATCAAGAGAAATATGCAAAAGAACTTGTTAAAAAGTTCGGTCTGGAAAATTGCAAGAAGACTGACATACCAATGTCAAGTTCCTTGAAGATAGACAAAGATGAAGCAGGGAAGAAAATTGACCAAAAATTATACAGGAGTATCATTGGTTCACTTCTTTATCTTGCTGCATCCAGACTTGACATATTATTCAGTGTTTGCATATGTGCTAGATTTCAATCTGACCCTAGAGAATCTCATTTAAGCGCTGTTAAACGTATTATTAAATATGTTGCTACTACTGCTAAGATCGGTCTTTGGTATCCCAAAGAAGGAGACTTTACACTTCTTGGCTATTCGGACGCGCAGATCTTGCGGGTTGTAGAGTTGAAAGGAAAAGCACTTCGGTACTTGTCAACCGCTTGGAAACAGGGTGGTATCCTGGTTTTCGAGGAAACAAAAATGCGTGGCTCTTTCAACAGCTGAAGCGAGAATACGTTGCTCTTGGAAGTTGCTGTCATCTCAAATATTGTGGATAAAACAACAACCGCAAGACTTTGGCATTGAAGACTCTTGCACGAAATTAGGTGTGACAACACCAGTGCAATCAATCTTACAAAGAATCCCATTCTACATTCAAGAGCAAAACATATTGAGATTCGACATCACTTTATAAGAGATCATGTTCAGAACAAAGAAGTCTTGATACGATTCATAGACTCAAAGAATCAATTGGCAGACATCTTCACAAAGCCTCTTGAGAAAAGCTTGTTTGAGTCTATTCGCTCAAGACTCAATATATTATCTCTTGAAGAATGTTGAAGTTCGGACTAAGTAACTAAAGTCCGACGAGAGCATCGACTCAAAGGTTAAAAGATTGAGAATACGAATCGACACGACCGTAAGTTTCCTTACTTAAACTGTCTTATTGATAAGGTAAGATTTTCTGTCTAATTTTAAGTCGGTTATTATTTTCAAAAGAGGTGGTTATCGTTTTATTAAGGCAGTTATTTTTCAAAAAGGAAAATTCAAGATTTCCAAAATATACGACGCTTGGTTATTTCCCGTACCTATTATCTTTTATACATCTCTTCTCCTTCGTTTTCACTTTACTCAGAAACCCTAGATCAAAAGCTTTTCACTGCTCTGCAATTTTTTCTCCCAAACTTCTCTGTTTCAAAGTTCTCAACTTTCTTGCGATACAAGTGAGAAAGTCTCTCCAAAGAAAAGCACAATGTCGTATCAGAGGAAGTCTTCCAGAATAGCAAACAGGGGACCACAAGGCTCTGGTGAGGGGCCTACGCATTTTGATCTCACCGAGGAAAGCGACATTCCCTGAGCAATCTCAACAGCAGTCATCCCCAACTAGACCTCAAGATGAAATGATTTATGAAGACATCGAACCAGTAAGAACTCTAAAGCCTGCCTTTGTTTATAAACTTTACTCTGCGTTAAAGGAAGGTTCTGCTATGACTTTTGTGGATGAGTTTCTGAAAGAGAAGGGTTATAGAAACGAGACGCAGTTTCTCTTACCGTAATGGAAAGGTCCGGAATTGTGCTCGAGGGAACGGCTGCAAGAGCATTTGCAAATTTCCCGAGTGACCCTAGGTTTAGTAGTATGAATCAGCCTGAGGGAAAGGATGATGATGAAAAGATGTTCATGCACTTTAAACCATGGATGGGTGTGGCTGCGAGCCTAAGAGGGAAGAAGAATGAATTGTTCCGCTCGGACAGGACACGGGAAGAGATATGAAAAATTCTGAAGCGTGGGGTGATGAACCCACGAACCGTGGATTTCGATTTTCTAGACTTGTTGAGTATAAATCTGCGAGAGAAATTCGAAAAGCTCCAACTTTATCAGTTCGCACTGGGGCGTGACACAAAGCACATTCTGAATTGACCGCCTATTTCTACCCCAATATCAGTTTCATTGATGCAAACAGTTTTACCTTTAGTGTGAGAGATAAGGAGTATGTCATTGATTGTGATATTTTGGCTGATGTGCTTGGTGTGGAAAGAAGGGCTTTCCAACCAATCGGTGTGTCTGTAAGTTCTGCTACTCTTGAGCTAGCAAAGGACAGAATTGCGAAGGAAGACTGTCTTATTCAGAATGAATGCAACAAATACTTTGCTGCATAAAATTGTAATCAACTGTCTAAGACCCAAATCGACATCTAAGACAGATGTTTCAATTTCTGGAGCGAAGTTGATGTTTGCCATCAAGATAGGTGTGAACTTCTCTTTGCCACATACCATCATCTTTCACATGTATAGATGCATGGTTAAGGACAAAGGAAAACTTCCTTATGCTGCTCTCATTACTCGTCTCCTCAAACATCTCAACATTCAACCTCCTCATATTCTCAAAGTGAAGACTATTGATAAAATGGTCATCGGGCTGAGGATGATTACCAAGATGCGTCTAAAAGAGCTTAGCAAGAAGCTGGAGCAATTCAAGGAAAAGACTCCTATCAAACTCAGACCAGACTCATCAGCAGCAAAAAGGAAAGGGAAAGAACCTGTGGCTGGTTCTACCAAGAAGCGAAGGGCTGTCATCCTGGAAGATGAAGATGATGAGGATGCAGTTCCTATTTCTGTTCTTATTTCTCAAATTGCTGCATCTACTCCAACTGTTCCAGAACATCAAGTTGCAGAGAAAGAGAAAGAGAAAGAGAAAGAGAAAGAGAAAGAGGAAGAGAAAGAGAAGGAAGAGGAAGAGAAGACAGAGAAAGAAAGAAAGGAAGAAAGAGAGGAAGAGGAAGAAAGAAAGAAGAACAAGCAGATGAACCTGGAAGAACAGATTCTCCAGCAGAAAAGGAGGATTTACATCACCTTGTCTCTGAGGAAACGCCTCAGAAAGATGAATTATTTTCTCCACCAGAAGACATGTAGACAGGGGGAGATAAAGAAAGCGAACACACACCTCTTCGGCTGACTTTTAGAGAAGAGGATGCTCAAACAGGTGTTAGTCGATCTCCTCCTGGTGCTGAGGATATTCATGCTGCACAGTTTCCTGAAGGAGAGGCTTCATCTCCACACACTAAACCTCCTGCTGATATTCATACTGGCTTGACTCCACCATCAGACCGAGCTGAAACAAGCACTCAAACTGACAACTCTGGAAATTTTCAAAAGCTGCTTGAGATCATTTTGGAACTTAAAGGTCAAATTTATGCCATGGGATATGAATTTCAGACCTTGCAGAATGAAAATCATGCAATGTTCATCACTTTGCATGATCAGCTTAAAGATGTTCAGCGTCAGATTCAGGATACTGCAAAGGGCGCTACTCTCACCCAAGTACAGGAAGATTTGAGGAAGTTGGAAGACACTGTAAAGTCTATGGGAGACTTTCAACTTGTTCGCATTCCTCGAGCTCCTTGATTTTTTTAATGCTGACAAAAAGGGGGAGAAGACTTTGCAGATTTTTGTTCGTTTTGTTCTTTTTCAAACCAAACCAAATCCTATCTTTTTATCTTTTGATTGCTTGACTTTGACTTGACTTGAGTTTTTAAACGTATGTAGTTTTTGGAATGTGTGCTCACCATGGCAATACTTCAAGCTTTATAAATTATATAGTACTGTCTGTTTATGACTAATGAGGTTTCTGTGAATGCAGATCTGTGTACAGGATAACTTCTACTATCTTATCTTTTATATGCTTGCTTAAAAGTTGTATTGCAGGGCAATTATATTCAAATCTGCAGGAAAGTTTTGTCACCATCAAAAAGGGGGAGATTGTTGGATGAAATCCCTTAAGATATTTTGAAGTTGACAAAACAGGTTTATCGAGTCTAGTCGAAGACTTACGAGACTCTTCGACAAAGTCCGAAGATCAAAGTCGAAGGACAAAGTCTCGAAGATCAAAGTCTGAAGACTAAAGTCTGAAGCTAGCAAGACTCAAGACTTATATTTCAAAGTCTACTCACATGGACAGTTTCCAGGACGACGTTTATTTTGATCTTATACGATCTTTCTTCTAACGACTAATGGATATCTTTCTACTGGATTCAGCTCTAAACGATCTAAGTTTTATATGGAATATGTTTAGATTCTTTGACGACTTCGCAACTTATATTTGGAAGGATCTACTTATGGAAACCGAGATCCTGATTGTATGGGCGAGCAGGATTGATGGGCTATCAACACTTACCTTAAAGAGCTCGAGATCTCTCTAATTGATTCTGTCCAATGGGTTGATTGGAAGAACTTCTTTGGAAGGTGCCAACGGTATTGAAGGCATGAAGAAGTATATAAGAGAGATGCTCTAGTTGTTGAAGGGTGCGGATAGAAGAATTCCAAAGTCTGAAATCTCCTTTACTACTTTGCGATATCATTCTTTGAGCGTTACATGTAATCAAAAGAGAGATCATATTGTAGACCTTGAGGAAGTGTAGTAGAGTAATCTACACTGTGGACTCAAGAGCGTGAGATTGTAATCACTCTTATTGATTCTTAGTGAAATCCATCCGTAAGGGCTGTCCGTGCGGGAGAGTGGACGTAGGCTTGATCTAAGCCGAACCACTATAAACTGGAGTCTTGATTCTCTATCTCTAATCCTTTATATTGTTAATTGCTTTCATTTGCTGCAATCGTTGATTTTAAATTATTCATATCTTATTTGATTTGAATTGTTAAAATTACGATAAACACCTATTCACCCCCCTCTAGGTGCTAATACTAGCTCTAACACCCTTGTCTCTTGCAACCCTAGAGATGGGGTTGGGGTCATGACAGGAACCTCCTAAGTGTGCTTAATTGGTTTTATCCTCTTAGTTAGAATTGCCCCTCGGCCAGAACCAAAAACACATATGGTTATGTTTTTCCGTCGACCATGGACTTTTGTGAGACATAATGGTACTCTTACCGATGCACTGAAAGAAGTAGGAACCATCACCTACAAGCCTCAACCACATCTTCAAGAAGCTCGTATCTATAAATCATTTTCTAATTGCGTCGAATATGTCAAATACAACTATAGAGAACTGTAGAGAGTCCTAAGCCAAGAAAATCATACCATTCCTGAAGAAGTATGGAAGTACTTTACACCCATCCCATGGGACCACTATGGTCTTGTATCTAAAGCTAGACAAGCACTTGAATAATTCAAGTAAGCACAGAGTCAAGCAAAGACACCTCCATCACAAGAACAAGAAATGGTGGACATGGATGATCCCGTATAGTCCACTTAGGAATCCTATGCCCTATAGAGAGGTCCTCTATCTCTAAGTTGGTTTCACATTTCTATCACATCGATTTTGTCTCTTCTAGTAGAGGTTTTTGCAAGAGCAGTAAAGATCAAAGTACTTTGTGGTGGTGGAAGAGAATACTCTATTCAATGATTTCCTGAGGATATTCCAAGCTTGGTTGGTCGGGAGTTATTTTAGGTAATATGAACAGTAACTATAAATAGTAATTTTTCTAGTCTATTACTACAATACTTTGCTACAGTGACCTATGCTACAGTAACTTTCGCCCGAGCTTTGTAGTTGGGTCAACTTCATCAAGAGAATTTGTACAATACGAACACTAACAAAAATGATCCCAAAAACAATGACCATAACGGCCATTGTAGTAATTGACAAGATCTCCATTACTCTGAAAGTATTTGACAAGCTTTTTTGGATCTGACTCAGAGATTTAGAACATAAGGTTCAATCATAAATAGAGGTTCGTAGTTGTGAGATAGCATACCTACTGCAACTGACCTAATCTTCAACTTTCTAGACAATTTTCTTAGAGCAAATTAGGTATTAAAAGGGCATCAATTGAATAGTTAGTGTAATTAAGTCCTCAACCCTGGACCTTTGGTTGCGTAAGAAGTGAGGTTCTCCATACCTCACTTAATTTCTGGCTGATCATAATAGGCTAGTGGTGTTTCCCTCATATATGATTATCACAAGGTTAATAGAATTAGAATGAATTTCCAAATGTCACACGAGGTAAAAGTTTGAAAGAGCAAGTTAGATACTAAAAGGGCATTAGTTAAATAATTAGTGTTATCAAGTTTCCGACCCTAGATTTTTAGATACGTAGGAAATGATGTATTCTCCCATACCTTGTTTGGTTTCTAATTGACCACAAGAGGCTAATGGCAACTTCCTTATATATGATTCACATAGGATTAATAGAATTAATATGAATTTTTCAATGTCGTGCAAGTAAAGGATTGGGAGAGCCTGCGCCAATTGAGGACCGTTGATCCTCAATTTGACACTACCTCCAAACTTGTCTTCCTCTGTTTAGAGGGCGCGACAATCCTAATCAACAAATTATCATGTAATTACGAGAAAATCTGCGATTCCAGCACGCATGTTTGTAGAATCCAATGGCTTTCTTGCCAATCCTCACAATGCAACCTGATTTGTCTATTGGGTCGTGTTTGTCCAATTTATTATCGATAACAATTTATGTCTACATATTTTCACAAGCGATAAAAAAATTTCTTTCGTTTTTTTTTTTTTTTTTTGTAAGAGATGCAAATAATCATTTTCTAAAAAAATATTTTTAAAAAATTCTTTTACTCTGAGAAACAAACACACCTAAAAGGAAGAGGGAGAGGAGAAAGATGTTGAAATTCCTTGTCTTATCAGTGCTTATCACATAAATCTTTAGAGCTGCAAGTCTCTGGTATCTGTGGCATGGACATACAGCTAGGGCTCTGTTGAGTTTATGAAGGTTCATGTCCCACATCATAAAGCAATAGGAAGAGTAGTATCAGACTATCAGTCAATAGTGAGAGAAACCATATGATTAAAGGTTATGATGGATTTGAGCTATATCGATCCAGATCCATACAATAATTTGTTAATTACCAAAGGTAATTTAGCAGATTTTAAGGTGTGCGTCTATCCTTTCATTGATTTCCCAATAATGAGAACTTTTTCCTGCGAATAAGGAGTATTTCTCATCTCTTAACAAGAAGAAACCGCGGAGCCTAACTTTCTTTAACTGCTAGTTGCATAGCCCTCGTTTTGCACATGCATATGTTAACGTGCGCTTTTTCTTTTTTTAGTAATTGTGTATCTGTTATTTTGGTGTTGTCATCCATTGAGTGCATAAAGTACAAGAAGAAATTGCAAAGTTGGAACCCATGATAGAAGTTAGAAAATAGAAGTTTGACAGCTATTATCACTATTTTTATTTTTATTTTTATTGTAAGTTAAGTACCGTATCATTTGAAAGTAACCTTTTCAACGGTCAAGCTAAATCTCAACGTCAACTTATCTATCCAGTATTTAAGAGAAATCCAATTGCTAAGATAAATGGGTTTCGAAAGTAAGAGCAAGCACGTGTAGTCCTGTACGCTACAAAAGGAGAGAAATTCACCTTCCCCGTCCTGTACGCTACACAGCTTTTGACTACACTAGAGATCATTTCTCTTGTTGATGGTGAATTAATGACTTTTCCAGCTTGTAATGTTCATACATTGGCCTTTCTTTACCATCTTGTATGCTTATACATTGGGCTTGACCTAACACGGTCGTTTCGTTTGTTTACCACACTCGGTTGAGCCGTATACAACCCTCCAAGGGAATCAATCGCCCATCCGAGAGACGATACATGAAGGTCATGTTCCGCCATGCCCATTCCGCTAAATTAACTCCATTTTCAGGGGGGGAGAAAGGGAGGAAACAAAATTCAAATCGAGGAAAAACAGAACTGGAAAAAAAAGTAAAAAAATGTTCAGCTAAGTGGTGTTAAAGTGATCTGTAGTGAGGGGAGGATCGACAAGCTTAAACAACTGAGTAGCGGTAAAAACTCCCACTGCCCTTACACTCGTGCTTGCTATGCCGCTGTATAAATCACCATATCTTACTACTACCACCATTTTGTACTTCTTTTCCAGAATCAGTTCAATTACACGACCAATGGATGTCCTGGTAGTAACACAAGGAGGTGGACTTCTCATCATGGCTGATAGCGGAGAATTCAACTGCACAAAATGCACATCGCATTTAGCACCTGCTGAAGGAAATGGTCGGACAACATAGCTAAGCAGGCAGATCTCTCAAACAACCGCAGAATTAGATGCCTTTTTCATCTGATCCTCCAAACCTCCTTATGAGTTCTAGTATGAAAATTGTTGTAAAACTCAGATTTTTATTTTCCGTGAGTACTTCCAGTCAAACCATGCTTCATACCAGAAAAAATCAGTCTTCATTAAGCCATATCTATTACAAGACCAATTCCATATTATTAAGTAAAATCACACAAAAGTTCTGCTAAAATGTCAGACACTACTAATGCAGACAGAAGACAAATCTGGAGTCTAATGTTAACAGGGTTAAATTGCATCTGAACACAACCACAAGCAGAGAGATGTCCGCCCCTCTACCCAACAAGCTCTGCAGATAATTAGAAAGCAATTTCTTCGAGGTAAAGCCTCAAGACAGTTGAAGCTGAAAAGAAGGAGCTTACCTCATTACAATCTTCACAATGCAAGAGCCCTATGCAGCTACCCCAGTCATCTACAATAGGGACTACTGAATCCCTAAAGAACCGCATAGTCACTTTCTTCAGAAGCAGAGTACCTGGTAGAGGTCTAGCTGCTTCAAACGGCGTCATGATACTTTTAATAGGTTCGTATAAAGATACCTACACAGGAAAAAATGGTTTTATGGGGCAACTTTAAATTGTTGTTCAATTGTGGACTGTGATGCAGATAAGTCAAAATACAAGACAGCCAGAAGAGAGAACATGAAATAAACTGTGGCAATTAGCACGAATGTTTGACAAATTTGCTATTTGACTTTCTAGAATAGCTACTCCACGTACCTCCCATATCAGCAACAATTACAACTACAATGAAGACAAAGAGGACCAGATGGTAAAGAGAAGTTTAAATTTAAGTGTTACTATAATTAGAGCTACATATGAGATTGCACGTTTTTGGCATGCAACTTTGCATTGACAGTCATCTATCAATCAAGTCTTTGTAGCAGATTGCTTGTAACTGTAATATGGAGTTCAACTATACATGGCCATCCTTAAAGTTGCAGTAGAAAACTTCTGATAATTTTGTCTAGTCAAGTTTTCAAATTCTTCCCTCTCCAATTTCCTCAATTTTTTTCTCAAAGATTCAAATTCCATAAAAGTACCCTACTAATTTTTTTCAGCATAAGAAATTGCGCCTCTTTCATTACCCTACTAATAAGAGGTTTACATTTGCTTGTTTTCTTTTTCCTTTCTCATACTCGAGTTTGAGAGATTATCTAGCTTATCTTCTACACATGACCTTATTGCCACCAACATTTTTGTCATTCCTCCTCCCCACTTATTACTTTAGCACCCACAAGGCAGCCATAACTTTTGCTTTCTTATTACTTTAGTTCTTCCACAATTCCATCTATATGTCTTGCAATGTTTTTTTTAGCAAGTTGCAGAATTTCGAGTAAGGTCTACTTTTAGCAACCCGAGTAGTACGGTGATTACTTATTTCCCATCAAGTTTTCAATTCTACAATTTCATTTATGGTACCGGTCTTTCTTGCCTTCCTAACTTTTTCACACCCACATTATCTTCCTTTTATTCATTCTTCATCTTGAAATAAATTCACTAATCTTCACACTTTGTCTTTGAAAATAAGCTCTTGAAATGCTTTCACCCACTGTTCTTCAGCAAATTGTGCATAGAGTGCTCATAAGGAAAACAAGTGACAATTTTCATGCAAGTATAGTTGGTGAGATAGAATGTACTCAATACCCTAGGAAGTAAGTGAGGACTGAACAAGGAGTTTGCAGTTCCCAACAAAGCCTCTATGTGCATAGCGACCTGCAATTCAGAAGGCAGTCCACTCAAAAAAAAAAAGTAAAAAAAGAAACTGCTGGACTAAAGAAAACAAGAGACCGATTAAATAGACCAAAAGCTAAATAATGTCGTCATAAGCCAACTTTGAAAAGTGTCTCCAAGGACAGTCCGGTTCAAATTTAAGGTGTCCATAGGGAGGATTCCACGGTTTCTTTGCTGATTAGATTTTGATTATAGAAGCACTGAGAAGAGGCCAATTTGCAGCATTCCAATCATGGAAGATAGGATTCCAAAACTTATATTCTCTGCTGATTAACTTTTAGTTACTAAACACCGAGAAGAGGCCAAGTTACAGCATTCTAATCGTATGTATACCAGATCAAGCTAAATTAAGAAGAAATCTGGAGTCAAACAAAAAGATCTATGAATCATGATACAAATTCAATAGAAGCCATTCAACATATAATTCAAAGAACACATCCAAAATCTCATACCATGCCCCCTCGACTTGTCCATGATATTGCCTTCCACCTTCTCATGATGTCATGTAGGGTCCGTACAGCGATATCTACCTGAAAAAGAGAGCCATAACAATGAGTTTAAAGGAGTTCATTTCTCAACGAATGTAGAATTGACGAAACACTATGCATGTCCTGACAAATTCTAGTGGTTTAGAATGCGAAGCAAAACCGTGCCTAATCAAGCAACAAGAGCATGAAATAAAGAGAAATCCCATTGAAAAAGACGTTAATCATCTATACGGCAGTACTTGTAGGAAAGCTTCATTACTCTACTTCTTAACTGGCAACTAACATATTTCAGTAAGAAATAAGTTCGGAAAAGGGTAGTTACAGACACTGAGACAGTCTTATGTTGAGCCCACATTGAGCAAGATCCAGTACCTGACCATCATTTAAAGCGGCCTCCATGAGAAGGTGATCTGCCTCTTCTTGAACTTTAAAGCTAATGGTTCCAGCACAATCAGGCCACATGCGCCTATGCAGAAGTCTGACCGTTCCATAATCTCCTCTAGCAGCTAAGGCACGCATCATGGAAAGATATAGGTGGGACTTTGGTTTTAAGTCTGAATTCTGACCAGCCCGTTTTAATATCTCTCCAAAAACACAAAAAGCACCTACGCATAGGACAAATGCAAGTAAAAGAAGTCAGTGGACCTTCTTTACGGTGGCTGATTCAAATACCTTCATCTAGTTTACTAGAGGAAGCAGCTAGATACATAAGTCCTCAAACAAATGACAAGTTGACCCAAATCATAACCTCAACTTCTATAACTTCTATGCAAATACTAATAAGTAAAACAGCATATGTGCACAGACAGATCAAATCCAACAAAACTTTCCAATTGATCTCCAATGAACTTTCAATTATTATTATTGATTATTCCATCAAAATATACTTGCCATTTATCATTACTATAAACATCTTTCACATGCAGATACCTTTGATTGATCCACAATTCAGAAATGCATCAACTATTGCTGTGTAAGCAGTCCGATCCAAAACCAGATCATTACGTGATTTCATTTCACATATAATCTTCTGAACTGAAACTAAATCCATGGAGTGCCCCAAACCCTGTAAAGAAAAGCTTGAATGTCAGATAAATCAACAAATATTGAACAAGCAAAAAACATGCTGCAACAACCATTTGAATCCATATGTGTTTCAGCTTCATATGGTAGAAAATGAATCAACTAACTGCATTTGTCTTGCTGGTCCAACTCTCGAGCATTTATGCTCCAAATCCTTCATTGGTGTCGGAAAGAAACTTTAAAGATGTGTCAGGCCCATTAGAGGAACCAATACAGATCATGATGGTGTCGGAAGGAAACTTTAAAGATGTGTCAGGCCCATTAGATGAACCAATACAGATCATGATGAGAACACTGTTTTGTCTACTCCAGGTAATCAGGTTTTCAATCTTTCACTGAAATTCTTGCTAGTGGAAAAGGATTTCCACAAACACATGGAGTTAGAACACCAACTTAAAAACACTTGAAAAATAACATTATTCTGTGGCAGCATGGTGGGGAGAAGAAGAAAACTTGGTGCGTTTGCTTTCTTTAATTAAGTTCTGGTGTAAACTGGACCCACAAAGATGAGAAAGGTCTGAAATTAGAAATCCAATGATGAGCACTGGGATTGGCCACTGAGTTAAATATTAAGAAGTGAGGACTTTCAAATACAACCAACATTAAAAGTTCTAAGTAGAATAAGTTTACAGTTTTCTGAGGATGAAGACAATAATTAAGAGACTATTTTGACAATTTTATGTGATATGCTAATATACATTTTAGACTTGTTTTTCGACAACTTAAGCTTTTGGGACAAATGGTCATCTAACATGGCATAACAGCTGTACCCTTGCTGGAGGACACATTGCAAGCATGGTGTGTTCTTCAGTTTTTTCAAACCGTACTGGTGAGGGAACAGGTTGAGCAACTTGTGTGCAGTTCAACTAGTTGAAACTCCACTTTGACCGCTTAGTTGATATATGGTAGATAACATGTATTTAGTTCACGAAAAAGTATACAATGCATGCATCCCAGGCCTTCAATTGGCATCCCCTTTAAGGTTCCACTCCTCCTTTGATTGATTTCCATTGCATGTTTTACTACAATAAAACTGGCTCAAACATTATGACAGCTGAAAACAATACGCTCTTCGTTTTCCTTTATAGTACCATCATTCTGTTCAAAATGCAGAAGCACAATACCAAAACCAAGGAGTATATGTAGGAAAAGAAAACCAGTTCAGATCATCCAAGCCTTTGACTTTGATTATAGCCCAAAGTTTGCATCAAGCCAGCCAGATGGATTTTTCTATCTAGATTGTTGGTTAATTTTATTTTTCATTTATATCAGGTTTACTAAGCAATTACACTGCAGGACTCTTATCTATTGAGGATGTTCTGCTCCTTTCACAGTATCAAGTCCCTTTAAGCCAAGTGAATTGCTTTTCTAGAAGCTCTTAGCATTGTAGATAAGAAATTCAAGTGGCGACAGGGAGAACTGTTTTGTGGTGGGTTGGCTTCAACCATAATAGAAAAGAGTGTCAAAAAGAAAGTATGACAACAGAACTAAAAAAAGTAAAATTAATCAGATCGGCAGCAGTCGGCAGCAGTTTTATCTTCTGGGAATATAAGGATCTTCCCAAAATCAAAAATTCTTTCTGATAGCTTATTCATTTTGCTTACTAAAATTCATCTCAAATTTAGGCATATGTAAATATGAGAAGTGATCAAACTCTTACAAAAGAAGAAAAATTTCAAACTGAGACATGGACTGGGTTAGTCCATAGGTGCAATCCTTTTCTAAACATATGACCTCAGTTCCAGGCCCAACTACCTAAAGTATATAAAGATTTTATTTGCTGCAGCAACTTTGCTGGGAGCTCTTCCCTCCCTTCTCTTTATTTTGAGTCATGATGATAGCTTCAAAAGCTGCTCGTCTTTTCTTGTGGTACTAGACATATTAGTCGGTCACTACTCTGTATGTGTTCTCTCCACATTCTCCTTCCCTTTTGCCAATGGAAATCAGTCTTGCTTGCCAGTTCTCCTCCTCTGACTAAATTACAGTTTCATGTGCAAAAATAAGGAAAAACAAAACTAACCTTAAGCAAAGTGGTGTAAGTTACTGCATCAGGGAGAACCACCTTGTAGCCATTCATCTCTCCTTTTTCCTGGAAAGAAGTTAACTTGAGAGATAGGAGTATAAAAATAGATCGTTCAAGCTAAAAGTACAGTAACCAATTATCTAACATTGTCAAATAATCAAGATTCAGACTTTAAACTAGCCCCTAAAGTAAATGTTCTAGACCTTCATTTCCTCGAAAAAACACATAGCTGCATCAAGATTTCCTGTTTTTGTGCATGCGAAGATTAGAGTATTATAGGTTAGTCTATCAGGATCCAATCCTTGGTGTGACATCTCCTCGTGGACATTTAAAGCTGCTTGGGGCAAACCGGAGTTTATGTATCCCTGGCATATACAGAAAGCAGAGTCTTAAATCAGCATTCTCTTCCAGTATTAGTTACAACTTGCTATAATAAGACAATAAAGCATGCACACTCAACAGGAAAAGTAGATGCTTTACACTAAAAAGGTGGCATGCATACCTTCATCAATAAGTTGTACATTAGAATTGAAGGTCTGCCACCCTCATGTAACACATAGCCATATCGAGCAAGAAGACCATTAGCACGGCGTAGATCTCCTGCACTAAAACAGTGCAAGCGCAACATTGGAAAGGACACTGAAGCTCGTAATGATAAATAAATGAAATAATCTGCCCTCCATCAATGAGGATAACATTGCTTTATCTAGCATACTTATTAGTGATTCAAGCAGACATATCCACACAAGCTACATGGTTGTCTCAGAGTCAGAACCACAAATGCAAGTACCAAGAAGCTGGCACAATCTTGTGGCTCAAAACAGCAAAGGAGATATTTATAAAAATAACCTTAATGAAGTTGATTGAAACAAATCAATAGTAAGCTTATGCAATTGCACTTTTAGTCAACAAGCAAAAAACAGATACTTCAATGAAGAGCTTGTCACAACAGCCTCAATTAAGCTGATTGAAATTGAAACAATTAATAAAAAGCTCATATAACCCATGTTATCACTGAACAAGCCAAAAAATTAAGCAGTCAAGGGCCTGTTTGGATAAGAAAACTGGTTCACCTTTCAATAAAAATGGAACAGCACCAAAAAGACAAGAAGAAGAACAACAACAAAGAAGAAGAAGTTGTTATCGAAGTTGTCATTGTGAACAAAAACACAGTTTCCTATTAAATAAAAAAATCGGCTTCTTTACTTTGGAAACAAGACAACCAAATGGGTTTATAAGATGTAGTTTTCACTGACAAAACATGGAATTCAAAATAATGGAATAATCAAAAGGCTTTCCGGAAGCACATGAGCCCTAGACATTGCAAAGAAAGGGTCTGTTTGCAGGTGGCAATTTTCAGTCCTCCGTTTCTGCATGCATCAGAAAAGGAGTGCACATCCATGTATATAACAATAAGAGGTTGATGAAGTCTAGAAAAGCTTATAGACACAAAAGAAGACGTCTATTTGTGGTGCATTTTCATTAATAATTACATCATAACAGACTAGATTAGAAAAAAAAAAGAATGATAAAAATTAATAAGAGGACTGTAACAGAAAATTAGGATAATCGTATATTTCTTAAAATTCATCATGAGCAATTGCCTTCAACCAAAAAAAATCATAAGGATTCATCTTCGCACTAAGTCCATTCTTCAGATTGCCCAAGATATGTTCAAAATTCTAATGCCAAGTCACAAAGTTACAGTATTTTGACGGCTTCCGTTGATCCCAAAAGGAAAAGCTTCCATCAAATCATTTTTATTCAGATTTTTAACGACACATTTCCCTTTATAGCACATATGAAAGACAAAAATGAACTAGCTCGTGCATTCTACAGTGAGCAACTGATGTTCAAGGTTTCTTTAAGGTTTCACTGTTCCAATAGCCATAGGCCGATATCCTTAATAAGGGGGCTTACTGGCACTAAGCTTTCTGCTCTCAGCTAAGATATACTTAATAGGTGTTTCATTATAAGTTTTTATTTTAGATTCATTTATCACCTTTGTGAACTTGCTATGCATATGAAATATTCATGCACAGATCCTTTGTTTTAGATAAACTGAAAATTGTCAGGACATATCATTATGCTCATGTATATGGGTTCAAGATCATAAGCTTCTTAAAGCACCCCACACACAGCATGAGCTTTCTAACTAGTGCTATATGAAAATAAAACCTCCGATTTACTGTTGATTTACCCTTACAGACAACAGTAGCTAGCAATGTGACTGTTAGAATACAGAGAAACAAAATTACTTTGAATGAAAAGCGGAAAAATATCTTTTGTAAGCAATAATGCTACCTGCTTCGATAAGAGCATTTAGTAGACCAAAGATCATCACTGCTGACAACTTAGGATTTCCCATAGCAGTACCTTTCTCCACAGATTCAAGTACTTGGAATGCTTCATCAATTCTTCGGGCATCACCTAAGCCCTTTCGAGGTAAACAAGATAGAATCATGACTAAGCTAAACCGGATACTTAATATAAATATGATGACAAATTCATGAGAGGAGAAACTCTTCCAGCCAAAGCTGCAGACTTGGCAAACATGCAGCCCAGTTGATGAGGGCATTGGGATAAGCTTCAATAGATGACAGATGGTATCAAAATGTCCATGTCTCATGAAGCTGTAGTGCATGGGCGATATAGAACTTTAGTTACCACTACAGAGTTCTCACAACATGGATGAAGATAGCTGTCTCTACCAGAAGAAGTTTTTGTATGACGCCACCAATAAATTTTATTTCTAATATGACTAAACTGATTTTTTTTAGCCCAAGAAAGACTAAGTGTACATATCTGCATAAAATGATCTTGCAGATTCCCATCTGTTAGGGAATTAAGCATCAGGCGGCTTTAATGAAAATTATGGGTGGGAACCAGTAAGATCATAGGTGGTCTGAGGGGTGGCAGAAGGTGGCAGTACACCCAATGGTCTGACCATCCTTTGAGCCTAAACCAGAACAACAGATTCTTGGATTTTTTGCCACATCAAGTCATGAGTTTTCCTTGACCAAGGAAGTAACATATACTTGACCGATGAAGTGTTATGTTATTTGTCTTTCGTCCTTGGCAAGGGGAAGGGAATTATTAGTGTCACATAGAAAACTAAATTCGTTGCTTATTCTAACAATAAGTGAAGAACAATGCCAGCCCAAATTTTATATAATTTATATAAAAAAAAAAAACTTTTGAGATTGTACCAATTTTCCCATTCCTTCTTTCCAGTAATCTTTCCTACTCACATCCAGCCACTAGAATCTCCACGATCCATGCACAACCAGGCCATGATCCAATGACCAAGGCATCCATTGGGTCACAACCAAGGTTGTGATCCATGCGTAAATGGACTTATACTTTCATACCACGCTCTATTTTTGAGCTTTTACTCTATGTCATTAACTAGCTCTGGTTAGGTGCATTCCAACCATTGGAAATGGGGTTGCTTTGTTCATTTTTACAAGAATTTTGGTTCGTTTAAGCTTTATATTAGATCATTATCAGTAATTCAAGTAATTCTGTAACCTTTTGAAAGGCTTCATCAATAATGCCAACTTGAAACATAAGGTGGAAAGCCAGCTATCCATTACTTGACTTTTATTGAAGTAGCCAAAGTCTTTGTCTCCTAATCTTTGATATTTTCTAGCAGAGGTTTGAAATGGAAGGCACCCCCAGTGGCACTCTTTAAGGTAGAGTCTTTATTAAAAAAATAAAAAATGATTTAAAACATGATCATGGGAGCGTCGAAAAAGATTTTACTCCTCCAGTGACAGTCACTTCATTGTTTCTTTCAATATTTCCAAATAAGGTAGGGTGAAGAATCAGCAATTACAATAATTACAATATCAAAATCTAATTTGTTGCACAAGAGACTGTTTATCAACTTGTAAATTAAATGAGACAATTTGCACCTAAATAAAGCCATTTTTTAATCTTAAAATCATGGATGTCACTATTTGACTTTTGTTTTGTCAAGACAGCGAATATTTAAACTCACGGGAGTACATTTAACCAGGTCACTGATGAAAGTATATTAATGTTCACAATGACATGCCGTACCTTCAGCAGTGTGCCATACGTCACACAATCTACACCACAGCTCTCAGGCTTTAACATCTCCTCAAAGATCTTAAGCGCCGCATCGACATCCCCACAGTGAACACATGCTTCCATCACTGCATTCATCACTATAGTGTTGAGCTTCCCATCTCTTCTCTTGGCAATTTCAACTTCCTCAAAAATCTGAACCACAAGGAGGTCAAAAATTAAGGCATGTACGAAATCATTCAGAGTACAATAATAGAAGAACAACTAACAAAACATTCTAAATATTCTCATTACATAAGACATTGCCTAGAACCTGACAAATGAACACTTAGTATGCTCTAATGTTGAGCCATGGGAGACCACTCCTTACAAAACTCAAATGCTCAAACCACAAATGGAGACAAAGCTTAATTTTTAAACGCCACAAACAAAACACTCTCCCTCACGCAAGCCGGCAACTTTGCCGAAGCCCAGTGTGTAGAAATTCACTCTAAATCGGAAGCGAATCAAGAGTTCAGGAAAATCGATTGCCATGGCACGGCTACACCTTCCACATCCGCATCAGTATATATACAGTTCGACTACTCGACCTCCAATTTCCCCTTCAATTTCTCAGCAGTCAAAACACGCGAGTCCAATCCGGACTCCCAACCGAAAGAAAAAATCGATGCTCGTGAAACCAAGCCCCAGCTTTTCCAGGGAAAACAGGCCGAAAATAAGCAAGCACGAAAACTCCACGAACGGAGAGACTACGTGGAGGGGAAGCTACCTGACGGAGCTGCCGCCGGCGGGTGAGTTGGACGATGCGGGAGGTGAGGGGCTTGAGGTTGGGCTTCCCGGTCCTCCGCCGTCGGAGGAGCGACTGCCGTCGGAGCGGAGCAGAGGAAGAGGAAGAAGAAGGAGAAGGAGAGAAGGCGCATTCATGGAGAGAGAGCGGTGGTTTCGGCGATGCCGACGTCGGAGGCGGAGGCGGAAACGCCTGAATCCGAAGCATCGCCGGTGGCGGTGGCGGCGGCGGCGGTGGTGGCGGTGGCGGTGGCGAAGGAAGCTATCCACCCGCCATGCTCGAGAGAGAGGGGGAGAGAGAGAGAGAGTGGATAATGTCGGAGCGCTCGGCGGTGGAATTGTTGGCGGGCAAAAAGTTTTTCTCTTTACTTTAATAAAGAGTTCGTAAAAAATGTTTAATAAATTGGTAAAATGGGGAATCCAGTTATGATAAGGATGATATCATCAAAATTCCTAAATTGAATCGACAGCGACTCATCCATCATATTAATTTTCATGTACAAAAAAATTCAAATTGGAAAATTCAAGACACATTTGTTTCATATCAACTTTTGTATAAAAAAAAATCTTAAATTAATATATCTATCATCACAGATTTTTATCTCCATCGAGCACCTTTATAATGATTTTGTCATTTCTAGCAATTTCCTTTCTAATCAAATCTCTTGTTTTACCTCAAATTGTCCTCAAGATTCTAGCAATTTTGGGATGGGGCGCAGAGGAGATTTTTGCTCTAATTCCCAATATCAATTCATTTTCTCCGTATCTAGCTTCCCCACAATGACGTCTTTAAAGAGCCACTTTATATTGACTTTTCACATCGGACTATTCTCTTCCTGCGTGTCTTCATTTTAGCAATTTAATCAGGATATTGAATGTAAATTCATGAATTTTTTCACAAGTGAGGTTTTGAATATGATAGTGTCTTATTATAGTATGCAACTTACGTTGATCCACCACTTTTACACTAACATTGTAATTTTTTGGCTTTTGATTTATTCTCTTTTCCTCGTGTTTTGTCATTTGAAGTTCCTTCTCAAGCCTGAACTTCATATGAAGGCCGAAGAAAATGAGAGTCGCGAAAAGGAAAGAAAGCAGGAGAGAAACGAGCGGTGTGCGTGAGGCTGGGCCGGGCCCAGCGAATTGGTTTACTTGTTCCGACTCTGGCCTGGGCCCAGTCGAACTTTTTAGCTTTCACGGACGGCAGAAAGATCGTCAAAGATGCTCGGGGACCCAAATCAGAGACGAGGCCGTAGCATTTTGCTAAGGAAAATTATTATAAAAAGTCCTAAATATATTATACTTTATCAATCATCAGTCACAAAATTAATCCAATTAACTCAATTGACAAAACATATAGATATTTATAACTTAATCAGCACAATTGAAAGATTTAAAACCGAATTGGTAAAAATTTAATAGATTTAGAACTTTTTTTATAATTTCTTCAGTTTATAATTAAACGTGACAAAGTAGTGGGTATGATTAGCTAGAGGAGTCCATCATTTGACAAAAGGTAATGTTTGAGGCTCAAAGTTGAGTTGAAATTAGAGAATATGCTGAAGTTCACATTTGGTTGCTCTTAATGATTCATCCAAATTTAATGATTATGATTGACTCGATTTATAGCGATCAATGATGGAGTTGGAGCATTTCATCGTCGAGACAATGAAGTAAAAGATTCAAGTTAGAAATGTTTCAATCTCGAGCTCTAACTCAATTATTTGAGAGTATATTCAAACTCATAATTTTTGTTGGACTCTCATTAATATACACAAAATTTCAATCAGAATCTTTAGCCAACCTTATGCTTTCTCTCATAATATATATGGGTTTGGTTCAATTTTTCTGAGGGGTATTCAACCTCCAAAGCCTCTTGAGGAAATATTAGAGCGTTTTAACAAACATTTTGAAATAACTTTCGATCAAATGCTAGCATCAAGAATGCTAAAAGTCCAATGCTATTTTCACTCAACTTTTATAAAACAGCATTTGTGGAATGCTAAAATTATGATTAAAATATATATTTTTTTCCTTTCAAAAACTAACCCTCACAAATTCTTTAGTTTTTCGATTTTACCCCTCTTTGTAACTGCTCATTCTTTGCATGAGGGCAAAAGGCCGACGAAAGACCGACGAAGCTAGATTTGGCCAGCAAAGGGCCAGTGAGCATCACGTGAGCCATGTGACCTTCGCCAGAGGTCGCATGACCTTGGGCGATCACTAACTAGGTCTCATGACCTCAAGTGACCGGTGAAGAGTTTGGATCCTTTTTTTAATAAACAAAATTTAAAAAGAAAATACATCCAATGCCTATTGTAAAAGTTTTTTTGCTAAACACTACTTGTGTAAGGACTCGGGTCTCCACTGTACACATATTGTCCGCTTTGGATACTAAGTCCTCATAGTTTTGTTCTTCTCGAAACAACCCATACTACTCCAAGAAAACTCATATGTACAGTTAGAGGGACCCAAGCCTTATAAGCTAGCCCAAGATTCCCCCCCTAAGCGATGTGGGATAGGAGACATGCGCTTTGCATTGTCCGCGTACTGCCAATGCAATCCTAGTCCATCCCTCCGTACTGTCGCGGGTCTAAGTCATCACATTCTCCACCCCTTATGGCACAGCACCCTCGCTGTGGCCCCATACGCTGCAAGAGTCGGCTCTGATATCACCTGTAAGGACCCAAGTCTCTACTGTACACATATTGTCCGCTTTGAACACTAAGTCCTCACGGTTTTGTTCTTCTCATGGCAACCTATACTACCCCAAGAAAACGCGTATATACAGTTAAAGGGACCCAAGCTTTATAAGCTAGCTCAGGACTCCCTCCCTCCCTCCCTAAGCAATGTGGGACAGGAGACATGCCCTTAGCCTCGACGGCGTACTATCAAGGCAATCTTAGTCCGTCCCTCCGTACTGCCCCAAGTCTGGATCGTCACATTTTCCACCCCTTATGGCACGGCGCCCTCGTTGTGACCCCACACACTGCGAGAGTCGGCTCTAATACCACCAGTAATGACCCGGGTCTCCACTTTACACATATTGTCTACTTTTGACACTAAGTTCTCATGATTTTATTCTTCTCATGGCAGTCTATACTACCCCAAGAAAACGTGTATGTACAGTTAGATGGACCCAAGCCTTATAAGCTAGTCCAAGACTTCCCCCTAAGCGATGTGGGACAGGAGACATGCCCTTAGCCTCGTCCGCGTACTGCCAAGGTGATCTTAGTCCATCTCTCCGTACTACCCTAAGTCTAGGTCGTCACATTCTCCACCCCTTAAGGCACAACGCCATTGATGTGGCCCCACATGCTGTAGGAGTCGGCTTTGATATCACTTGTAAGGACCCGGGTCTCCACTGTACACATATTGTCCGCTTTTGACACTAAATTCTCACGGTTTTGTTCTTCTCAAGACAGCCCATACTACCCCCCAAGGAAACGCGTATATATAGTTAGAGAGACCCAAGCCTTATAAGCTAGCCCAAGACTCCCCCCTAAGCGATGTGGGACAGGAGACATGCCCTTAGCCTCGCCCGTGTACTGCCGAGGCGATCTTAGTTTGTCCCTCTGTACTACCCCGGGTCTAGGTCATCGCATTTTCCACCCCTTATGGCACAGTGATGTGGACATCGAACCATATCGAGGAAGAGGTGCTAGGGATCCATTGTCTATTCCTACTGGTTCGATTACTCAAGCGCGGGCCAAGCAATTTAGGCAAGTTGTTGGCATCATGGTTCGTGATCTTTGGCGTAGAGATAACCTTGGATCAAATCTTGAAGAATCTTGAAAATCTTGGTGTAATCTTTGGCGTGGAGATGACCTCGGATCGAATCTTAAAGAATCATGGAAATCTTGGTGCAATTTGATTATCTGGTCATCAAATATTTGACCAAGTCATATATATATATATATATATATATATCTTCTTGTTTAGGTATATTCTAAAATATTACGCATTAGATTTCTAGGGTTGGTTTTAGGATTTGTGTGGCGGCTAAAAGACCTATATTAAGGATTGGCCGACTTTCTTTGGGACAGAGACATATTTTATTTTTTTAGGAAAATAATTGAGAGGTTCTCTTCCACTGTTCTTTTGAGGACTTGACCTTATCAAGATTCTCTTGTGGCGGTCGATTCGACTTATCGAGCAAAATAGCGAATTCTTTTGCTCGTGACATCTAGAACGTTGGTTGGTTGACACACGTTCGTCAATAGGTCACGTTCATACTGAGGTTGCCAATCACAGGTTCGATTGGAGGTCGAGGTTCGTAATTCGCACCATCCGGGCCTTCGTAGAACAATCTTTCCGCAACGATTCACATCATTTCGTATCAAAGCATACTTCTACAAGGTCTATTTATCTTTAATTTTTTTGTTTATATTCAACAATTTGAGATTTATTGAGCTAGGGTTTCGGTTTTAGCCAATTTAGCGATATGATTGGTTTTATGCTTCCATACGTAGTTGTTTGCTGTTAGTTTTAATTTTTTTTTCCTAGCATCTTAAATTGTATGAGTTCGTCAAAAAAAAAAAGAGAAAAAAGAGAAAGTTCTTCAAAAAAAAAGGAAAAGAAAGAAAACACACAAAAAAAAAAAAGTGCGCAAGAGAAAAAAACAGATTTGGCAAAAAAAATATAGCCGAACAAAAAAATCAAGAAGGCGACTCGTTTGTTAGTGGACCAAATTGAAACAAAATCAATAGTGATTTGCGTTTCAATTGGAATTTTGAAAATTGTACTTGTTGGTTTGAAATTGTTACTTGCTAAAACAAAATCAGCAGTGATCTAATCTTGTTTGATTAGTTTGATTGATTGTTGTGAGGGGGTTGAGAGACGGGTTTTGAGTCCAATAAAGAGCTTGTGAAAAGATAATACGAGAGGGAAAATGCAAGAGTATGTAAGCTTAATTAAGGGTGGAAAAAGCCTAGACTTGAATCAAACACGAGGGCGATGACAAACACCTTGAGAGAAACATGTGAGGGAGCGATTGGTGAGGATTTTTGTGACTAGCGTTTACTTGTAGGTCTAAAATATGTCGCGTGAATCAAAGGGAGGTTGACTCCATACGAATGGATGAAACACTCGTGGAAAGCATCCAGCAATTGAGGGCCGTAGTGGAGGAGCTTAGTAGCCGAATGATGGGAAATGGCATGAGGGTTGATGGTGACCAAGAGCTACCACGAGGAAGGCCGCAACATCAGCGAGACGCCTCTAGAACATGACCTAGAAGGCAGCGGCATTATGATGATGATGAGGCCGACATGGAGGATGATCAAGATGCTCGATTTGGAAGGTGGAATGGAGCCCGAGAGTTTAGACACCGAGAAGATAATGAACTTGGCAATATCAAGATGAAGATTCCTTCTTTCCAAGGGAAGAATGATCTCGATGCGTATCTAGAATGGGAGAAACGCATGGAGATGGTATTTGATTGCCAACGATACTCCGAGCTCAAAAATGTAAAAATTGCAGCTGTTGAATTTACTGATTATGCTATAATTTGGTGGGATCAACTTGTGACTAGTAGGAGGCGCAATAGTGAAAGACCAATAGAGACGTGGGATGAGATGAAAGAAGTGATGAGGAGGCGTTTTGTACCAAGTCATTACCATCGAGATTTATTTCAAAAGTTACAAAATCTCACACAAGGCAATAAGAGCGTGGAAGAGTATCACAAGGAGATGGAGATTGCCATGATCTGTGCTAATGTGGTGGAGGATTGTGAGGCCACAATATCAAGATTTTTGAGTGGTTCGAGTCGGGACATAGCAAGGATGGTGGAGCTGCAACACTATGTTGAATTGGAGAAATTGGTGGACAAAGCCATCAAAGTTGAGCGGCAATTGAAGTTGGACCGAAATCACAAGAGTGGAGGAGGTTCAAATCAGAATTGGAGATCCAATTGGAAGAGAGATGAGAAGCCAAATTGGAGAGGAAACAACACCAAAACCGAAACCTCAAAGGAGAAGAAGAGGGACGGTAAAGTTGGAACGAATCCGATTTCAGGTAAAACCGAAAACCCTAACACTAAAACTCGTGAAATTAAATGTTTTAAGTGTTTGGGCAGGGGTCATATGGCAAATCAATGTCCTAATAGAAGGGTGATGATCATGACTAGACATGGTGATGTTGAGTCCGAAAGTGAGAGGGAATAAGAGGATGATGAGATGCCATCATTGGAGGATTGTAGTGATGGAGAAGTGGCTATAAAAGGAGACTTATTGGTGGTTAGGCGTTCTCTGAGTGTGCAAGTAAAGGAGGAGAAGCATCACCAACAAAGAGATAACTTGTTTCATACAAGATGTGTGGTGAATGGTAAAATCTATAGCATGATAATTGATGGAGGTTCGCAACTCGCACCATCCGAGCCTTCGTAGAACGATCTTTCCACAACAATTCACATCACACAGCACCCTCGCTGTGGCCCCACACGCTGCAAAAGTCGGCTCTGATACCACCTGTAAGGACCCGGGTCTCCACTGTACACATATTGTCCGCTTTGGACACTAAGTCCTTACAGTTTTATTCTTCCCGAGGTAGCCCATACTACCCCAAGAAAACGCGTATGTATAGTTAAAGAAACCCAAGCCTTATTAGCTAGTCCAGGACTGCCCCCCCCTAAGCGATGTGGGAGAGGGGACATGCCCTTAACCTTGCTCGCGTACTGTCGAGGCGATCTTAGTCCATCTCTCCATACTGTCCCAAGTCTGAGTTGTCACATTCTCCACCCCTTATGGCACAGCACCCTCGCTGTGGCCTCACACACTGCGGAAGTCGGCTCTGATACCACCTGTAAGGACCCGAGTCTCCACTGTACACATAGTGTCCGCTTTGGATACTAAGTTCTCACATTTTTGTTCTTCTCATGGCAGCCCATACTACCCTAAGAAAATGCGTATATACAATTAGAGGAACCCAAACCTTATAAGCTAGCTCAGGACTCCCCCCCTAAGCGATGTGGTACAAGAGACATGCCTTTAGCCTTGCCCATGTACTACCGAGGCGATCTTAGTCCGTCCCTCTGTACTACCCAGGGTCTGGGTTGTCACATCCCGGCAACGCCACATACTAAGCACAAGTGGAAATTCTACGGATTATCATCCTGACAGGACCTGTTGGTTTCAATTATTGAACTATAGCAAACATAACTAATTGGTTAGCATGTATAACCTTATGATCTGAAGCTTTGTAACACATGATCACCCTTTAATAGTCATGTCACCTAGTATTAGACAATCCAACTAAGAACATATATAAGGATGATAAGAAGCTTCATTAACTTTCTTTTTAAAAATCATTCAGGCTTACATACATTGACTTGGATTACTTACAAGTTCTTCACCTATGTACAACATATATTTACATGTTCATAACAAAAGTGTAAGTAATCAGCTAGGGAAAAGGGTGAAAGGGGTTCCTAACTTCACTACCCCCACACTAGCCCACGTCCATCCAAAAGACAAAAGACATCTTCTCCAGCTTCATCATGATCTAGGTGCCTAAGCACCTCCTGCTCGGCTCCAAGTCCTCCAGCATCGAATTGAATAGGGCCAAACAGATCCCCTTCATGGTTTATGAACCAAGCAATGAACCTCATAGGAATCCAGTCTACCCTGCCATCGTCCATCCAAAGCGTAGCATCATATCTCGTGTAGGTCAGCTCGATATCAGGGTCATATACGTCATGGAAAGAAACATCAATGTACGCTATCACCCTATAACGAGCAATTTGTGGTATGTCCATACGAATGATCTGAAAAATAGAAAGGAATGAGCAATGCCTAGTAAAGAAATAATAAGACCCTAAGCTAGACAATCCACAGTTGCCAAAGAAAGCAAGAGAACACAACCAAATAGCTCAACATACTAAGGCGGGATTGTCATAGGTATAACTAAATGAATACTAAAATGTCACATGAATGATCACTTCATAATAAGCATGCTAAATGCACATTCATGCTCCAAATTTGAACTAAGATGAAATGCAACAGCAGCAAGCGAACTCACACGCCAAGTGGAATTTATATTATAGTGTGTATATCAAAGTCCACCCTTGATCAGTTTACCCACCGAAACGCAAGCTGACCTAATCAAGTCACTTCCAGAATCCCACATCTGGACTTCCACGATATTGCTATCATGGGCATCTCACTTCGAGGCATCCCATTATCACATAACTAAGGCATCCCAAGATCACTCAGCATGGGGCATCTCACTCCGAGGCATCCCGATATCCCACAACCGAGGCATCCCTGATCACACACAAAGGTATCTCAACTCCGAGGCATCCGGGTATCTCACTCAACCAAGGCATCCATGATCACACAACATGGGCATCCCACTCCTCGAGGCATCACCGGTATCTCTATCCCGATGGAAATCTCCTACTCATTTAATTCACACATTCCACACATCTCAGCATGCATAAGACCTCAAGAACACACGATCACTTCAAGCAAGACTCATGCTCACCCAACATTTCATCCATGTCGCACTCATTGCACAAACATGCCATAATTGTTAACCATGCAATGACCACACTTCGAATTATGGAAGAAGCATGCTAATGCACAAACTAACCATTATCACAAGACCATTAAATTCCTTGTATGCCATGAAAAATCAGGTACAAGAGGCATAACATCCATTGCACAGTCTCGGATCAAGGCAGGATACAAGCTAACACAGGCAGTTTCAATCATAGAAACAGAAAGTGCATCAAATCTCATCGAAATGCTACGAAATTTTAGTATTTTATAAAAGAGACATATATTAACATTTTTCTTGAAGAAAAATAAGCCTATATCTCAATGTATAAAGAGCAGTAATTTGCTGTCTTTACCCCTAAATTCTGCAACAAGTTCCAGATTAAGTGCCTACTGAAGGAGGATCATTTCACTAGTCAAATCTCGATCGTTTGTTCTCAAATTTTGATATGTTGTTCCTAAAGTTATTTCCTACAACTTTCATGAAGGGTTTAAGGTTCAACTCCATCTAGAAAACTATAGAAAATTCGTAGAACTACCTAAGATTTTGCTATTTTCTACAGGTCAGTTTGCTATTTTAAGGGAGAATGTTCTCGCCAACACATTTTCACAAGAAAATCTCTACAACTAGTGGTCAAAACCTAAAATAGTTAGTACACTCTTAAGAAAATTAGTTCTTTCATTTAACTACACCTTTAAAACTCCAAGTGATGCATAAATTAGTAAGTTTTCCATCTCCATCTTTCCCAAACAGAACATCCCGAGTCACTATCCCCATCTACAGCTCAACCAGATTATTTAGTTCATCTACAATCTCTTTTAGTACCTCGACACCTCTCCGACAGTACCCAAAAGTGATCTCATTAGCTCTTCGACTACACACGGCAATCCACAACTCAACTCAAGGCTAGTATTCGCATCTCGACCCCTCAACAGCAACATGCAACGCCCATCTATCACTCAGCAGTTGTCTACCCACCAACTCGGTTCCCTCGCGCTCGGTTCTTTGACCATCCATCTAACATATTTCAACTCAAAACAGAAACATCAAACTTAATCCTCCACCATTCAGCATGCTCCACAAGTTCCCTCGACAAACAGCCGATAAATTCTAGTTTAGGACCTCATCATTTCCTTATCGGTTGCTCGGCTTCGCTGGTGGCGTGATGCTCTCCGAGAATCTACTCTCAATCTCATGAAGAAGAAGACAAAGTCGCTGGAGCTGCTAGGCTTTGCTTCTGCTCATGCCACGAAAGGAAGGAGAAGAGAGAGAGAATTTTGGGTCTGTTTTTGGGAAGGAGAGAATGGCGTGAATTCTGAGGGAGTTTAGCTTGAGTGTGCAGATTTTTGTTTTAAATCCCAAGGAAAGAAGTAATCATTAGAAATGATTAATAATGATGTCTCCTCTGAAGCTTCGGGTTGGAGAGAAAACCGAAAGGGAAGAAATGGGTGTCGTGGCTCCCATGCACGCCTTATTCTTCATGGTCGACACCTGGCACTCAAGAATGGTTAGTTTGTGCATGAGTATGCCTCTTCCATAATTCGAAGTGTGGTCATTGTATGGTTACCAATTGTGGCATGTGTGTGCAATGAGTGCGACATGGATGAAATGTTGTGTGAGTATGAGTCTTGCTTGAAGTGATCATGTGTTCTTGAGGTCTTATGCATGCTGTGATGTGATATAATTCAGAGGTGTGATGTGTGGAATGTGTGAATTAAATGAGTAAGAGATTTCCATTGGTACTGAGATACCGATGATGCCCCGGGGAGTGGAATGCCCATGCTGTGTGATCTTGGATGCCTCGGTTGTGGGATACCAGGATGCCTCGGAGTGAGATGCCCCATGCTAAGTGATCTTGGGATACCTCAGTTGTGTGATACCGGGATGCCTCGGAGTAAGATGCCCATGATAGCAATATCGTGGAAGTCCGAATGTGGGATTTTGAAAGTGACTCGTTCAGGCCGGCTTGCGTTCTGGTGGGTAAACTGATCGAGGGAGGACTTTGATATACACACTATAATGTAAATTCTACTTGGCGTGTGAGTTCGTCTGCTGTTGTTGCATTTCATCTTAGTTCAAATTAGGAGCATGAGGTATACATGTGCATTTAGCATGTTTGTTATGGAGTGATCATTCATGTGACATTTTAGTATTCATTTAGTTATACCTGTGACAATCCTGCCTTAGTATGTTGAGCTATTTGGTTGTGTTCTCTTACTTTCTTTGGCAACTGTGGATTGTCTAGCTTAGGGTCTTATTATTTCTTTACTGGGCATTGCTCATTCCTTTCTATTTTTCAAATCGTTAGTATGGATGCACGTGTTAGAATATCGATATTTTCTTTGTTATTATTATTTTGTAGAGAACAAGTAACTTATGTTACTTATAGGGTATTAATAACAATTGCCACAATTGTTACTTATTAATTTTGTGAGGAGGCTCAATCGACTATGAATAGTGACCGATGTGTAGAAATCAAGAGCCGTCAGGATGAGGGGAAATGGACGAGGAACGGCAGTAAGTGGGTCTTCCTCAAGGGCGAATCCCCGTGTGGAAGGAATTTTGCAAGCACTTACTAATGTGGGAGCCCTGTTGGAAAGGCAAGCCCAACAACGGGTAGGAGGTGAACACAGAATGCAAGGTTTGGTAGAACAGTTTTTGAAATTAAAAACAACTAAATTTGTTGGGTTGGGAGATCCCATAGAAGCGAAGTTGTGGGTAGATGAAAAGATATTTGCGCTGCTAAATTGTACTGATGTAGAAAATGTGTCTCTAGCAGAGTACTGGCTTCAGGGAAATGCCGATCATTGGTGGAGAGCGACAAAAAGGACGATATTCCCTGAAGGTGTGGTGGTGACTTGGGCTGGATTTGTTGGAGCCTTTTATAGTAAGCATTTTTCAAGACTGCGCAAGTAATAAAAAAGTGATGGAATTTATGCAGTTAAATCAGAATAACCTGACAGTGGACTAATATGAGGTGAAATTTGCTGAATTCTCTAGGTTTGCCCCTAGATTGGCAGAGTATACGAAAGATAGGGCTAAGAGATTCTTGAATGGGTTAAGGCCTGATATAAGAGGATGGTTGGTGCCTTTAAACTTGAAGGATTATGATGAGTTGTATGAACAGGCACAACTGGTGGAAAGGGATTTGATGTCAAGGGAACAAATGTCGGTATATCATGTAAGGCCACAATCTCGAGGGGTCCCATCTAATTTTTGCTATGATAAAAGGCCTCACCAAATTGGAAAGCGACCATTTGTGCAAAACAAAAGAAACAAGGCCAGAAGTTCTAGAAAGGTATGGAATAATCAACCAACAGGACGGCTGCAGTATAGAAACAATGAGTGTCGCCAGTGCGGTAGGTCACATGGATTTGGACGATGCCAAGGGGCAAAGACCTGCTTTGGTTACGGGCAACCAAGACATTACATTAGAGAATGTCCTCAGAGAATGATGCATCAACCACAACCACAACAAGCATTGGGTAGGCCGCTACCACCGAGAAATAACCAGCGATCGCCAGCTCAAGGAAGGATTTATGCGGTTACTCAGGACAAGGTTGAAGGGTCTCAAACAGTCATTACATGTATCATTTCCCTATCCAACCAAAATGCTTATGCTTTATTCGATATAGGAGAGACCCATTCCTTTGTATATGCTCAGTTTGTACGATTGAGTAAGATGGAACCTAAATCGTTAGAGGTACCTTTTAGCGTTTCCACTCCATTAAAGGACGTAATTTTATCTACCTCGGTGTGTAAGGAGAGTAGAATTCTTATAAGGTGGACAAAATCTATTAGTTGATTTGATGGTATTAGTTATGTATGATTTTGATGTAATTCTGGGAATGGATTGGCTACATAGACAACGAACCAATGTGGATTGTTATAGAAAAATGATTCGATTCGATCCACCAAATAGGCCAAGTTTTGAATTTTACGGGAGAAGGACAACCCCTTATGTGCCTCTTATTACCACGCTAGAAGCCCATCAACTTCTTAGGAATGGTTGCCAATGATATTTAGCATGTGCGAGTGAGCAAGCCAGGAAGGAGGTACGGCTTGAAGATATTCCTATAGTTTAGGAATTTTCTGATGTATTTCCCAAGGAATTGCCGAGATTGCCCCCCAGAGCGAGAAGTTGAGTTTACCATTGAATTGGCACCTAGTACAGAACCCATATCGAAAGCCCCATATAGGATGGCGTTAATAGAGTTGAAGGAACTGAAGTTGCAGTTACAAGAACTGCTCGACAAAGAATTCATTAGACCAAGTGCCTCACCATGGGGTGCACCAGTGTTATTTGTTAGAAAAAAAGATGGATCACTAGACCTTTGTTTTGATTATAGGCAATTGAATCAAGTGACAGTTAAAAATAAGTATCCGTCACCAAGGATTGATGATCTATTTGATCAATTGCAGGGAGTGCCAATTTTCTCAAAAATTGACCTAAGGTTAGGATATCATCAATTACGGGTAAGGAAGGAGGATATCCCTAAAACGGCCTTTCAAACTCGATATGCACACTATAAATTCTTGGTTATGCCATTTGGACTAACAAATTCCTTTAGTAGCTTTTATGGACCTAATGAACATGGTATTTAAGCCTTTTTCTGGACTAGTTTGTTATAGTCTTTATAGATTATATTATGGTGTATTCGAAAGGATGAAATGATCATGAAGAGAACTTAAGGATTGTTCTGTAGACCCTTAGAGAACACCAGCTTTATGCCAAATTTAGTAAATGCGAATTTTGGTTGGATCGAGTGACTTTTCTATGTCATGTGGTGATCGCTGAAGGGATATCGGTGGACCCAGTTAAAGTTGAGGCTGTGATAAACTGGCCTAGACCTTCGACAGTGATGGAAGTACGAAGTTTTCTAGGTTTGGCTGGATATTATCGAAGATTCATGGAAGGATTCTCTCAAATTGTGGGGCCGTTAATGTAGTTGACTCGGAAAAATTCAAGTTTCGAATGGTCAGAGGAATGTGAGCAAAACTTCCAAGAACTCAAAAGGAGGTTGACGACGGCGCTAGTGTTGACCATACCCTCAGGATCTAGAGGTTTTGTAGTGTATAGCGATGCATCCCATAAAGGATTGGGTTATATGTCCTAATACAACACGGGAAAGTTATTGCACATGCATTGAGACAACTGAAACCATATGAGTTGAATTACGCTACCCATGACTTAGAACTGGCTGCTATTATTTTTGCCTTAAAGATTTGGAGGCATTATCTATATGGAAAAAAGTTTGAAATTTATACAGACCATAAGAGTTTAAAGTACCTATTCTCCCAGAATGAATTGAATATGAGGCAAAGGCGATGGATGGAATTGCTTAAGGACTATGACTGTGAGATTATGTATCACCCAGGAAAAGCCAACAAAGTGGCAGATGCCCTTAGTCGGAAATCGGCGATGAAAATAGCTAATATGATGGTCAAGGAATGGAACTTGCTAGAAGCGGTTTCCAATTCTGAGTTCAAAGTGGAGGTGAGTGAGTCTGTTGGTATAATAGCTATGCTCAGCATTGAACCTGAAGTTATACGGCGAATTAAAACCGTACAACAGTCAGACCCTAAAGTATTAAAAATTCGAGATGAAGCCTTAAAAGGAAAGAGGTCGGACTTTCAAGTTTCGGATGATGGAATAGTTAAGTTATGTGGGCGTCTTTGTGTACCTAATAATGATAAGATAAAAAAAGGGAAATTCTAACAGATGCTCATCGAAGTAGTTATAGCATCCACCTAGGAAGTACAAAGATATATAGAAATCTTCGTCAATATTTTTGGTGGAATGGGATGAAGACTGATATTGCTAAGTACGTCGCAAGATGCTTGATGTGTCAATGGGTGAAAGCTGAACATCAAAAACCCACAGGAATGTTAAAGCCATTGGAGATCCCAAAATGGAAATGGGAACATGTGACCATGGACTTTGTACAAGGGTTACCAAGGACTTCAAGTGGGCACAACTCAATCTAGGTAACAGTAGACCGATTGACGAAATCAACTCACTTTTTTGCTGTGGGGATAGACTATTCGCTAGAGAGGTACGCCACATTGTATGTTAAGCAAATAGTACGGCTACACGGTGTCCCCGTAACCATAACATCAAATCAAGACCCACGATTCACATCGAATTTTTGGAAGAGCCTTCAAGTTGCTTTAGGGACCAAGCTCCAATATAGCAGTGCCTTTCATCCACAGACGGACGAACAATTGGAGAGGACTATACAAACATTGGAAGACATGCTACGGGCCTGCATCATTGATTTCAAAGGAAATTGAGATGAGAAATTGCATCTAGTGGAATTTGCTTACAACAATAGCTTCCAACAAAGCATTGGTATGGCTCCATTTGAAGCTTTATATGGTAGGAATTGCAAAACTCTTATTTGTTGGAATGAAGTCGGAGAACGAAAGTTGACAAGGCCAAAATTAGTTCAAATTACTTTTGAAGCTATAAAGACAGTACAAGAATGACTAAAGACAGCTCAAAGTCGGTAAAAGAGCTATGCAGACAGACGTCGTAGGCCTCTGGAATTCAATGTAGGTGATCATGTGTTTCTAAAGGTGTCACCTATGAAGAATGTGTCAAGGTTTGGAAAGAAAGGAAAATTGAATCCAAGGTTTATAGGACCTTTTGAAGTACTAGAAAGGATTGGGGAATAGGCATATCGAATAGCCTTACCACCAAAGCTATCCAATATACACGATGTCTTTCATGTGTCTATGTTAAGGAAATATGAGCCGGATCCAACACATGTACTGGACTTTGAGGTGCTCGAAATAGACGAAAGGATAAGGTATGTGGAAGAGCCTATACAAATTCTAGATCGAAGAGAACAGGTGCTAAGGAATAAGACCATACCTTTGGTTAAAGTTTTATGGCGATACCATGACTCAGAGGAAGCAACCTGGGAAAGTGAAGAAGAAATCAGACATAAGTATCCTCAACTCTTCCAATAAGTGCGGTAAGATTCCGGATTTCGATGACAAAATTTTCTAAGTAGGGGAGAGTTGTGACATCTTAAATTTTACCGACCCTATAAGTGTAATCAAACTGTTAAGGGCTTGGATTATTTTAAAGCGGGCTAAGTGATAAGCCCAATGGGCCGTGAGGAAAGTATGGGCTTTGGTAGTTAACAAGTTACATGAAGATATTGAGCATAGACTTGATCGGTCAAAGGATAGGATATGGACTTGGCTTGGCTTGGAGTAGGCCAAGAGTCGGGTTCATTAAAATTGTGAATTAAGTCTAGTGGGCCGTGAAATGTCGTGGGATGAGCTCGGTGGGCCAAAGACGGGTATTTAGGTCCGAGCGCTTTAAGTTTTTATTAAGATTATAGATTACTATTATGAGGGATTTAATTAGAAATTTTATTAAAAACTTATAAGCGATTGTAATTCTATTGTCGACCACCAACTTTAGTAATTTCTCACGATAAATTCTTGTTTGTAGATTAGTGCCAAGATGTTAACACGTCAATCCGATTCGTGCAAACTCATAGATTCGTATAGTTACGAGAGGATCGAAAATTTGTAGATTCGAAACGAAATTAAATAGAAGACGTTAGAAACTAATAGTATGGGTAGTGCGAAGGGATGGACTAAGATCGCCTCGATAGTACACGGGCAAAGCTAAAAGCATGTCTCCTGTCCCACATCGCTTGGGGGGAGGGGGGGAAGTCCTGGCTAGCTTATAAGACTTGGATCCCTCTAACTGTACATACGCGTTTTCTTGGGGTAGTATGGGCTGCCTCGAGAAGAACAAAACCGTGAGAACTTAGTGTCCAAAGCAGATAATATGTATACAGTGGAGATTCGGGTCCTTCCAACTTGAACTCAAAGTCCCTTTGCAAAAATTACCAAAAACAATTTGCATTTCCCCAAAGGACTTTGACTTTTAGCATCACGCAAAATCTATTTGCAAAGTTGAACCCAAATATAAGTTTTCATGGACGCGTTACGAGCGGGTGCCATTCGTTTTTATTCCTTATGAAACCTAAAAAGCAAATAATAAGATTCATAACCTTACTTGAATGGAGAAACTATAAAACACTTGACATTAGTTTCTTCTTGTAATACCCTACAAAATATTTTTCTAAAATAAAACCTTGGACGGACGTTTTGCTATTTTCTCAATACTAGAAAACAAGCATATATTTACAATTCAATGAAAGAAACTGAGAGAAACATTCGAATTTTCTCACATAGAGTGTGAGGACGAAGTTAATACTACCAGGACAATCAAGCAATTTTACCAAGTGCACTTTCCTAAAAATTAATTTCTCATTTTAGCACTTTGTTCGTTTTCTTTGGTTAATTTACCTTTTTCCATCTTTGATATATACCTAGAATTTTATTAAAAAAAACACAAAAATGAGACAAAATCCAATTTTGATACTAATATAATGGGCTAATATCACGAAAAACTTCAAACTTGTAAACTTGTAACAAATTACCTAAACTAATTTTTTTATCACAAATAAATCCAAAATGACAAATTTATTATGAAAAACGACAAACTAGTCCATTTGTGATAAATTTATCCTCATTTAGTTTCTATTACATTGGATTAATACCATAAAAAATCAAAAATTGGTATATTTATAACAAACGGAGGATCAAACCCAAATTGATACAATCATCAACTGTCACATGTCATCTAATTTAACAATTTGACAATAAAAATTAACATAAACTAACAAATGGTAAATTTGTCACGGATGTATTGATTTGTTTTTTTTTGTCAAAAAAATTGTTTGTGGTAAATTTGTAATAGATGCACCAGTATGAGAATTTTTATGATATTAACCTTAATGCTTTTCTTTCATACTTTTTTTCGGTATTATCTTACTTTCTGAACAAACTCATAGGAAGATTAACTTCTCCAATACAAATATTTCTAGTAGTAATTGTACGCCCAAAATTAAAGGTGCTATAAACTTTTTTTTTCACGACATTTGTGAATATAATCATAAGTACTTCGGTAAAACTTGTTGATTATATATATATGTATATATATACATGTATGTATGTATATATGTATATGTGTATATATATGTGTGTATATATATATATATATATATATATATATATATATATATATATACATGTATATGTACATATGTATACATATGTACATGTACGTACATATACATTTACATGTATATGTACATATGTACATATACATACATATATACATATATATCTATATGTACATATGTATATATATATATCATATCCCCACATCATTCAAAGCCGCTGATTTTCTTTTTGTCAGCTTAGCAGATCCAAACCTTTTAATTTTTATGGCTTCCCCTCGAAAACTGAATCAAAGCTACCAAATCAACATCCAATTTATTTATTTATTTATTTTCAGTAAGGCCTTTGGCCTATGACATTACCATGAGGATCGTAGTTACAAGTTATGAACGTGTCCCCATTCACGCAGATGACTCTAGCGCACCCGACTCGGACGCTCTGCCTCCACACCAACTGCGTGTAGTGCAGGCAATCTCGGCCCGGCGCGCATGTGTTGGAGCCGTAGTCATAGTAGGGCCCCTCAGCGGCCCATGCAGCGACGGCGTCCCGCGGCCTCCATGCCCCGCCGGCGCCCCAGAATAGGTTCTCGCCATAGTCACCACTCGAGTGGACGAGGGCGCAATCTCCCCGCCGCTGGCGGGCCCACCAGGAGGCGTAGCTTGCGAGGGCCTGGCTCCACTGGAGGGGCGGGAGGCCAAGCCTTGACCTCACGGCGTTGTGTGGCGCCAGGTACTGCTGGATGACGGTGTTGGAAGTGGCCAGGATGCGTCGAGACGGGGCCGAGAGCGCAAGGAAGGGGAAGGAAGAAAGGAGGAGGAAGGTTCCTAATAGCCCACATGAAAACAATGCCATCTTAGAGAGAGAGAGAGAGAGAGCGAAGGTTTGATCAAGATTGATGTTAAACACCAACTAAAGCTAATGATATTTATATGGGTACGATGGGGGGAATCATTTCACATGTTAGGGTTTTAATGCAAGTAATGGGAAGAGTGTGGGATTGCGGTTGACTTACAGCTCGGGGGAAACGAGGTTTTTCAATGATTGTCGCCTCATGATCAACGAACATACCGGTCGTTACGTTATTACATATGCCGAAGATTTCGCGTATAATAAGAGTTTTCGAATCGGGTTTGACGCTGCGACCATGATGGACACATGCAGAAATCGAAGGTGGCGGACATGTTTGATCATGTTTGATTAGATCGGATCAATTCGTGATAGAATACGAGTTAGCTTGTGCTGCACATGAGTGCATGTGGGTGTGATCAGAAATCCATCTATGGACATGTCTTACGCGACGAAGGTGGCGAAATGCGTCTCGCGCGCTTGATGCGGCAAGTGGGGAAGATCATTTCTTTTTCATCTCATCGACTCTTTCTTTCCTGAACTGAAGATGTCTCTTCTGCCGCTCTACCGAAGAAGAGAATACGCTGTCGTCAAGCTTTGCCTGCCGAAAGTACCGAAGGCGCACCCGCCGCGATGATGGAGAAAGCGAGATAGGGAGCAGGATTCGTTCGATCTCTCTTTCGCGTTGCTCCGACCTCATTGCGGTAAAAGGGTTTTCGTGCTGACATTGCGAATGATGCGCTGTGATCCTCCTCATGCTCTGCTAAGGACACGTTTATGGACCACATTGCCCACTCGGCTGATCTGCGGATTGTCTGGCGTACCCTATGAACGGATGAGAAAGACAAGTCAAAGAGAATCCAAAGCTCTGTTCTGAAACCCTAGGTTCTTGGAAACCCTAAGATTTTTCCTTGCACGATCTGAAAATAGCTGCGGTCTTGAATCGGATAGTTTGTTTAACTTAGATAAGTACGCACGGATCAACCCGTTTGGGATGAGCATGTACTTACCAAGAGTATCAAGACCTGTTTATCAATTACTTAAGATATCAAAGTAGCCCAATACTTAAGAGATATAAATAGAATAGCGGATTAGAGAAAATATTACGTGAGACCGTCTTTGTAGGTCATCAATGAGATTCTTCATTAATTGACTTCAACATGTCTTAGTGGGCCCATTAATTTCAATTTTTTTCTTGCCTCCATTGCTTCTCCCCAATCCGTTACCTCACCTCTCTCTCTCTCTCTCTCCCCTACTTCTTCTTCCTTTATGCGCTCTCTCTCTCTCTCTCTCTCTCTCTCTCTCTCTCTCTCTCCCCTACTTCTTCTTCCTTTATGCTCCATTACCCTCTGTTACCCCCTCTCTCTCTTCCTTCCCTTCCTCCTCCTCCCTTCTCCTCCACACCATTAACAAGCTCCGCAAATTAAAAATGTGCACAACAAGATGACTGAATCTGCAAGGAAAATTCACAAGCTAAATCCTATGAGCTTTTACAACGCATTAGGAATCAAAGTTGAAGTTAAAATTTAATTGAATTTATTTTCCAATTCTCTAACTGTTTTGCAGACAAATCTCAAGTTTATTGAATGAAACGGAAGGTGAACGGTGAACCTACTTTAAGTTGTAGACCCTTTCATAAACTCACACCCAACCTCGAAAGAAACAAATGCCTACACGTCATAGAAACCCTAAGCCCAAGCCTCTCTCTCTCTCTCTAAATGAAGCGCGAGAATGCAATTTCCAAGTTCAACAACCTAGACCAAAGCGCACGTCAATAGCTCCCTGCTTTGCGAGCTCGATGCCGACCCCCAACCATTCAGTCTCCAAGAACTTCGGTTGGAAGCCCTACGACGGGGACCTTTACCAAAGCTGTCCAACTTTGATGCCATGAGTGAGAGAAGAGAGAGGGAAAGTAATGAATGAGAGGGGTCAATGAAGGTGAGTAAAAATCGAACTAATGGGTCCCACTTGGACACATGGCATTCAATTAATAAAGTGTCTCATTAATGACATGGGAAGACGATCCCATCTAATACTTTTTTAGTGGATTTGGTTGTCAAAGTCCAAATTCAAAAATCTCTTTCCTATTGGGTCTCTAACTACGTCAACTCTAATGGGATTGAAGCCCGGGGGATTGAGGTGGGGACAATTTCATTTTAGGAGTGGGTTTTGACTCCCACGCCCTGCAAGGAGGCAGCAGAGCAAAAGTCTAAAAGTGAGTGTTAGAGTAGGATTAGCGTAGGACCAACCAAAAAAAAAAAAGGTACACTCATGTTATTCCATAATGAAATGCAAGAAATTTTTGCCGGCCCCCTCCCCCCCCAAAAAAAAAAAAAAAAAGCTCTATGTCATACCAATGAAAACAACACGAACAATTATACTATTAATCTACAATAGAGGGAAATTGTTCAATCAGTCATAAACCCATTACACTGATGCCGATTCAATCCTAAACATTTCACTTTTACCAATTGAGTTATAAAGCTTTGTGCAAATTTCTGTAATTCTTCCAGATAATTTTTATTGAAAATCACTAGTGGTATGCCACATAGAGCAGTCGACAATAATTAGACCGTCATATCAGCGATTTTTTACAAAAATCAACTAGAATGACTACATTGGAATTTGATATGGAGGTTTATGACTAAATTGTCAAAATCAAAATGTTTAAAACTGAATTGATATTCATATAATTAGTTTAGGATTGATTGGATAATTTTTCCCTTTAATAGAGCTCTCTTCTCCAATGGAGCTCTTCTCCACCATCTTATAAGTGGTAATTTGCCCTAAGACCGCTTCATCTGATCGCAACCCTCATCTAAACTAAGTGACCCTATCCCTCATCCCCACCTTTGTCCTCCTTTCTGAATTCCCTCTCTCCTATCCAGAATGTGAACATTTTTGTCCTTGCCTGAAAACCGCTACTTCTTCATCTTCCCCTCTCTGTTCTATAGAGAATCTTTAGCATCCCTAATTACGTCCCTTATTTTCCAAATGGATTCTCCACCTGCCCATCCAAGAGTTCCAAGAAACCGAATACCCTATGCCAAAAAGTGGGCAAGTCTCTCAGGTAAGTTGTTTGCAAGCCTAGTTTCAATTTCCAAGCATTTCAATCAACCATGAAGAGGCTTGGGGCACTGAGAATGTAAGGTTCACTTAGTTGTATCAAGGTATAATAGCACTTCATTTGAAAAATGATCGTGGCAAAAGGAGAGTTCAATAGTATCCCCTCGGTCCTTTTCTGATAACCCTATGCTTCATGCGACCGTGAGTATTTTATGTTGACATTTTGTGGGATTAGATTCACTTCCGACAATTAGGTCCTCAAGTAAAAAGTAGAGGTGTCAAAATGGGTCTTAAACCCATACATGACCCATTTAAATCATACATGGGTCATATAGGGATCACTTACATTTTGAAGTGGGTCATATATAGGTCACTTACATTTTAAAGATATTAGTTAAATGGGTCTTAAATGGATTGGACTTAAAAACCCATTTCCAACCCAAACTTCACACTCTCTCTTTCCCCATTTAACTTCATAAAAATCAAAATTAGAATTATTTTTTATATTTCATTTATCTTTTCTTTTTTCTTTCTCTTTTTCTTTCCTTTTGTTGGTTCTTTCTTCTACCTCCTTCCTTAGCTGGTGGCCGGCACAGCAATGGCCAGCGACCGGCTAGGCAAGGCTCAAGCTTGTTGAATCTAGCAAGACTCAAGCTCGCCAGTGTCGGGCAAGCTCAATCTCGTTGGCATCAAGCGAGCTCAATCTCAAACTCGAGCTCGCCGACGTTGGGAGATCGGCAAGCCTCAAGCTCACCGACATCAGGCAAGCTTGGTCACTCAAGCTCACCTATGACCGATAGCTAGCTAAAGAAGAAGAAAAATTAAAAATTAAAAACAATTAAAAATATATTTTTCTAAAAAATAAAATAACAATAAATAAATAATTGAATTTTTAAAAAAATTATAAAAATTATCCATTCGATTTGTATTGCATTAAAGTGTTTTTATCAATATCATTTTAAAAAATCATAAGAAATAAGCTTTCTTAAGTTTAGTTAAATGTTTTTCACATTTTTTATTTTATTTACTAATTTTTTATTGTTTAAGTTACTTGAAAATTTTGATGTGAATTTTTTATTCAAGTAACATATATATGACGAGCTTAAAGTGAATTAAATGGGTGGGAGTGGATTAACCTAAATTGAGTTAAATATTAATGTGTTTCGGTAATATGGATTGAGTCGGGTATGGGTCAGATATGAGTTAACAAATTTACATTGAATGAAAATGAGTCAAAATGGATTAAATGGGTCAGTATAGGTTGGATCATTTTTTACCCAACCCGACCTACCCATTTGAATGCCCTACTTCTAAGACGGGCTTGATAATTTAGACTCTATTTATTTCACAGAAAATAATTGATTTGGAAAATATTTTCCTAAAAGTAATCATCTGTATTGTTTACAAAAATGAATAAAAAAAATGTAGTTATCATCCATGAAGATATTTAGATATAAATTATTATTCATAATGAAAATAATATTAATTAATTAATTATTTCAAACGATATAACGGATTATTTTAGAAATTTGTTTTCTAAATCATTCATTGTTAACAAAATCTATGGAGCTTTCATTCCTAATGAAAACAAAACAAAAAGAGGATTATAACCATAGGCTGAAGAGGAGACTCAATTTTTTAGATGTGTGGGCCTCGCTCGTGAACTTGATTTATACTAGGATAATTAAGAAGAAATAGTCTTTTTGGAACACATTAATAAATGCAACTTTAATGATCTTGCTTCCGTGTGCCTGGGGGGATATGCAACTCTAATACTCTTCACCAATTAATAAAAGAACTTACAAAAAATCATGTCATTTAGATGAATTTAATCTTAGAAAATCAATCCTTCTAAAACCTAGGTGACTTGGTACGCAAAATTTACCTGGAAGGTATAGTTCAAGTTTTCCACAAAATTAATATTCCGATGCCTCATTCCGTGTCGAAATTTTTAGTACAATTGTTGGGAAAAAGAAAATAATATTTGTGGAGAATGCCCAAATAATTTTTCCCGCTACTATTTCTGTGAAAATTAAATAGGATATTCATAGAAAGCAGTAAAGATGAATAGTAAATAACACCATAACTTTTAACGTGGAAAACCTTCCAAGGTGAAGGGAAAAACCACGGGACCGTAGTCCACTTCAAACTTCCACTATGATAAATAATGGGATACAACTTCACCCAAAGGTGGATCTCTCATTGTCTTCAATTTGTGAATCAACCTCTCACAAATTGGATAACTCTCAAAGATAACTCTCTTTCTTGAAAGAAGAAAACTGTTTCTTCCGCTACGCTGCTATGATATTCTTGCTCTGTGTGTCACCTCTTCTCCATTGAGGAGGACCCCTATTTATAGGAGCAAAAGCAATCCCAATTGGAATTGTACGATATAAAAAATCACGTAGATATATCCCATAATCTCTCATGATTTTGTAGATCTGAGAATATCACCTTTTCCAATCTCCCTTGATTTTCTAGATATGGAATATCACGTTGATATATCTCCCAACCTCTTTTGATATCTTCTTTTTCTTTTTTTCTTTTTCTCCTTTTTTTTTTCTTTTTACTTTTACACACTCACTACTATATATATATATATATATATATATATATATATATATATATATATTCTACTACAGATATACATAATTGCGTTGGCCTCTCCAATTGGGAGTGACCTACTCAACAAATCTCCCCCTCACGAGCAATTTGGAGAAGGTGTCAAACCTGCAAAAGTTCGACAGGCTTGCATCTTCACTGTAGATAGAGATTTTGTCATCATATCTGAACCGTTGTTGTCGGTGTGTATTTTCTTAGCTGTAGGGCTTTTTCTTCCAACACATCACGTATCCAATGATATCTGATGTCAATGTGTTTGGATCGAGAGTGGAAAGTTGCATTTTTGCTGAGGTGTATTGCGCTTTGACTATCTGAATACAAGATAAACCCCTCTTGGTTGTGGCCCACTTCTTGTAGAAACTTCTTCATCCACAAGAGTTCTTTACATGCTTCGTTATCGCAATATACTCGCTTCAGCAGAGATAGGGCAACACATTTTTGTAGTCGAGATTGCCATGAAACCGCTCCCCCGCAAAAGTCATTAGGTATCCCGATGTGGACTTTCTTGAGTCCATGTCCCCGCCATGTCTGAATCCGAAAAACCTTCTAACACGGTTTTACCATCACCAAAGCATATACAGTTATTAGAAGTACCTCGAAGATACCTCGAATATCCATTTGATCGCTGCCCAATGTTCCTTACCGCATTGGATAGAAATCGCTTACCACTCCAACCGCTTAGGCAATATCAGGCCTCGTACATACCATCGCATACATTAGGCGCCAACCGCCGATGCATAAGGGACTTTTTCCATTTCCTTCTTTTATGTCTCACTTTTTGGGCACTTTGCTCTAAACTAAGTTTGAAATGATTTGCAAGTGGAGAACAAACTGCTTTGGAGTTATTCATGTTAAATCTTTCAAGAACTTTATTAACATACCGTTCTTGAGATAACCAGAGTTTGCGATTCCGCCTATCTCGCAAGATTTCCATCCCAAGAATTTGTTTTGCGGGTCCCAAATCCTTCATCGCAAAGCACTTGCTCAATTCCTTCTTTAAGTTGTTGATCTTGCTTTTATCCTGGCCAACAATTAACATGTCATCAACGTAAAGCAAAAGAATGAGGAAATTACCATCAGTGAATTTCTTGACGAAAACGCAATGATCAGCGGTGGTTTTGCTGAACCCATTTTCTTCCATGAAGGAATCGAATTTTCTGTACCCCTTTGTCTTGGTGCGCTTGAGCCCATAAAGACTCTTCCTCAATCTACACACAAGATTTTCTTTGCCTTTAATTTTGAAACCTTCCGGCTGATCCATGTAGATCTCCTCATTTAGGTCTCCATGTAAAAACGCGGTCTTCACGTCAAGTTGCTTGACCTCTAGGTTCAAGCTTGTTGCCAAGCCAAGGATAACTCGGATAGAGGACATTTTAACTACAGGAGAAAATATCTCATCGAAGTCTATATCTTTCTTTTGAGCGAATCCCTTCACAACCAACCTTGCTTTGTATCGTGGCTGTGAGTTACCTTCTTCGTCTTTAGTCCGAACACCCACTTGTTTTTGAGAGCTTTTCTTCCTTGTGGCAACTTGACTAAATCATAAGTATGATTTTCGTCTAAGGATTTCATCTCCTCATGCATAGCTTTTAACCACTCCTCTTTATGCTCGTGGAATAAAGCTTCTTGGTAATTCTCTGGTTCTCCCCCGTCAGTGAGCATCACGTACTCATTGGGAGAATATCTACGACTAGATTGTTGTTCACGAGTTGATCTCCTCAATTGAGGTTCTGATGTGATCTGTTCAACAATAGTTTCAAGTTCAATTGAAGTATTTTTACCTTCAATCCTAGATTCAGCTTGCTTGTTAATAGGAGGAGCGACTGGGCCAAGATCAACCGGGTATTCGTCCTGGTGATGGAGATTTCTCATGCTTCTCGAAGTCCTCAATTGTCTCGATCTTCAAGAAATACCACGTCCCTCGCTTCGACTATTTTCCGGTTAACAGGATCCTAGAGTCTGTAGCCGAATTCTTCATGTGCGTACCCCAAAAAAATACATTGCTTTGATTTCCCATCAAGCTTTGATCTCTCATCCCTTGGAATGTGAACAAATGCTCTACAGCCGAACACCTTCAAGTGGCCATAAGAAATATCCTTACCAGTCCAGACACTTTGTGGTACATCACCGTTAAGTGGAGCTGAAGGTGATAGGTTGATTAAATCAACTGCCGTCCTCATTGCCTCATCCCAAAAGTGGTTTGGCAGCTTTGCGTTGGAGAGCATACATCTTATTTTTCACATATGGTTCTGTTTATCCGCTCCACGACACCGTTGTGTTGAGGTGTTTTTGGTACGGATTTTTCTAGTTTGATCCCAAGGTTCTTGCAATAATCTTCAAAAGGTCCTCGGTATTCGCCACCGTTGTCTGAGTGTACACACTTCAATTGCCTCGCCTGTTTCTCTTTCAACCTTCATATGAAATTGCTTGAAGATTTCCTGCACTTGATCTTTAGTTTTCAAGGCAAATGCCCACACCTTTCTAGAGTGGTCATCAATAAATGTTACAAAATAAAGTGCACCTCCAAGTGTTCTAGTTTGCATTGTGCATACATCGCATATGTATCAAATCTAAAATTTCAGCTTTTCTAGATGGTGGGGAATTGTGAAATGCTACTCTATGTTGTTTTCCCATAATGCAGTTGACACAAGTATTCAACGGTGTACCTTTCATTCCGAGTAGAAGTTGCTTTCTAGTGAGAATCTTAAGTCCTTTCTCACTCATGTGTCCGAGTCGCTTATGCCATAACTCGGTGGTGACTCCTTTTCCAGTTACATTCACCTCTCCTATACACGGCTTGAATTGTGCGATATAGAGAGAGTTAGTCTTTTCTCCTTTGGCTACCACCAAATTACCTTTAGTGAGCTTCCATTTTCCATCACTAAAGAAATTGATGTAGCCTTCGTCATCAAGCTTGCCGGCAGATATAAGATTGAAGCGTATGTCCAGAACATGCCTCACATCTTTGAGTAATAGCCTACATCCAACATTAGTCTCCAAATAAATATTACCCATACCAATAATCTTGGACGTACCTTCGTTTCCCATCTTTACGAGTCCAAAATCGCCAGTGGTGTAAGATGTGAAAAGATCTTGACAAGCCGTGACATGGTAGGATGCACCAGTATCAACTACCCATGTCGAATCTTGGGTTGCAAGATTAATGGAATCATCACTTTGAATAATGATCACCTCATCCGCAATATTTGCAGCGTCATTCGTCTGGTTCTCGTTAGCTTTGTTGACGTTATGACTTTTTGATTTTTCCGCCTTTAGCTTTCTGCATTCTCGGATGAAGTGTCCCAGTTTACCACAATGATGGCACTTCTTGTCTCGTCTGAAGTTGGATTGGGACCTTCCTCGTTGCTGATTCCAGAAATTTCGGCTTTTGCTTCTCCCTCTATGTTCGGAGACACTGCTCCCATCTTTGTACTTCAGATTCACAAGCCGCCGCATGTGATTTGCTTTATTTTGCGCCGTTGTTCTTGCGTACATTTTCTCTAATTTTTGCCAAAGAACACTAGCATCATGTTCATTAGCAAATTTTTGAAAAATGCTCTTATCAATCCATTGTCGGATTTGAGCGGCACACTTCCGATTGAGCACCATCCATTCGCTATCAGACATTGTCGTTGGTTTGCCACCAGAAGATGATGCCAATTTGGCTTCCGCTACAAGATCTGACTCCTCGGACGTTGGTACTGGCACGTCCATCGGTATCACAATTGGCCTCCAAAGATCTTTAATGTATAGCAGATCCTCCATCTTTGGTTTCCATATTGCATAATTGAATGTAGTCAATTTTATCATGTTGCCAAAATTTTCCTCCATTTAATTCTGCACATAAAAATAATATATAGAGTAACCTGGCTCTGATACCACTTGTTGGGAACAAGAAAATAATATTTGTGGAGAATGCCCAGATAATTTTTCCCTCTACTATTTCTGTGAAAATTAAATAGGATATTCAATGAAAGCAATAAAGATGAATAGTAAATAACACCAGAACTTTTAACGTGGAAAACCCTCCAAGGTGAAGGGAAAAACCACGGGACCGTAGTCCACTTCAAACTTCCACTATGATAAATAATGGGATACAACTTCACCCAAAGGTGGATCTCTCACTGTCTTCAATTTGTGAATCTGAACCTCTCACAAATTGGATAACTCTCAAAGATAACTCTCTTTCTTGAAAGAAGAAAACTGTTTCTTCCGCTACGCTGCTATGATATTCTTGCTCTGTGTGTCACCTCTTCTCCATTGAGGAGGACCCCTATTTATAGGAGCAAAAGCAATCCCAATTGGAATTGTACGATATAAAAAATCACGTAGATATATCCCATAATCTCTCGTGATTTTGTAGATCTGAGAATATCACTTTTTCCAATCTCCCTTGATTTTCTGGATGTGGAATATCACGTTGATATATCTCCCAACCTCTTTTGATATCTTCTTTTTCTTTTTTCTTTTTCTCCTTTTTTTTTCTTTTTACTTTTACACACTCACTACTATATATATATATATATATATTATACTACAGATATACATAATTGCGTTGGCCTCTCCAATTGGGAGTGACCTACTCAACAACAATTCATGGCTATCGTGAATGTTTCTGAGCGATTTCTTCTCTGTTTCTCTGGCAAACCATATGTGTTCACCGGTGGTCGAGCAATGAGGCTCGTTGGAGAAGCAAAGGCCTTGTGACATCCTTAAATGAGTCCATACCTTGTCTATTGAATTCCTTTCTATGCCCAGTCTGCTCCAATCAACGCCATGACCGTATTTGCGAATTATTGAATGGTTGGTGGATGTCGATGGCATTTGGAAATGGCGGCCGGCCGACAACAGAAGTCCAGTGATGGACATTGACCGATTCACCGTGAAGTGAGTTGTTGGTGTTCTGGTGCTTTGATTGGTGCAAGGTATGAGCGAGTGGGTAGGCTTTCGGTCCTATTAGGAAGACAATGAGAGGGAAAGAACTAAGCAGGGTGTAGGTATGAAAGTAAGGAGGATTTGTGTGGACTTGATGCAGTTTTAATAAAAGTGGGCTTGTCATGGGTATATCCTTGGGCTTAATTAAATTAGAAATGAAAAGAGGGGGGCCGGATTTAGTAGCCCAACCCGTGGCCAGACCCCACAGTCCATAGCAGTTCGTATTCTGACCGGGCCCAAGGGCCCAGCCCGACTCCCCATTTTCAGACTATAAAAGTTTTTAAATAAATGTAGGGTGTCTTTGTTTCACGAAAAACGTGACGTTTTTGGAAAATGCTTTCCGAGAAACCATTTTCCAGGAAAACGGTTAGTTTTCCTTTGTTTGGTGATACGTGACTGAAAATATTTTCCGATGTTTGGAGTGCATTTGAAAAATGATTGAAGATGTAGAAGACGCCGACGAAGAGGAAGAGGAGGGAGCAAAGCCAACGGGAGCGCAGGAGGTGCTAGGGTTGGAGGAGGCGGTGGTGACGAAAGGGAGGGGGTGAAGGAGAAGGAGAGAGGGAATGAGGAGTTAGGGTTTACGTTCACAGGCAAAGAAAAAGAAAAGAAAAAACAAGAAAAAAGAAAGAAGAAAGAAAAGAAAAATATAATAATACAAATTCAAAAATTTTAATTAGAAATTTTTTTCAATAATAAATTTTTCATTAAGTAATGACCTTAAAACATTTTGGAAAACGTTTTCCGATTCTTTCAAAGGGGAAATTGTTTTCCAGCATTTAAGCTTTGGAAGGAAAACATTTTCCGTTGACTAGGAAAATATTTTCCGTTGACTCATTTTCCTAAATGAACCAAACGCAGGAAAATGAGGAAAACGTTTTCCCAGAAATTATTTTTCGCAAAACAAACACACCCTCAAAAGAAATTAGAAAACAGGTTAGGAGCAGGTCTTGGTTAGGTTGTTTTATTTTAGTGATAGATGTAGCTTAGGGTGTGTTTGTTTAGTGGAATACATTTTCGGGGAAAACATTTTCCTCATTTTCCTACGTTTGGTTCACTCAGGAAAATGAATCAACGGAAAATATTTTCCTAGAAAACGTTTTCCTAACAAAACTTAAATTCAGGAAAATGATTTCCCCTTTGAAAGGACCGGAAAACGTGTTCCAAATCTACCAAAGCTTAGATTTGATACTTGGTTTACAAACAATTATTCTTACAAAAAATTATTTTTTAAAAAAATGAAATTGAATTTTTTATTTTTTTTTTAAAATAAAATTTGGAAAACGTTTTAAAAATAAAAAAATTCGAATTTCCTTCTTTTCTTTTCTTCCTTTTTCTTTTGTTTCTTCTCCACCCTTCACCGGCCACAAGGATGGCCGGTGAGTTCCGGCCTCACCAAATCAAGCGATCTCATAGCCTTCGACAACAAAGCTTAAACTTGCCCGAGGTCAATGAGCCTCAAGCCTCGCCAAATCAGGTGAACTCGTGGCCTCCATCTAATGAGGCTCAAGCCTCGCCAAATTGGGCGAGCTCGTAGCCTTTAGCGGCCAACTAATGAGCTCGTCACCTCCAACGATAGCTAGAGCTCACCCTTTGTAAGCCAACCAGGAATGAACTGCCGAAGCAGAAGGGATGGCGTGAGGAAGCTAAGGAGTGAAGGACAAGAAGAAGGAAAGAGAAAAAGGAAATAAAAAGAAAGAAAATAAAAAATAGAAAATAAAAGTAAATAAAAAACAACAATATTAAAATTTTGGATTTTTTAAAATTAAAAATTCATTTTTTTCCTGCGATGAAATGCGAAATTATTTTTTAATGGGATCCAAACGGCAAAAAAAAAAATTCAATTATACATCACCAAACAAAGGAAAACAAACCATATTCTTGGAAAATGCTTTCCCAAAAAGCATTTTCCTTTATCATTGAGTTTTCCATGGAACAAACGCATTCTATTTAGATAGCATTCATTTAGTTTAGATATTTTAATGAGTACCTTTGATTTATTATGGTTTTAGGTAGAGCAGTCTTTGAAAAGAGGAATTGGACTCATTTGAACTTTATTCATAAAAATTGTGTCATAGGGCTTAATAACAAGGCCATATATATATACACACACGTACATATGTATGTATGTATATTCTATTCGCGGTTCTTTGTGGAGTTTACTTTCCCAACACCTCACTTTTATCACATTGATTGTGACTATCTACTTTTCTTTGATTGTGCACTCATGCTTGGTTAATATAATGGTCAAAGATTGCCCTAATCAAACAATCAAGTTAAGATATCAAAAGAGCACTAATTAGATAATTAGTGTACTCAAGTCACCAATTTTAGATTTATGGTTACGTAGGAAGTGAGGTATAATACTAGATTTCACTTGATTTTTAGCCGACTCCAATAAGCTTGTTGAAAATCCCAACTTCATGCAAGGTAAGAGTCTGGAAGAACCCACGCTTATTGAGGATTGTTGGCCCGCCTTTGGCATTATCTCTAAATCTGTCATTTCCCCGACTTCGTGTCACCACGCTCATGACAATAACTACTGGCAAATATGACAAAAGAGGAATGGTGGGAGAATTTTTTTGGGTGGATTTTGTTATAAGACAAGATAGTCGTGTGTGTTTGAAATGGTATTTGTTGGGCTTAGTTTGTTGATCGTTGGAGAAATATATAATTTTTTTTGGTGGACTTGCCTTAATTTTAAATAAATAGATGGATATATGTGTTGATAATAGATTGATGTGAGTTATGCGTATGAGACCGCGTCCTCAAGTAGGAAAACGATTGTTCCCCTATGCTTGTAGAGCTAGGACACAACTCAAGGCACGTGCCTGATATTTGATATGACGCAGCCAAACAATTGCACCACGTGTATATTACGATGCACATTGAAATAAGAGAAATCAGCAAAACAAGTTCCACAATGTTAGATCTACTACTAATATAGAGGTAGTGATCTTTTTATGCTCTAATAGCTTCTGCCTATAGCAACTTCTTAGTCATGGAACGCCACTTACTCTTCGGATGTCATGTTTAAATTACTATTTACATTAGAGCTCCGTTTATCTCACGAAAAGTTAATAATTTCAAAAACAGTTTTTCTAAAATGATCGATTGTATCATTTGACAAAATTACTTAAGGAAAAATGTGTATCGTTTGATATAATTACTCAGTAAAAAATATTTTCATTATTAACAATAATTTTCATCTTCATTCAATTTTATAAATAATATAATGATTATTTTTTGAAAAATATTTTCCAAATAATTCTGCTTCTTCTTCTTCTTTTCTTTGTTTTGAAACAAATGCATCCTAGATGACGTGTGATTTTGCAGTTACATCTCATGATATCAATGGTCATTATGATCAAGTTTCTTCAAGTCCAAGGAAGAGATGTAAGTACTTCTAGAAACAACAAACGTGATGAACAATAAAGACCGGATCTCCACAGTCAAAAAAGAGAAAGGATATGCAGAAAAGGTCATTCAGTATGGCCAAACGAGGGAATTACATCATTCAGTTTGGTTTGTTTCAAAGATTAATATAGGTACAATGATAGGAATGGTTTCTAAACTTTGATCCAATGTGTAATATCTTTTCCAAACATTTAATTTGTTTCCTATGATCCATAAACTTTGATTTAGTGCGCAACGTCGAATCCAATGTACACCATTGTCTTTCAACTTTTAATTTATTTGATATGGTTATTGCACTTTTAAATATTTTCATATAATTTATAGATTACCTTGATTATTATCCTCTACATTGAACAAATTAAAAATTTAAGAATTTGCATTGCCTATTGCCTAAAGTTTCGGGATCGCATTGTCCAAATTAAAAATTTATGCATGATTTGTATATCAGATTAAAGTTTATGGGCCATTTGTACAATTATCTATAGATAGAGAAGCAAAAAATAGAATTATCCCGATAGAACGCAAACGTGAAAACCCAATTCAGACACAATGAAGTGGCCGGTCGCTGAGTTGGACTTGGCGAGGAGGGCAGGATCCCCTTTTGCTCCTAGTTTTTCTTCCTCGTTCCGATTTGACTTTTCCTGCAACTGCAATTTAGTCGTTCAATCCACCTTCGTCGTGTTCACATTTTCTTGCCAATTTCATTCTAGGACTCTAATTTCTTCGTCATTGTCAATTCCAAGCCCTTCATTTATGCTCCTAAGAGCTGCCACAATTGTAAAATCCTCTTTTTCTTTTTCTTTTTAAATGCTCACTAGAATTTCTAAAAATTATCACAAAGGTACAATTAAGTCTTAAAATTTATATAAAATGCAATCAAGTCCTAAAATTTGTCAACTTGATTAAATCAAGTCATTCCGTTAACTTCACCCAATTTGACTAACGGAAAATATGGACATGACTTTTTAATATTATCTCTTTCCTACGTAGTGATGACATGGTCAAATCATAAAATATAAGACTAAAACAACATCATTTTGGCCTAAATCTAATTTAGTACTACTTTTATTTAAATTAAAATTTAAAAAAAGTAAATTCAAAAAGAAAAAAATAGGAGTTAGACGAGTAGGGCTGCAAGCCCTCGCCGTCACCCCACCATTGTTGAGAGGGGCTTGTGAGGGTGGGGGTGAGCCGAAGGGGGTCACCCGGCCCCAACAAGGGGCCGACAACCCTCGTTGATAGCAAGCGAGGGCGATGGCCCTCCCCCGACCCTTGACTAGGTCTACACGAGGGCTAGTGACCCTGGCTTGATCTATGCAAGGGTTAGGAGAGGGATGTGACTCTCGCCTACTGCCAGCGAGAATCATTGGCCCCTAGTCGGGCCCCGAATATTAGGAGAGAGATAATATTAAAAAAAAAAACAACGAACATATTTTCCATTAGTCAAATTGGACAGAGTTAACGGAATGATTCGATTTAACCAATTTGACAAGTTAGTTTTAAGACTCAATTGTACCGTTGCGATAAGTTTTAGGATTTTTAGTGAAAATATCTTCTTCTATTTTTTTTTTTTCAATTTCTTATTGCTTTGGAACTCAAGTTCGGACTGCAATCCTTAAGCCTTTTTGCTTTCGTGATCTTTAGCGGTCGGTTTCGCGTCAGGAATTCTATCCCCATAAATTGTATGGAATGATTTATATTCGAAATGGATGAATCAGCACGAATAAAGCAATCACCAAGAAAAGAGCAAAATGACCAAACTAGTTTCGAGGTTACGAGGAGCAACACTGCTTAACGCAATCCGTATTCCATTAATTGATTTAGTAAAGAATATCTGGCGATGTGAAATATTTTAATTATGGGGTAAGAATATTCCAGACGGGGGAGGAATCTTCTACACACGCGCTTCCTTAGAATAACATTCCGATTCTAGCATTCATATTCCCTGCTTAAAGCCGCCGAAGACAGCAAGAACAAACCGACTCCTCGCGACTTCTTCATTCCTTCTTCTTCCATAGCAGGCGAGCCGCCAGAAGGGGTGCCGGCGTTCCTTCCTTCCCCGGAGATGTGCCTGGTGTTCGTGTGCGACGAGGACGAGCGGGTGGTGGCGCGGCAGGCGGCGCCGGGGGCGTGCCCATACTGCGGCGGCGCGGTGCAGGCGATGGACGTGGAGAGCCAGTGGCGGTTCTGCTTCCTCCCGCTCTACTTCCGCACCAAGCGCAAGTTCTACTGCTCCGTCTGCGCCCGACGGCTCGTGACCCAGTACTAGCCTTCCGCCGTCGATTCTTCCCCTTCTCTGGAACCTCTTCTTGTTTGTTGCTGACGACTGTGTACGGGATTTCTTCTTAGGTTGTGAATTCTTGAAATTAGAGATGAAGTACAGGGGTGTATGGCTGGATTCGTTAGGGCTTTTTTCTCTTGTCGGTTGGGATGGAACTGAAAAGATGGAAGCCCTGACGGGGGGAAAGCGTGCCTGCGAAAACGCGTTGTACACTGAATCGATCAGATGGGTTGTTCAATTTTAATCTTTAACTTATAATTATGTCCAATTTTGACTTCTAACCCCTTTTAAGCAAGGGAATTGAAACGACTGGAAACTCGACCAGATCAAATCACGAGAGGTTTATGTAGGAATTGACCCAATTCACGACTTCAAACTTTTTGAATCGAAAATAATCGGCTAAGTTCTTAATTCGAGATGTGAAACCAAACCGTAATAGTAAATCAAACACATTCAATTTGTGAATTAGGGACCAACCAATCTGGTTCTCATTTTTAGGGTGTATTTTTTCCTAATTTTCCTTTTCTTTTAAGAAGTAAAGAAAAGAAAATTAGTAAAATCTTAAATCAAATCAATTCAGAAACCAAATCAAATCGGGAACCAAATTGCGACTATCGATCCGGTTTTTTGATTTCAGGATGAAACTAGCTCCAAAAACTAATCAACCCCAGTCCAATCAATTCAATCAGGTTGACATTGATTTCTATTTGTATCAAATATCTTTTTTATTCTCTTCTTCTTCTTCGTCTACTCATATTCCTCCATTTTCACCAAAGTATCTTACGAATTGATGGCGGAGAAACGATAGGACCATCTGGTGGACTCAGCTCGCCATTGCTTCTTAGTTCTTCGTGCTCCGGCCCAACAAAACGTGAAAGCAAATACTGATCCGGAACCATTTGGGTCGGGCTCTCTCACATTCTTCGTGGATCTTTTGCTCTTGTCGAGTCCCACTGGCTCTCGAAGAAAAGTTTGAGACGCTTCCGGCTCAGCCCAATTACATAATCCCTCGGCTCGATTTGCGGATCATTGACTTGTCTGCGAAGAGGGAAGCCGTCTTATATAGTAAAACACTGGGACGTGGATTAGCGAATCCGGTTCCATCGTTACATGCGCGGAACGTTGAAGAGAACTTCGAAAGAGGCGGATGTCTAGGGCCCATTTGTTAAAATTTGTTTCTATTCCTCGAAGCAACTATTTTATTTTTTTTGTTATGGGGAACAAAAAAATAATAGAAACCTTTTGGCCGGTTGCTGGCCTTAGCCATGGCTGGTGCCGGTGACCTCACCAGAGCGACGTTGGCCCCCAAAGACACCGAGCCTCATCGTGGCCTTCAGCGAGCTCGCTGGGCCTCACCCTGGCCTGGTGAGGCTCTAGCGAGCTCACCAAACCTCGCCCTGTGGCTGACAACAGCCAAAGAGAAGAAGAAAAAGGAAAAAATAATAAAAGAATGAAAAAAATTTAAAAAAAAAAAAAAATCTAAGAACCCGACCAAATGTATTTTTATCCCGAGAGTATAAATTTTGGAAAGTTACCAAATACGTTCTTTTACTCGAAATTGTTCCCGAAAACAGAATCAGAAAAAAATATTTCTCATAAAAAATTGTTCCCCTAAAGAAAATCGTTACCAAACACGCTCTTATTATGAGGATATTAGGAAGGTGAGGCTTCGAATAATTTGAAGTTTCGAAAATCGAATTGGAAGGATCAATTCAATTGACTAGAATGAGAACTCAAACTAGCATTTGATCGACCTAATGCCATATGAAATGTATGGTGTAGGGTGAGAAGTCAACATGCTTAATCAATTGGCCGATATCATAAAGAATATTTGTTTTGAAACTCTCTTTAACCCTACATTCCATTGGTGGCTTATAAGTTTTGGACATTACTTACATGTAAATTTAATAGAAATTAGATAAGCGAGTTTCCTTAGGAGGGATGATGTAAATTACAAACTTTTTGGGATGACATGACGTTAATGGATCCAAGAACTGTGAGCTTAATTATTTCTAAGACAATTGGAAAGCAATTACAAAATTCTCATAATTCCTGTTGAAACGGTCGTGCCTCGTGCATGCATTTGCCATCTCACACAATTTAACAATTGTCTCGGGCGCTTGATTGTTTAGATAAAATATTGTCAAATTTAGGCTTATAATTGCAAACACTATGGATAGTGAAAATTATCAAAAAAAAAGAAATTAATCTATTATATGATGTTAATTTAGTTCTAAACAATTCATTTACAAATTTAAGTTCTAAAACCTTTTGATGATTTACCAATGTAGTGATTCTTGTCAATTTTACTTGAAAATTACTAATGTTAACACTAATTGTCTTCCGGGGGCGCACCATGAATAATTTTTTGAATTGTTTTGTAAGTTTTCGAATGTTGACTATCATTTGTGGCCGGCTGCAAGGCATTACCAAGACCCGGCGACCAACCAAGGAAGAAGGTAAAAAAAGAATAAAAGAATGAGGAGGAAAAAAAAGATTTTTCACATCAACGTCGGCCGTGCTATATAAGGCATCCAACTTCCACATTAACGATTGTTGGCCAAAAATAAATTAAAATGACTATATAAGCAAATCATTAAATATTTAGAAAAAAGTATTTCTCATAAAAAATTGTTCCCCGAAACAAAATCGTTACCAAATGCGCCCTTATTATGAGGATGTTAGGAAGGTGAGGCTTCAGATAATTTGAAGTTTCGAGAATTGAATTGGAATGATCAATTTAATTGACTAGAATGAGAACTGAAACTAGCATTTGATTGACCTAATGCCATATGAAATGTATGGCGTAGGGTGAAAAGTCAACATGCTTAATCAATTGGCCGATATCATAAAGAATATTTGTTTTGAAACTCTCTCTAACCCTACATTCCATTGGTGGATTATAAGTTTTGGACATCACTTACATGTAAATTTAATAGAAATTAGATAAGCGAGTTTCCTTAGGAGGGATGATGTAAATTACAAACTTTTTCCGATGACATGACGTTAATGGATCCAAGAACTGTGAGCTTAATTATTTCTAAGACAATTGGAAAGCGATTACAAAATTCTCATAATTCCTGTTGAAACAGTCGTGCCTCGTGCATGCATTTGCCATCTCACACAACTTAACAATTGTCTCGGAAGCCTGATAGTTTAGATAAAATATTGTCAAATTTAGGCTTATAATTGCAAACACTTTGGATAGAGAAAATTATCCAAAAAAAAAAAATTAATCTATTATAGGATGTTAATTTAGTTCTAAACAATTCATTTACAAATTTAAGTCCTAAAACATTTTGACGATTTACCAATGTAGTGATTCCTGTCAATTTTACTTGAAAATTACTAATGTTAACACCAATTGTCTTACGGGGACCACCATGAATAATTTTTTGAATTTTTTTGTAAGTTTTTGAATTTTGACTATCATTTGTGGCCAGTTGCAAGCCATTGCCAAGACCCGGCGACCAACCAAGGAAGAAGGTAAAAAAAGAATAAAAGAATGAGGAGGAAAAAAAAAGATTTTTCACATTAACGTCAGCCGTGTTATATAAGGCGTCCAACTTCCACATTAACAATTGTTTGCCAAAAATAAATTGAATTGACTATTTCAACAAATCATTAAATATTTTGAATTTCTTATTGAAATAAAATTTTAATTGTTTAATTTAAAAAATTTGTTATTCGCGAAAAATAGAAATTTCATTTAACTTTATTCCGTCTCTTCCGGAAAAAGTTATTTGAGACGCTTCAGGCTCAACCCGATTACATAATCCCTCGGCTCAATTCGCGGGTCATTGACTTGTCTGCAAAGAGGGAAGCCGTCTTATATAGTAAAATACTGGGACATGGATTAGCGAATCCGGTTCCATCGTTACATGAGCGGAATGTTGAAGAGAACTTCGAAAGAGGCGGATGTCTAGGACCCGTTTGTTAAAATTTGTTTCTATTCCTCCAAACAACTATTTTTATTTTTTTGTTCCGGCGAACAAAAAAAGAACAGAAACCTGTTTAATAAATTTTTTGTCTAGAAGCTATTTTTCTCTCTTCTTTCTTCTTCTCTTTCTTTTTTCCTTATTCTTCTTCTTCCTTTTGGCCGGTTGCTGGCCTTGGCCATGGCCGGTGCCGGCGACCTCACCAGAGCGTCGTCAGCCCCCGGAGACGCCGAGCCTCGTCGTGGCCTTCAGCGAGCTCGTCGAGCCTCACCCTGGCCTGGTGAGGCTCCAGCGAGCTCACCAGACCTCGCCCTATGGCCGGCGACAGCTAAAGAGAAAAAGAAAAAGGAAAAGAAAATAAAAGAATGAAAAAAATTAAAAGAAATAAAAAAATCTAAGAACCCTACCAAACATATTTTTATCCCGAGAGTATAAATTTTGGAAAGTTACCAAACGAGTTCTTTTGCTCAGAAATTGTTCCCGAGAACAAAATCAGAAAAAATTATTTCTCATAAAAAATTGTTCCCCGAAACAGAATCGTTACCAAACACGTCCTTATTATGAGGATATGAGGAAGGTGAGGCTTCAGATAATTTGAATTTTCAAGAATCAAATTGGAAGGATCAATTCAATTGACTAGAATGAGAACCGAAACTAGCATTTGATCGACCTAATGCCATATGAAATGTATTGCGTAGGGTGAGAAGTCAACATGCTTAATCAACTAGCCGATATCATAAAGAATATTTGTTTTGAAACTCTCTCTAACCCTACATTCCATTGGTGGATTATAAGTTTTGGACATCACTTACATGTAAATTTAATAGAAATTAGATAAGCGAGTTTCCTTAGGAGGGATGATGTAAATTACAAACTTTTTCCGATGACATGACATTAATGGATCCAAGAACTATGAGCTTAATTATTTCTAAGACAATTGGAAAGTGATTACAAAATTCTCATAATTCCTGTTGAAACAGTCGTGCCTCGTACATGCATTTGCCATCTCACACAATTTAACAATTGTCTCGGGCGCTTGATTGTTTAGATAAAATATTGTCAAATTTAGGCTTATAATTGCAAACACTTTGTGGATAGAGAAAATTATCAAAAAAAAAAATTAATCTATTATGTGATGTTAATTTAGTTCTAAACAATTCATTTACAAATTTAAGTCCTAAAACATTTTGACGATTTACCAATGTAGTGATTCCTGTCAATTTTTTCTTGAAAATTACTAATGTTAACACTAATTGTCTTACGGGACCCACCATGAATAATTATTTGAATTTTTTTGTAAGTTTTTGAATTTTGACTATCATTTGTGTCCGACTGCAAGCCATTGCCAAGACCCGGCAACCAACCAAGGAAGAAGGTCAAAAAAGAATAAAAGAATGACTATATCAGCAAATCATTAAATACTTTGAATTTCTTATTGAAATAAAATTTTAATTGTTTAATTTAAAAAATTTGTTATTCGAGAAAAATAGAAATTTCATTCATCTTTATTCCATCTCTACATGAGATAATTTTATCCGGCCTATTTCTTTTTTTGTATATCCGACTTTTCCTTTTTTCAGTAGACATAAAATATTAAGTATGATAAATTTTATTTAAAGGGAAGGGCGTGGCGAGACCCCAAATTTTCCAGGCCGGGACCAGGGAAAGTCCCCACGCGGGCGAGGAATCTTCTAGACACGCATTCGGATTCCTCCTCCTCCAATCTCATCAAAACTCCTTCCTAGCATTCCCTCGATCTGCGTCCTCTGTACATACGTCACACGACACGCGACGCGAAGAAGCCATGGAAAAGTCAACCCCCACCGCATCAACAAAAGCCGAAGGAAAGCAGGAGCAGACCGACTACTTCCAAATTCCTCCTCCTCTTCATTCTTCCATTGCAGGGAGCTGCCAGAAGGGTGCCGGCCTTCCTTCCGCGGAGATGTTTTGCTTTTTCGTGTGCGATCAGCAGGAGAAGGTGGTGGCGCGGCAGCCGGCGCCGGGGGCGTGCCCGTACTGCGGCGGGGCAGTCCAGGCGATGGACGTGGAGAGCCAGTGGCGGTTCTGCTTCCTCCCGCTCTACTTCGACACCAAGCGCAAGTTCGGCTGCACCATCTGCGCCCGCCAGCTCGTCATCAAGTCCTAGCCCTTCCGCCATCGATTCTTCCCAACTCCGACGACCTCGGTTTTTCGGGGTTTCGACTACCTGTTAGTCGCTGGTGATCGTTTGCAGAATGTCTTTAGGGTTATGGTATTTGTCAGGCTTAGTTTGTTTTTTTTTTTTTTTTTTTTTTTTTTTTTGGGTAAGAGGTAAGAATATAATAGCTCGAAACCACTTTACAATTCTCTAGGGTTCTAGTATTTGTCGGGCTTAGTTTTTTTTTTTTTTTTTTTGGTAAGAGGTAAGAATATAATAGCTTGAAACCACTTTACAACAGACCGGCGCCAGGAACAATCACTCAAAGAACACAACATTAATGAGTGAAAGGGAGCGGGTGTAAAAGAAAAGAAAGAAGCTAGTTTGCTTGTTTTGTTGGGCTTAGTTTGTTTTAATGGACTTGCCTTTATTTTCAATAAATATATAATATATGTTTTGATAATAGATTGATATGAGTTATGCATATGAGACTGCGTCCTCGAGTAGGGGAACGATTGTTTCCCTATGCTTGTAGAGCTAGGACGCAATTCAAGGCACGTGCCTAATATATGATATGATGCAGCTAAACAAATTGCACCATGTGTATATTACGATGCACATTGAAGTAAGAGAAAATCAGCAAAACAAGTTCCGCAATATTAGATCTACCACTAATTATAGAGGGTAGTGATCTTATTATGCTCGAATAGCTTCTGCCTATAGCAACTTCTTTGTCGGGGAACGCCGCTTACTCTTCAGATGACATGTTTAAATTACTATTTGCATTAGAGCTCCGTTTGATTTGCAAAAGTTAATAATTTAGATTACGGTTTTTATAAAATGATTGATTGTATCATTTGACAAAATTACTCAATGAAAAATGTGTATTGCTTGATATAATTACTCAGTGAAGAATATTTTCATTATTAGCAATAATTTTCATCTCCATTCAATTTTATAAATGATATAAGCGATATTTTTTGAAAAATATTTCCTAAACGATTCTGCTTCTTTTTCTTCTTTTTTTTCGAAACAAATGCATCCTAAATGATAGTGTGATTTTGCAATTACATCTCGAGATATCAATGGTCATTATGATCAAATTTCTTCAAGTCCAAGGAAGAGATGTAAGTGCTTCTAGAAACAACAAACGTGATGAACAATAAAGACTGGATCTCCACTCCGACCAAAAAAAAAAAAAAAAGAATGGATCTCCACAGTCAAAAAAGACAAAAGGATATGCAAAAAGGTCATTCGATATGGCCAAATGAGGGAATTAGATCATTCATTTCAGTTTGCTTCAAAGATTAATATAGGTAAAATGATAGCAATGGTTTTAAACTTTGATTAAATGTGTAATATATTTTCCAAACATTTAATTTGTTTCCTGTGGTCCATAAACTTTGGTTTAGTGTGCAATATCGAATCCAATGAACAATATTATCCTTGAACTTTAAATTTATTTGATGTGGTTATTGTACTTTTAAATATTTTCATATAATTTATGGATTGCCCTGAATATTATCATCTACATTGAACGAATTAAAAATTTAGGAATTACATTGCCTATTGCCCAAAGTTTTGGGATCGCATTGTCCAAATTAAAAATCTATGCATGATTGGTATATCAAATTAAAGTTTATGGGTCATTTGTATAATTATCTATAGGTAAAGAAGCAAAAAAGAGAATTATCCCGAGAGAACGCAACCGTGAAAACCCAATTCAGACGCAATGAAGTGGCCGGTCGCTGAGTTGGACTTGGCAAGGAGGGCGGGATTACCTTTTGCTCCTAGTTTTTTTTCCTCGTTCCGTTTTGACTTTTCCTGCAACTGCAATTTAGTCGTTCAATCCACTTTGGTCGTGTTCACATTTTCTTGCCAATTTCATTTCTAGGACTCTAATTTCTTCGTCATTGTCAATTCCAAGCCCTTCATTTATGCTCTTAGGAGCTGCCACGCTTGTAAAATCCTCTATATATATATATATATATATATCAAGAAAGTACAATTAAGTTGTAAAATTTATATAAAGTGTAATCAAATCCTAAAATTTGTCAACTTGATTAAATTGAGTCATTCCATTAATTCCATCCAATTTGACTAACGAAAAATACAGACGTGACTTTTTAATATTATCTCTTTCCTATGTAGCGATGTCATGGCCAAATCATAAAATATAAGACCAAAACAACATCATTTTGGGCTAAATTCGATTTAGTATTACTTTTGTTTAAATTTAATTTTAAAAAAGCTAAATTCAAAAAAAAAAAAAAAAAAAAAAGGGGAGTTAGACGAGTAGGGCTGCTAGCCCTCATTGTCGCCCCACCATCGTTGGGAGGGGCCATTGAAGGTGGGGGTGAGCCGAAGGGGTCGCCCCGGCCCAACTAGGGGCCGACAACCCTCACCGACAGCAAGCGAGGGTGATGGCCCTCCCCCGACGGGCTGCCCTCCCCCAACCCTTGACTAGGTCTACATGAGGGCTAGTGACCCCGGCTCGATCTACACAAGGGTTAGGGGAGGGCCGCGACTCTCGCCTATCGCCGGCGAGGATCATTGGCCCCTAGTTGGGCCCCGACGACCCTCGCCAAGTCACCACCACCCTCACCGGCCCCTCTCAACGATGGTGGGGTGGCAGGGGCAGCGAGGGCTTGTAGTCCTACACACCTGACTTCTCTCTCTCTTTTTGAATTTAGCTTTTTTAAAAAAGTTATTTTAAAAATAATTAGTATTAAAAATTGGATTTATACTAAAACAACATCATTTTAGTCTTATATTTTATAATTTAGCCACGTTATCGCCACATAGGAGAGAGATAATATTGAAAGAAACCACGTTCGCATTTTTTGTTAGTCAAATTGGATAGAGTTAACGGAATGACTCGATTTAACTAATTTGACAAGTTAGTTTTACGATTTAATTACACTTTCGCAATAAATTTTAAGATTTTTAGTGAACATATCTTCTTCTTTTTTCCAATTTCCTATTGCTTTAGAACTTGAATTCATACTACAATCCTTAAGCCATTTTGCTTTCATGATCTTTAGCAGTCGGCATAAATTGTATGGAATGATTTACACTCGAAATGGATGAATCAGTACGAATAAAGCAATCACCAAGAAAAGGGGAGAATTGTCCAAAAAGTCCTAAACCTATTGCAGTTTTGCCAATTCAATCCTAAACCTTTCAATCTTGCCAATTGAGTCCTAAACCTTTTGTCAGTTTGCCAATTGAGTCCATTTGGCCAATTTTGGCCGAAAAATGCTGACGTGGACGCCGACGGTGCCACGTAGGATTGCCGGCTCGACGTGGACAATTTTTAATAATATTTTAATATTTTTAAAAAAAAAATTGATTTTTTAATATTTTCTGTTTTTTCCTTCTTCTTCTTTTTTTTTTTTTTGGCTTTCCCTTGCCCTTTTCCGGTGGCCAACCACCGGCCACAGGCGACGGCCAGCCACCGGCCACAGCCAGCCGACTGGCCTTGCCCGCCACAGGCGAGGCCCGGCCGGGCGACGGCGACACGGGCGAGGCCGGCCCGGCCCGGCGAGGGCCGGCCTCGCCGGGGCTTGTCCTCGCCCGGGCGAGCGCGTCGGCCTCGCCGGATCGGGTCAGGTGAGGCCGACGCTCGCTGGGTGAGGCCGACGCTCGCCCGGGCGAGGGCGAGCCCGGCGAGGGCTCCCTTGCCAGATTTGGCGAGGCCGGGCCTCGCCGGGGGCCGAGCCGGCCTCGCCCTGCGTCACCGTCGCCGGCCGGGCCTCGCCCGTGGCGGGCGAGGCTAGCCCCGGCCTTGCCGGATCCGGCAAGGGAGCCCTCGCCCTCGCCCGGGCAAGCGTCGGCCTTGCCCGGACCAGATCTGGCGAGGTCGGCCCTCGCCCCGGCCGGGCTCGCCCTCGCCGGCCCTCACCGGGGCCAGGGCTGGCCTCGCCCTGCGTCGCCGTCGCCCGGCCGGGCCTCGCCTGTGGTGAGCGAGGTCGCCCGGCTAGGCTGTGGGGGCGATGGCCGGCCGTCGCCTATGGCCGGTGGCCGGCCACGAAGAGGGCAAGGGGAAAGCCAAAATAAATAAATAAAAAATAAAAATAAAAAAAGAGGAAAAAACAGAAAATATTAAAAAAATCAATTTTTTTAAAAATATTAAAAATTGTCCACGTCGGTAAAGAGTCATACGTGGCACCGCCGGCATCCACGTCAGCATTTTCCGGCCAAAATTGGCCGGATTGACTCAATTGGTAAATTGACAAAAGGTTTAGGACTCAATCGGCAAGATTGAAAGGTTTAGGACTGAATTGACAAAACTGCAACAGGTTTAGGACTTTTTGGACAATTGTCCCCCAAGAAAAGAGCAAAATGACCAAACTAGTTTCGAGGTTACGAGGAACAACACTGCTTAATGCAAAAGTATTCCATTAATTGATTTAGTAAAGAACATATGGCGATGTGGAATGTTTTAATTATGGGGAAGGAATCAATGGGATTTGCTCATTACTTAGCAATATGGAAAGAATATTCCATACACGCAATTAACCCTCAGTCAGCCAAATTTGGCCGTTAAGAGAGGAAGGTGCAGCCAAGAGTAAAGCAAAGGGAGAATTGGCGACTGTAAATCACAGCAAAATACTAAAATCTTGGAATGCGAGCGTGCAAAGGCATTTTATTGCATGATAGAAAGGAAAATCGTCGCAAACAAAGGAGACTCCATCGATCCAAACTTTACACGAGAACAAAGTCGTTACGCGACGTCTTCTCTAAGTAACATGATCATTTCTTCTACCATCGTGACCATCTTCATTAAGAAATAAAATTTAAAAATTAATAAGAATCAAGCAGGTGGAATTGAAATTCACCGGTCCATCGCTTCCAATTTTAAGAAACCGAAAACTAGATCGGTGACTCTTGAAATCGCTCTGATCTGGTCCCAACGGTTTCTTTTCCTCATCCCTAAAGCTGCGTTTGGCAGTTGGAATAAAATTCGGGATAGGATATAACGTTTGGTGCTCGCTTAGGACAAGATAAAGTCGGATATAAGGATAATATATGTAGGATAAAATTATCCCATGAATGAAGTGGAATAAAGGTAGATAGGATTTCTAACGTCCATGATAGAAAAGTTATTTTTCTCGAATAATAAACTTATTAAATTAATAAAATTAAAATTATATTTCAATATAAATAATATTTGAATTCTAATTTAAGAAATTTAATATAAAAAATTAGTTTTATTAATCTTATTTTAATTTATATATTCAACTTTAATTCTATCTTATAATAAACATTCAATCTATAAATTAAATATTTATATTTATTATATATTTAGGTATGTTAGTACAATTTACTATTTGATAAATTTTATTAAAGAATGATGAAAGGGGAAAAAAAGAAATAATCAAGAAAATAATATAAAAAGAGGAAAAATAAATTAAGAAATAGTGTTACGGGAGATTTTCACTATCTCCGTTTATGAACATTTAGCTTCATTTATAATGATATGCAGTTTATATCAAAAAAATATACATAATATGATGTGAATATATTCGACTTTAATATTGCAATTCACCAAACAATAGATAGAATATAAAAAAATCATGGTATTTTATATCTTATTCCTATCCTTATTAGAAATCCAAATGAAACTAAAAATATGCTTTTCTAAATAAATAAATAAAAGCACAAAGGGGGGCACATGGCAAGACGCGGAACGTTCCGCACGACCGAAAGTTTCCTCCACGCGGGGGAGGAATCTTCTACACACGCGCTTCCTTAGAATAACATTCCGATTCCTCCTCCTCAACCTCAATCCAAACGTTCATTCTAGCATTCTCTCGATCCGCGTTCTCTATAAAAAAAACCCACGACCCGCGACGCCGAGGAAAGCACGAAAAGTCATATTCCCTGCTAAAACCCGCCGAAGACAGCAAGAACAAATCGACTCCTCGCGACTTCTTCATTCCTTCTTCTCCCATAGCAGGCGAGCCGCCAGAAGGGGTGCCGGCGTTCCTTCCTTCCCCGGAGATGTGCCTGGTGTTCGTGTGCGACGAGGACGAGCGGGTGGTGGCGCGGCAGGCGGCGCCGGGGGCGTGCCCGTACTGCGGCGGGGCGGTGCAGGCGATGGACGTGGAGAGCCAGTGGCGGTTCTGCTTCCTCCCGCTCTACTTCCGCACCAAGCGCAAGTTCTACTGCTCCGTATGCGCCCGCCGGCTCGTGACCCAGTACTAGCCTTCTGCCGTCGATTCTTCCCCTTCTCTGGAACCTCTTCTTGTTAGTTGCTGACGACTGTGTACGGGATTTCTTCTTAGGTCGTGAATTCTTGAGATTAGAGATGAAGTATAGGGGTATGTGGCTGGATTCGTTGGGGCTTTTTTTCTTTTGTCGGTGGGGATGGAACTGAAAAGATGGGAAGCGTGCCTGTGAAAACGCGTTGTACAGTGAATTGATCAGATGGGTTGTTCAATTTCGATCTTTTTAACTTTTAATTCTGTCCAATTTTGACTTCTGACCCCTTTTAAGCAGGGAATCGAATCGGCTAGAAACTCGATCAGATTGAATTCGCCTATTACGAGAGGTTTCGTAGGAATTGGCCCAATTCACGAATCAAATTTTTTGAATTGAGAATAATCAGTTAAGTTCCTGATTCAAGGTGTGAAACCAAACCGTAATTATAAATCGAACTCATTCAATTTGTGAACCAAATCAATCGAGGAACCAAATTGGGACCAACTGATCTTGTTCTCATTTTTAGGATAATTTTTTTTTTTAATTTTCCTTTAAAGTAAAGAAAAGAAAATTGCTAAAATCTTAAATCAGATCAAATCGGGAACCGAATTTGATTTGGTTTTTTTATTTCAGAATGAAACTAGCTCCAAGAACTAATCAAACCCGGTCAATTCAATTAGGTTGACATTGATTTCTATTTGGATCTTGGACTCTTCTTTCTATTGAATCACATATCTTTTTTATTTTCTTCTTCTTCTTCATCTACTCATATTCCTCCATTTTCACCAAAGTATCTTACGAATTGATGGCGGAGAAACGATAGGACCATTTGGTGAACTCAGCTCGCCATTGCTGCTTAGTTCTTCGTGCTCCGGCCCAACAAAACATGAAATCAAATACTGATCCGGAACCAAAATTTGGGTCGGGCTCTCTCACATTCTCCGTGGATCGTTTGCTCTTTTCGAGTCCCACTGGCTCTCGAAGAAAAGTTTGAGACGCTTCCGGCTCAGCCCGATTACATAATCCCTCGGCTCGATTCGCGGGTCATTGATTCGCAGACTCGTCTGCGAAGAGGGAAGCCATCTTATATAGTTAAATACTGGGACGTGGATTAGCGAATCCGGTTCCACGTTACATGTGCGGAACGTTGAAGAGAACTTCGAAAGAGGCGGATGTTTAGGGCCGGCCTGTTTGTTAAAACAGAAACAAAAAGTGAAAAAATGAACTTCTTGTTCCCGAGAACAATCTTTAGAATCTATTTTTCTCGCTCTTCTTTCTTCTTTCTCTTTCTTTTTTCCTTCTTCTTCTTCTTCTTCCTTTTGGCCAGTTGCTGACCTTGGCCATGGCCAGTGCCGGCGACCTCGCCAGAGCGTCGCCAGCCCCCATAGACGCCGAGCCTCGCCGTGGCCTTCGGCGAGCTCGCCAGGCCTCGCCTTGGCCTAGTGAGGGTCCAGTGAGCTCGTCGGACCTCGCCTCGTGGCTAATGACGTCCAAAGAGAAAAAGAAAAAGGAAAAGGAAAAAAGGACAAAAAAAAAAAAATCTAAGAACCCTACCAAACGTATTTCTATCCCAGGAATATAAATTTTGGGAAGTTACCAAATGCATTTTTTTGCTCATAAATTATTCCCGAGAACAGAATCATAAAAAATTATTTCTCATAAAAAATTGTTCCCCGGAATAGAATCGTTACCCAACGTACCCTTATTATGAGGATATGAGGAAGGTGAGGCTTCAGATAATTTGAAATTTTGAGAATCAAATTGCAAGGATCAATTCAATTGACTAGAATGAGAACTGAAACTGGCATTTGATCGACCTAATGCCATATGAAATGTATGGCGTAGGTGAGAAGTCAACATGCTTAATCAATTAGCCGATATCATAAAGAATATTTGTTTTGAAACTCTCTCTAACCCTACATTCCATTGGTGGATTATAAGTTTTGGACATCACTTACATTTAAATTTAATAGAAATTAGATAAGCGAGTTTCCTTAGGAGGGATGATGTAAATTAGAAACTTTTTCCAATGATGTTGACACCCGATTTTTTGTTGACATTTTAAACATTCTTTTCGCAAAAAAAAAAAAAAAAAAAAAAGATTAAAAAAATGAATAAATGAAAACGTAAAAAAAAATGAAAAGAGAACGAGGAAGAAAAATGTAAAGAAAAAAGATAAAAAAAAAAAAAAAAAAAAGAGACAAAAGTAAAAAGAAAAAAAAAACTAGTTTAGGGGTGAGCCATTGGACAAGATTTTTGCTCTCTCTCGCTAAAACGGTTCGCGCGCGAATGCTCTTAAGGGGGGCTCTCTCGAAAAATTCAAAAGAAAGCTCTCTCTCTCTCTCTGGGGGGATCGATCGCTCTTTCGGGATTGCTTTTGGGGTTCGGGGGATTTCGATCGATCGGAGTTCGATTGGTTAGGGTTTTCATCGGAGGCTCGATCGTTCTCTCGATCAGAGGCGTCGGCGGTCACAACGACGAGGACGCCAGCAGTTCTGGCTCTCTTTCTGGAGATTGAAGACGAACGGTTGTTGGCGAGGATCGGAGGTGCTCGAGATCTCACTCCCGGACGGGGATATGGCTGACTCCGGATCGATGTCTCTCCTTCTCGATCGCTCTCTTGCGCACCGGATCTGACTCGCTGGGACGGCCGGTTGAGGAGCCTGAAGTACAAGGCTCAGATTCGCATCGACGGCGGCGTCAACAACGGCTTCCGATCGTTTCTTTATTCCGTTTGCCCGATTATTCACCACGGTTCAGTGATCTCCCCTTCCCGACGGTACGGACTGGTGAGTAAACTGATCACCCCCTCTAACTCTACGTGAATCGACGTTCTCGACGGGCTTGATCTGTCCCTTTTCGTTTTTGCCGTTAGTTGTCTTTTGTGATGTATCTAGTTACATATGTCAAGATATATGCAACTTGTGAAACAATCGCTGTTAAGTAGTGCTCTGCTGATAAGTGACAGAAAAGTCCGTGAGTGGAGGTTTTGTTTTGAGTATATTTTTGCTCTATTGTAGTTTAATTTCTTTTTCTCTCTATTTCTCTCTCTTGGATTGCTCTCTATGGCTCGATCGCTTTATCTCGTCATGATCTGTCGCATTTTTCTCTCGGCCCCGTCTTCGGTTCGATTGGATAATATCTTCGCTATTGGCCTATTTGTATCACCTATACCAACATTTAGAAGAAATCATCGAAATCGATCGACAAAACAATTCTCCGGGCTGCCTCATATATATGCTCTCTTGAATTGCTTGCTTTGCATGTGGTATGGCACGTCGCTAATATCGAGTAATAACATGCTGATCATGATGGTGAACTCCACGAGTTTTTTTTTTTTTAGTTAGCAATACGTAGTTCTCTATGTGTCATGCATAGGTAAACAGAAAAAGGTTGCTGGCCCTTTTGCATCTGACCTTTCCTGATGTAGATACTCTGGCAGCAGATTTTAATGGTCATAACTTTTGATTTAGTCTGCCATTTATATTGCGTTTGAATGCTATTTAAGCGAATAATGATGTTGGGTTTGCCCTCGACTGTTCTTGGCATTTTTGCAATTGTAGTAGTTACGAGCTTACATATACCAGATGCTGACCATGTCTTGATATCCCATGATTGGGTGTGCATTTGATTCCAACTTGAGGCTAGTTTGGTTATGGATTGATGCCATTGTGATCAAGTAAACTCATACGTGCTTGTGCTTCAATTTCATGGCAATTTGTCATCAAACAATCACAATTTGCAGTCTCGTGTGCTCTATTACAATTCTGATTGCATGCTGAAATCATGGATTATAGATGCTGCAATGGATAATAGATGATCAATATGTTGATTGTGGTCATTTGCATTCTCTGGAAATTTTAATTTCAATCCTTCGATGATAATTTCTAGCATGACCTATGCCTGTTCTTAAATCATATGTTGTCTTGAATAGATTGTTAAACCTACCGAGGTTAATGAATTTCTGTGTTCTTTTGTGCATTGATCTAAAGATAGATGTTTTCATTACACTTGTCTTTGACATCTATACTTATGACATGCCGAAATATTATGGAATTCATGTATCATTTGAGTAGGCTGAGGGTCCAAATATTGCATGATATATTCTGTTTCTTTTTGTTGAATCTGATCATCTTATCTTCTTCGAATTTGATTTGCCTTGATCTGCAATTTCGTATGTCTGATATGTCACTTTCTGTTTTGGCTTAAATGAGGTGCTAAATGAGGTTTTTTTGATCTCGAGCCCTTCTAGACATAGAAAATAGACTTCTCAAGCTTCGATTTGATATGTCGCACGCCCTGAACGGATGTCATTCGGTCATCAAAAAACACCTACAAAATCTGTCAATTTTGCAACAGTTTTAGATTTTTTTTGCTGTTTCTGTGTAATGATCTTGCTGGTTCTTTATGTTAAGGGCCAAATCATGCCTCATTGTTTTCTTGACATTTGAAACACATGTTACAAGTTTCGCATCGATGCGTGGCATATCATTTTTGAATCTCGTTTGATGTGAATATCATGCATCCATTTGGCTAATCGCAATTGAAATTTGCCAAGCATGACATTCCTAATTCTAAGTCACTTGGCAATGTTAATGACTTGTGTGACTTCTTTGCATTTTGATTTAGGGTTAAATGTTTACCCAAACCTTTTTCGCATTCAACCTTATGTCATGTGCAAGTTTCACATTTTTCTTAGATTAGGTTTAGATTAGGATTCCAAAGATAGACTTTAATGTGAAGACGATGGAAGTCGATGTCCATTCCGACTATTATCTTGTACCATTTGTTTTCCCGACATATGTCTCGGGTTTCATGCATTGTATAAAACCCGACGAGTTGCGGGTTTCTTTTCTTTCCCGATTGTTTTCTCTTTCATATTCTTTAGGATTGCATGACTAGATTTACTGCTTTTTCTTCATTGTTTACTTCATGTCTTGCACTTTCAATTTCTCTGATTGATTTCTTTTATTGTTTTTCTTTTAGAAATAGAATAGCATAAAAGTAACTCACCACGCGTGATCGCTTAGCTTAGAATTGGTGATCCCGAAAATATAAAAAGAGATGCATGGACATGTTAGGAAAAACACAACATATTGTTAGGTACCGAAAGGGCGCTAATAGCTATATTAGCGTAACCCAAGTCCCCGAATCTAGATATCGGGTTGCGTAGGAATCGAGGGAACTCTCCCAATCCTCGATTGGGTTTTCTAGCCGACCTCAAAAAAAAAAATATATAAGGCTAGTGGCGACTCCTTTATGTTCTTAGGTTGTTAAATATCTAGATCGTATAAATAAATTCGCTGTCACGCGGGGTACGAGCTTGGGAGAGCTCGCGATCTTATGATCAAGTATCCCTAAATCCGACCTTTCCCCCTTCGACATCGAAGAGCGGCGAGATCGGGTCGCGACAGATGACATGACGTTAATGGATCCAAGAACTATGAGCTTAATTATTTCTAAGACAATTGGAAAGTGATTACAAAATTCTCATAATTCCTGTTGAACGGTCGTGCCTCGTACATGCATTTGCCATCTCACACAATTTAACAATTGTCTCGGGCGCTTGATTGTTTAGATAAAATATTGTCAAATTTAGGCTTATAATTGCAAACACTGTGGATAGAGAAAATTATCAAAAAAAAAATTAATCTATTATGTGATGTTAATTTAGTTCTAAACAATTCATTTACAAATTTAAGTCTTAAAACATTTTGACGATTTACCAATGTAGTGATTCCTGTCAATTTTTTCTTGAAAATTACTAATGTTAACACTAATTGTCTTACGGGACCCACCATGAATAATTATTTGAATTTTTTTGTAAGTTTTTGAATTTTGACTATCATTTGTGGCCGACTACAAGCCATTGCCAAGACCCGGCGACCAACCAAGGAAGAAGGTCAAAAAAGAATAAAAGAATGACTATATCAGCAAATCATTAAATATTTTGAATTTCTTATTGAAATAAAATTTTAATTGTTTAATTTTAAAAAATTGTTATTCGAGAAAAATAGAAATTTCATTTATCTTTATTCCATCTCTTCATGAGATAATTTTATCCGGCCTATTTCTTTTTTTTTTATATCCGATTTTTCCTTTTTTCAGTCGACATATAATATACAGTATGATAAATTTTATTTAAAGGGAAGGGCGTGGCCAGACCCCAAATTTTCCCGGCCGGGACCAGGGAAACTCCCCACGCGGGCGAGGAATCTTCTAGACACGCATGGCATTCGGATTCCTCCTCCAATCTCATCAAAACTCCTGCCTAGCATTCCCTCGATCAGCATCCTCTGTACATTGTTGAACGCAAATTGCGCAACCCAAGATCTCCATAACCAAAACAAGAACATGCATGAATGAGTAGAAAGATTAACGCACATGTTTTGGGATTCATCAAATATAAAGCGGAAGTAGAAAAGGGATTTCCCACATATCAAGGGGATCCACGCATCAAGTCATTCTCCTCTATTGCCCTCCGTATCACTGGCTCAATGAGGCGGCCCGTTCACGTTTAGCGTTAGGTAAACTCCCCTTAGGTGAGGATATATTATACTAATTAGGAAACCTTCTATCTCACCTTAGACCAATCCCCGTAAAACGGTAAACGTTAAACGGTAAATTACAATATTAATTAGTGTAGTCCACATTAGGAAAACTCTTACATACATACGTCACACGACACGCGACGCGAAGAAGCCAAGGAAAAGTCAATCCCCGCATCAACAAAAGCCGAAGGAAAGCAGGAGGAGGCCGACTACTTCCAAATTCCTCCTCCTCTTCATTCTTCCATTGTAGGGAGCTGCCAGAAGGGTGCCGGCCTTCCTTCCACGGAGATGTTTTGTTTTTTCGTGTGCGATCAGCAGGAGAAGGTGGTGGCGCGGTAGCCGGCGTCAGGGGCGTGCCCGTACTGCGGCGGGGCAGTCCAGGCGATGGACGTGGAGAGCCAGTGGCGGTTCTGCTTCCTCCCGCTCTACTTCGGCACCAAGCGCAAGTTCGGCTGCACCATCTGCGCCCGCTAGCTCGTCATCAAGTCCTAGCCCTTCCGCCATCGATTCTTCCCCACTCCGATGACCGCGGTTTTTCAGGGTTTCGACTTCCTGTTAGTCGCTGGTGATCGTTTGCAGAATGTCTTTAGGGTTCTGGTATTTGTCGGGCTTAGTTTTTTTTTTTGGGTAAGAGGGAAGAATATAATGGCTCGAAACCACTTTACAACATACCAGCGCCAGGAACAATCACTCAAAGAACACAACGTTAATGAGTGAAAGGGAGCGGGTGTAAAAGAAAAGAAAGAAGCTAGTTTGCTTGTTTTGTTGGGCTTAGTTTGTTTTAATGGACTTGCCTTTATTTTCAATAAATATATGAATATATGTTTTGATAATTAGATTGATATGAGTTATGCATATGAGACTACGTCCTCGAGTAGGAGAACGATTGTTTCCCTATGCTTGTAGAGCTAGGACGCAATTCAAGGCACGTGCCTAATATATGATATGATGCAGCTAAACAAATTGCACCATGTGTATATTACGATGCACATTGAAGTAAGAGAAAATCAGCAAAACAAGTTCCGCAATATTAGATCTACCACTAATTATAGAGGGTAGTGATCTTATTATGCTCGAATAGCTTCTGCCTATAGCAACTTCTTTGTCGGGGAACGCCGCTTACTCTTCAGATGACATGTTTAAATTACTATTTGCATTAGAGCTCCGTTTGATTTGCAAAAAGTTAATAATTTAGATTACGGTTTTTATAAAATGATCGATTGTATCATTTGACAAAATTACTCAATGAAAAATGTGTATTGCTTGATATAATTACTCAATGAAGAATATTTTCATTATTAACAATAATTTTCATCTCCATTTAATTTTATAAATGATATAAGCGATATTTTTTGAAAAATATTTCCTAAACGATTCTGCTTCTTTTTCTTCTTTTTTTCGAAACAAATGCATCCTAAATGATAGTGTGATTTTGCAATTACATCTCGAGATATCAATGGTCATTATGATCAAATTTCTTCAAGTCCAAGGAAGAGATGTAAGTGCTTCTAGAAACAACAAACGTGATGAACAATAAAGACTGGATCTCCACTCCGACCAAAAAAAAAAAAAGACTGGATCTCCCACAGTCAAAAAAGACAAGGATATGCAAAAAAGGTCATTCGATATGGCCAAATGAGGGAATTAGATCATTCAATTCAGTTTGCTTCAAAGATTAATATAGGTAAAATGATAGCAATGGTTTTAAACTTTGATTAAATGTGTAATATATTTGCCAAACATTTAATTTGTTTCCTGTGGTCCATAAACTTTAGTTTAGTGTGCAATATCGAATCCAATGTACAATATTATCCTTGAACTTTAAATTTATTTGATGTGGTTATTGCACTTTTAAATATTTTCATATAATTTATGGATTGCCTTGAATATTATCATCTACATTGAACGAATTAAAAATTTAGGAATTACATTGCCTATTGCCCAAAGTTTCGGGATCGCATTGTCCAAATTAAAAATCTATGCATGATTTGTATATCAAATTAAAGTTTATGGGCCATTTGTATAATTATCTAAAGGTAAAGAAGTAAAAAAGAGAATTATCCCGAGAGAACGCAACCGTGAAAACCCAATTCAGACGCAATGAAGTGGCCGGTCGCTGAGTTGGACTTGGCGAGGAGGGGAGGATCACCTTTTGCTCCTAGTTTTTTTTCCTCGTTCCGTTTTGACTTTTCCTGCAACTGCAATTTAGTCGTTCAATCCACTTTGGTCGTGTTCACATTTTCTTGCCAATTTCATTTCTAGGACTCTAATTTCTTCGTCATTGTCAATTCCAAGCCCTTCATTTATGCTCTTAGGAGCTGCCACGCTTGTAAAATCCTCTCTTTTTATATATATTCACTAAAAGTTCTAAAACTTATCAACAAAGTACAATTAAGTCTTAAAATTATATAAAGTGTAATCAAATCCTAAAATTTGTCAACTTGATTAAATCGAGTCATTCCATTAATTCCATCCAATTTGACTAACTGAAAATACGGACGTGACTTTTTAATATTATCTCTTTCCTACGTAGCGATGCCATGGCCAAATCATAAAATATAAGACCAAAACAACATCGTTCGGGCTAAATCCGATTTATTACTACTTTTGTTTAAATTAAATTTTAAAAAAGCTAAATTCAAAAAAAAAAAAAAAAAAGGAGTTAGACGAATAGGGCTGCTAGCCCTCGCTGTCACCCCACCATTGTTGGGAGGGGCCATTGAAGGTGGGGGTGAGCCGAAGGGGGTCGCCCGGGCCCAACTAGGGGCCGACAACCCACACTAACAGCAAGCGGGGGCAATGGCCCTCCCCCGACCCTTGTCTAGATTGGGCGACGGGCTACCCTCCCCCGACCCTTGACTAGGTCTACACGAGGGCTAGTGACCTCGGCTCGATCTACACAAGGGTTAGGGGAGGGCCACGACTCTCGCCTACCACTAGCGAGGATCATTGGCCCCTAGTTGGGCCCCGATGATCCTCGCCAAGTCACCGCCACCCTCGTCGACCCCTCTCAACGATGGTGGGGTGGCAGGGGCAGCGAGGGCTTGCAATCCTACACACTTGACTTTCTCTCTCTCTCTTTTTGAATTTAGCTTTTTTAAAAAGTTATTTTAAATAAATTAGTATTAAAAATTGGATTTATATTAAAACAACGTCATTTTATTCTTATATTTTATATTTTAGCCACATTATCACCACATAGGAGAGAGATGATATTGAAAGAAACCACGTTCGCATTTTCTGTTAGTCAAATTGGATAGAGTTAACGGAATGACTCGATTTAACTAATTTGACAAGTTAGTTTTATGATTCAATTACACTTTCGCAATAAATTTTAAGATTTTTAGTGAACATATCTTCTTCTTTTTTCCAATTTCCTATTGCTTTAGAACTTGAATTCGGACTACAATCCTTAAGCCATTTTGCTTTCATGATCTTTAGCAGTCGGTTTCGCGTCAAGAATTCTATCCCCATAAATTGTATGGAATGATTTACACTCGAAATGGATGAATCAGTACGAATAAAGCAATCACCAAGAAAAGAGCAAAATGACCAAACTAGTTTCGAGGTTACGAGGAACAACACTGCTTAATGCAAAAGTATTCCATTAATTGATTTAGTAAAGAACATATGGCGATGTGAAATGTTTTAATTATGGGGAAGGAAACAATGGGATTTGCTCATTACTTAGCAATATGGAAAGAATATTCCATACACGCAATTAACCCTCAGTCAGCCAAATTTGGCCGTCAAGAGAGGAAGGTGCAGCCAAGAGTAAAGCAAAGGGAGATTTGGCGACTGTAAATCACACCAAAATAAAGGGACTAAAATCTTGGAATGCGAGCGTGCAAAGGAATTTTATTGCATGATAGAAAGGAAAATCCGACTCCACCGATCCAAACTTTACATGAGAACAAAGTCGTTACACGAAGTCTTTTTTAAGGGTCCGTTTGTTTCGCGGAAAATAACTTCCGGGAAAATGTTTTTCGGATTTTCCGGTGTTCATTTCACAGAAAATGAACTAGTCAAGGAAAATGTTTTCCATCATTAGAAAAAACAATCTTTAAAGTAAAGAAAACGTTTTCCATTTTTGAAAAGTGGAAAATGTTTTCCATGACTTCTTCCCTCTTATTTTTTTTTTATCAATACATTTTCATTTTATTTTTATGCTTTCTTTTTCTTTTTTTTTTTTTTTTTTAAATCAAGTTTTTAATTTCTTTTCTTTTTCTTTTCATCTTCTTCTTTGGCGGTGGCCGGCGACCGGCCACGGCGGCATTCGGCGACCGACCGCAAGCCGGCGACAAGCGACCTCGGCCTATCCACCTAGCTTGATCCGGCGAAGCCGAGATCGAGCAAGGCGGAGCTCTCACCGGCCTAGGTAGAGCTCACGGCTCGCCGATCCGGCGAGCTGGGCGGAGCTTGCCGCAAGCTCGTCGAATCCGGCGACAGAGCTCAAGCTCCCAATCCAAGCGAGCCCGAGCCGCCGCCGGATCCGGCGAGCCGGGCGAGCTCGCGGCTCACGAGCCCGACGAAGCTCGCAGCGAGCTCGGGCAAGAACGGCCGAGCCTCGAGCTCACCGAGATCCGGCCACCGGGTCTTGGTCGGCCACCAGCGGCCCGGCCATCGTCGGGCGGGAAGGAGGCGACGGCGGCGGATGGAGGAGGAAGGAGGCGGCAGCAAAGGAAGAAGGAGGAAGGAGGAAGGAAAAGAAAAAGAAAAAGAAAGAAAAATAATAAAACTTTCGATTTTTTAAAAATATAAATAATTAAAAATTTATTTTTTAAAAAAATATAAAAAAAATAAAATTAATTTTTGGTCAATTAAAAATATTAAAATTTAATTTGTGATAATTTTTCCCAAACAATTAAATGAGCTAACGAACGATGAAAAATATTTTCCACTCAAATTTTAAGTTTTGGCCAAACACCGGAAAATATAGTCATTTTCCTGGAAAATGACTTCTAGGAAAATGTTTTTCGGAAACATGATATTTTCCGCGAAATGAACGGACCCTAAGTAACATGATCATTTCTTCTACCATCGTGACCATCTTCATTAGGAAATAAAATTTAAAAATTATTAAGAATCAATCAGGTGGAATCGAAATTCACCGGTCCACCACTTCCAAATTTAAGAAACCGAAAACTAGATCGGTGACTCTTGAAATCGCTCTGATCCGGTCCCAGCGGTTTCTTTTCCTCATCCCTAAGGCTACGTTTGGCATTCGGAATAAAATTCGGAATAAGATATGACATTTGGTGCTCGCTTAGAACAAAATAAAGTTAGATATAATTTGAATAAAATTATCCCATGAGGGAAGTTGGATAAAGGTGGATAGGATTTCTAAAGTACATAATAGAAAAATTATTTTTCTCGAATAAGAAACTTATTAAATTAACAAAATTAAAATTATATTTCAATATAAATAATATTTGAATTCTAATTTAAGAAATTTAAAATAAAAAATTATTTTTAATTAATATTATTTTAATTTATATATTCAATTTTAATTCTATCTTATAATAAACATTTAATCTATAAATTAAATATTTATATTTATTATATATTTAGGTATGTTAGTACAGTTTACTATTTGATAAAATTTTATTAAATAATGATGAAAGGGGAAAAAAGAAATAATAAAGAAAATAATATAAAAAAGAGGAAAAATAAATTAAGAAATAGTCTTACGAGAAATTTTCATCATCTCCGTTTATGAACATTTAGGTTCATTTATAATAATACGCCGTTTATATCAAAAAAATATACATAATATGATGTAAATATATCCGACTTTAATACTGCGATTCACCAAATAATATATAGAATATAAAAAAATCACAGGATTTTGTATCTTATCATATCTAGTCCTATTCCAATTAGAAATCCGGACGACCAAACTAGACTAAAAATATGCCTTTCTAAAAAAAAAAACATAAAGGCGCAAAGGGAGGCGCGTGGCAAGACGCGGAACGTTCCGCACGACCGAAAGTTTCCCCCACGCGGGGGAGGAATCTTCTACACACGCGCTTCCTTAGAATAACATTCCTCCTCCTCCTCCTCAACCTCAATCGAAACGTCCATTCTAGCATTCTCTCGATCCGCGTTCTCTAATATAAAACCCACGACCCGCGACGCCGAAGAAAGCACGGAAAGTCATATTCCCTACTAAAAGCCGCCCAAGACAGCAAGAACAAATCGACTCCTCGCGACTTCTTCATTCCTTCTTCTTCCATAGCAGGTGAGCTGCCAGAAGGGGTGCCGGCGTTCCTTCCTTCCCCGGAGATGTGCCTGGTGTTCGTGTGCGACGAGGACGAGCGGGTGGTGGCGCGGCACGTGGCGCCGGGGGCGTGCCCGTACTGCGGCGGGGCGGTGCAGGCGATGGACGTGGAGAGCCAGTGGCGGTTCTGCTTCCTCCCGCTCTACTTCCGCACCAAGCGCAAGTTCTACTGCTCCGTATGTGCCCGCCGGCTCGTGACCCAGTACTAGCCTTCCGCCGTCGATTCGTTCCCTTCTCTGGAACCTCTTCTTGTTTGTTGCTGACGACTGTGTACGGGATTTCTTCTTCGGTCGTGAGTTCTTGAGATTAGAGATGAAGTATAGGGGTATGTGGCTGGATCCGTTGGGGCTTTTTTTCTTTTGTCGGTGGGGATGGAACTGAAAAGATGGAAAGCGTGCCTGTGAAAACGCGTTGTACAGTGAATTGATCAGATGGGTTGTTCGATTTTGATCTTTTTAATTATTAATTCTGTGCAATTTTGACTTGTGACCCCTTTTGAGCAGAGGAATCGAATCGACTAGAAACTCGACCGGATTGAATCCGCCCGTTACGAGAGGTTTCTGTAGGAATTGGCCCAATTCACGATTCCAAATTTTTTGAATTAAGAATAATCAGCTAAGTTCCTAATTCACAGTGTGAAACCAAACCATAATTATAAATCGAACTCATTTAATTTGTGAACCGGACCAATCGAGGAACCAAATTGGGACCAACTGATCTTGTTCTCATTTTTAGGATAAATTTTTTTCTAATTTTCCTTTTCTTTTAAGAAGTAAAGAAAAAAAATTGCTAAAATCTTAAATCTTATCAAATCGGGAAACAAATTAGGACTATCGATTCGGTTTTTTTATTTTAGAATGAAACTAACTCCAAGAACTAATCAAACCCGGTCAATTCAATTAGGTTGACATTGATTTCTATTTGGATCTTGGACTCTTCTTTCTATTGAATCACATATCTTTTTATTTTCTTCTTCTTCTTCATCTACTCATATTCCTCCATTTTCACCAAAGTATCTTAGAATTGATGGCGGAGAAACGATAGGACCATTTGGTGAACTCAGCTCGCCATTGCTGCTCCGGCCCAACAAAACATGAAAGCAAATACTGATCCGGAACCAAAATTTGGGTCGGGCTCTCTCACATTCTTCGTGGATCTTTTGCTCTTTTCGAGTCCCACTGGCTCTCGAAGAAAAGTTTGAGACGCTTCCGGCTCAGCCCAATTACATAATCCCTCGGCTCGATTCGCGGGTCATTGACTTGTCTGCGAAGAGGGAAGCCGTCTTATACAGTAAAATACTGGGACGTGGATTAGTGAATCCGGTTCCATCGTTACATGCGCAGAACATTGAAGAGAACTTCGAAAGAGGCGGATGTTTAGGGCCGGCCTGTTTGTTAAAATTTGTTTCTATTTCTCGAAATAACTATTTTTGTTCTTTTATTCCAGGGAACAAAAAAAAGAATAGAAACTTGTTTGGTAAAAATTTTAATCCCGGGAATAGATTTGAAACAGAAACAAAAAGTAAAAAAAAAAGGAAATTCTTGTTTCCGAAAATAATTTTTAGAATCTATTTTGGCAGATTGCCGACCTTGGCCATGGCCAGTGCCGGCAACCTCGCCAGAGCGTCACCGACCCCCGTAGACGCCGAGCCTCGCCGTGGCCTTCGGCGAGCTCGCCAGGCCTCGCCCTGGCCTAGTGAGGCTCCAGTGAGCTTGCCGGACCTCGCCTCGTGGCCGATGACGTCCAAAGAGAAAAAGAAAAAGGCAAAGGAAAAAAGGACAAAAAAAAAAAAAAAAAATCTAAGAACCCCTACCAAACGTATTTCTATCCCAGGAATATAAATTTTGGGAAGTTACCAAACGCATTTTTTTGCTCATAAATTATTCTCGAGAACAGAATCAGAAAAAATTATTTCTCATAAAAAATTGTTCCCCGGAATAGAATGTTACCAAACGCGCCCTTATTATGAGGATATGAGGAAGGTGAGGCTTCAAATAATCTGAAGTTTCAAGAATCGAATTGCAAGGATCAATTCAATTGACTAGAATGAGAACTGAAACTAGCATTTGATCGACCTAATGCCATATGAAATGTATGGCGTAGGTGAGAAGTCAACATACTTAATCAATTAGCCGATATCATAAAGAATATTTGTTTTGAAACTCTCTCTAACCCTACATTCGATTGGTGGATTATAAGTTTCGGACATCACTTACATGTAAATTTAATAGAAATTTGATGAGCGAGTTTCCTTAGGAGGGATGATGTAAATTACAAACTTTTTGGGATGACGTGACGTTAATGGATCCAAGAACTATGAACTTAATTATTTTTAAGACAATTGGAAAGCAATTACAAAATTCTCATAATTCCTGTTGAAACGGTCATGCCTCGTGCATGCATTTGCCATCTCACACAATTTAACAATTGTCTCGGGCGCCTAATAGTTTAGATAAAATATTGTCAAATTTAGGCTTATAATTGCAAACACTATGGATAGAGAAAATTATTAAAAAAAAAAAAAATCCATTATATGATGTTAATTTAGTTCTAAACAATTCATTTACAAATTTAAGTCCTAAAACCTTTTGATGATTTACCAATGTATTCATTCCTGTCAATTTTACTTGAAAATTACTAATGTTAACACTAATTGTTTTACGGGGCGCAACACGAATAATTTTTTGAATTTTTTTGTAAGTTTTTGAATTTTGACTATCATTTGTGGCCGACTGCAAGCCATTGCCAGGACCCGGCGACCGGCCAAGGAAGAGGGTAAAAAAAGAATACAAGAAAGAGGAGGGAAAAAATATTTTTCACATCAGTGTCGGCAGTGCTATATAAGGCGTCCAACTTCGACATCAACAAAAGCCGAAGAAGAGCAGGAGCAGACCGACTACTTCCAAACTCCTCCTCCTCCTTCTTCCGTAGCAGGGAGCTGCCAGAAGGGTGCCGGCCTTCCTTCCGCAGAGATGTGTTTGATGTTCGTGTGCGATCAGCAGGAGAAGGTGGTGGCGCGGCAGGCGGCGCCGGGGGCGTGCCCGTACTGCGGCGGGCCAATCCAGGCGATGGACGTGGAGAGCCAGTGGCGGTTCTGCTTCCTCCCGCTCTACTTCCACACCAAGCGCAAGTTCTGCTGCTCCATCTGCGCCCGCCACCTCGTCGTCCCGTCCTAGCCCTTCCGCCATCGATTCTTCCCCACTCCGACGACCGCGTTTTTTCGGGGGCCCGATTTCTTGTTAGTCGCTGGTGTCGTGTGCAGAATTTCTTTAGGGTTCTGCTTTCCTCAAGTTAGAGATGAGGTATGTGGATATGTAATAATGGCCGTGGCTTCGTTAGGGTAGATGGGAAACCCTAACGGGGGAAAGGGCACCTGTAAAACGCGTTATACAGTGAATCGATCGGATGGGTTATTTCAATCTCGATCTTGAACTTTTAATTCTGTCCATTTTTGACTTTTAACTCTCTTGAGCACGTATTGATCGTCCGTTCTAGGAGCGTGCACGAGAGCCGAACGAACTGAAAATCGAATCGGATTGAGTTAGCCGGTTTTGAAAGGTTCCGTAGAAATTGATCCTGTTTGCAGCTTCAAAATTCTTGAATTGGGAATAATCGATTCAGTTCCTAGCTCCAGGTGCGGAATTGAAGATTGACCATACTGAAATATTTTTTTATTAATTTTCTTCTTCTTTAAAAAGTAAAATATAGAAAATTGTCAAAATCTTAAAATCGGACCAATCCGGAAACTGAACTGGGACTGACCATCGACCAATACGGTTTTTGTTTCCCATATGGAAGCAGGTCAATTTGAGAACTGGTCAATCCTAGTCCAGTTAATTCCATCAGGTTGACACCGATTTCTATCTTCTTTCTAGCTCAGCTCGCAATTGCTGCTTAGTTTAGTTTCCTCGTGGTCCGGCCCAACTTAACATGAAAGCCTAAAACATATGAGAGCACTGGCCTTAGTTGGAGCAAAGGCCGATCCGGAACAATTTAGGTCCGACTCTCTCACATTCTCTCCCAAGAAAGCAAGACGAATGGCGGACAGCCCGGGGTATTACCTGTGGATCTTTTGCTCTTTTCAGGTCCCATTGGCTTTTGAACAATTCAGTATTTTGAAAGCCCATTGGAAAAATGAAAAGCAATGTAGCCTAAAAGACTTTAGGTAAATACAAAGACCTTTTGATAAATTATACTTTGAAAAGCAATTTTGAAAGAAATGTCATTTGGTAGAAAACACATTTGAAAAGCTCTTTGGGTGATTAACATTAGTTTTTTTAATTTATTTATTTAAAATTGAAAAAAATAATGTATGCAACTTTTTAAATATAAATTTTGACAATAATACTAAAAAAATCAAATATATAAATAATCTTTTAAAAAGACCAAAATATATTTAATTTTTTTAGCATTTATATATATATATATATATATATATATTATTTTTAGCATTATTTTAGCATTTAAAAAATAATAACTAAGGCAAAATTAGAAATTTAAAGAATGAGTGAGGATAGTTTTGAAAGAAAAAAATAAGTTTTAGCATTTGGTCAAATGCCGAAAGCTCAAATGCTAAAAGCGCAAAGCTAGTTCTTACTAGTATTGGGCTTTCAACCTTCCCGATTTTAGCTTTCACTCGAAAGTTACTTTAAAATGGTTGTCAAACAGTTCAGCATTTCTCCAATGGGCTTTCAACTTGCAAAGCCCCTTGGGAATGCTAAACCAAACGCACCCTAAGACCCTTTCGACTCGGCCGGACCGCATAATCGATCGGCTTGATCGCGGGCCATTGGCTTGTCTGCGAAGAGGAAACTCGTATTATCTAGGTGAAGCCAAATTAATTGCAGGATTGATAAAGAGAAGACACATGCCAGAAAAGAATAAGAGAACTTGCAACAATAGTAGCCCAAAGATACTCTCTTGAAATGGTAGTGAGAAGCATCATCAATAGAAAGGGACATCAATTCGAAAATGGTGTACGAAGAACAGAAAATAAAATAGAGCATTGGATATCTATCTCGATGAGATGCGATTGCGATCACAATTAGCAAAAAACATGGCAAAAGAGGGAGGTGAGAATTGAGACTTGAAATGAGACTGTGAGAGGGACGAGTTCAATTAAGGTGAATACTTATTATGAGGATATGAGGAAAGTGAGGCTTTAGATAATTTGAAGTTTTGAATATTTAAATTGAATTGGACAGATCAATTCAATTGACTAGAATCATGTACTTGATTGGTGGGTTATGTGGTCAGAGACATCGTAGAGAGAGTTTCCGTTGGAGGAAACATGGCCCTTTATGTAATACAAACGTTATCCGATGACATGACCTTAATGGATCCAAGAACCGTGATCTTAAGATAATTGGAAAGCGATTACAAAATCCTCTTAAGTCCTGTTTGAAATGGTCGTGCCTCGTGCATGCATTGCTCATCTCACACAATTTAATAATTGCCTCATAGAATATTGTCAAATTTAGGTTTATGATTGCAAACACTGTTGAAAGAGTGAGAAAATTATTAGAAAAGTTATAAACATATTGTGCATATGTTAATTCGGTTTTGAACATTTTACTTTGACTAATATAAGTTCTAAATCTTTTAATGATTTACCATTACAATCATTGCTGCCAATTTTGAACGAAAATTGCTAATGTGGATGCCTACCATTCTATGAGATATGATTAACGCTAACGTGGAAATTTTTTTAATTTTTTTGACTTTAAATCCTTGAACAATTGCAAGCCATCGCCAAGGTCTAGTGAACAACCAAGGAAGAAGGGAAAAAATTAAAAGAAAAAAATTAAAAAAATTGTCAACATCAATACCGACTGTACCACGTAAGACGGTTAACATCCACATTAATAAATCATCAAAAAGTTTAAAACTAAAATTGACTAAATTGAAAAGTCAATGACTAAATTAGCATCTTTACAATAGGTACACAACTTTTCAGATTATTATCACATACAAGAGCCTTCGTCGCTAACGATATATTCATGAAACAACGGTTTGGTCGGAGGAGCATCTGCAGACTTTTTTCTTTATAGCTAGTCAAATGACTAGAGGATCAACGCGAAAGTTCGACCTCCTTTTCCTTACAACTTCCCTAGTATGATTGCCCGGCCAAATGTCACTGCCGACCGCCTGGAGGATAGAACCTCGGTCCATCTTAAGTCATCTCCACGACAGCTTGACTGCCCGGCCAATCACCATTGCCGACCTGGTGGAGAATAGAATCTCGGTCCATCTCAAGCCATCTCCACGAAAGCTTGACTGCCCGGCCAATCGCCATCGCCTTGCACTACCTCACCTCCCGTCACACGTAAGGGAGAGCCGGCCCGGAAACTCTCGCGGCAATATTTGATAAGATGAAGCAACACGTCAATGGTGACGAGGGCTTGCCATGCGGAGAAATGTCTCTTGGAACAGCGCATTTGGATGCCAATGACACGAGAGTCAAAAGACTAAGGGGTTGCATGAGAACATTTTTATTCCTAAGAATTTCTGTTTTTTGTTCTCCGGAACAAAAAAAGAACAGAAACCCGTTTGGTAACGCCAAGTTGTTTTTCTATTCTCCGAAATAGAAAAGTTAGCCTAGGAATAGAAACGAGAAACAAAAAAAAAATTTGCTTCTTGTCCCGGGAACAATTTCTAGAAATAAGCAAATTTTCGTTTTTATTTTTGTTTTATTTCTCTCTTGTTGCGACCACCTCCAACCGCCGGTCGCCGGCCGCCGCCGCCGCCGCCGCCGCCGCTAACCGCCGGCCGCCGATCCGTGAGCAAGAATAAAAAACGAATAAATACAAAAAAAAATCGTTGCGTTACCAAACACATTTCTATTCTTTTTCTATTCTAAGAGTAGAAATTTTGTGTAATTACCAAACGAGTTCTTTTACTCAGAAATTGTTCCCCGGAATAAAAATAGAAGAGAACTATTTCTGAAAAAAAAAAAAAAAAAAAAAAAACTCTTCCCGGAAGAGAAATATTACCATGCGCACCCTAAAAGAGCTACCGATTCCACTCTAAGCCATAGGAAGAATCACTTGCCATCTTGCCGCTTTGAAAGATACTTTTACGGGACCAAAAATAAGACAACAGCTTACTTAACCCTTACGTGTGTCCATGCCATGCTGTTCAATAGAAAAAGTCGAGAGGAAAAGTCTTTAATTAAGCAAAGATAATGAGCTAGTCAATCGAAGTATCGCGAAAATGTGACGCGTGTCCTTTCTATTGGGAAATTCGATGCCAACGAACGATTTGTGTGTATAAAATTCAAACTATTGTTCTCTTTCATTAGTTTTATGCTAATTACAACGACTTATAGTAATATTTTAAAAAATTAATCAATTTGCTAATTAAGCCTACTGTTTGATGGAAACACGGTATCTCCTTTGTTTATTCAAGTTGTACTCAGAAAGTCGGATTTTTTATCTCGGAATAGGGTCGTGATGGCTAAAGTACCCTTGAAGAAAGAGTAATTTAGTCATTTCCCTTGTGGAGTTTCGACTGCAAAATGCATCGTGGTAGATGTAGTTGTACGAAAGTAGGATGCGAAATCAAAATTGAATTGAGGCGAAATTATATAAGTTTGACATCTATGTTAGTGATCTTTAAGAGCGAATCTCTAATAAGTTTTATTTTGTTATCTCAAAATTACGTTTCTAATTTATGTTGTAGATGTTTTTGGAAGAATACTTTCCATTGATATTCTTCTACATTTCAAAATGATTTACCTTATTTTTTCCCCTCCGAATTGTTGTCCTGGTCTAAGGAAAATCTTACTTTTGTTGTTGGCAAGTGTTGAAATACCGTTGGCCCAAATTTGAAGTGACAGCACTAGCAAAACGAGATGCAGATAGATACACAAAGTATTGCCACGAATAAAGAAGCAAGCATTAGATTAACAGGTCAAATATCATTAAAAAGAAACTCACGCACATCAACTTTGGCCGATGTGATAGAAATAACACGAACTTTCAGATGTTCCAACAAGAAACACAAACTTTATCTTATGTAACAAAATCAGCATCCGTCATGATAATGTCCGATGCCCGACCTAAGTTATCTGCACAGTAGTCAGCATGCTGACGTGTCCAATGAGTGGCGTTTCTTCTCACCGAAAAGACGACATCCTCATGTTATCAAATCAAGCAAAGGGAAGATTACAATAGAAAAATAGAGTTCTTCTGGTATTCATATAAAAGTCCTTCATGAAAATCAATAAATTGCATGTTGGAATTTAGATTGAGACCTAAGGTTTCAAAATCTCTCCCATAAACAATGAGATGGCATTGGCGTCGATTTCTCGGAGGCCTCAATGATTCCTTGATGATTTTTCGGGAGAGAAACCGAGTTTTTGAAGGCGATTTAGGATTTGAATAGTTAAGGTTTCACTGGTATCGCAAATCAAGAGCTACAAAGTCGACTTGACATTGAAGGTTCTCCGGGGAGAAAAGTTCTAGTTCAACAATCGATTGAAAGGGGATCCAACATTCATCGGGGCTATATTTCGTTGAATTTAAAGAAATCCTTGATTAATTTGATGATAAAATGGCATCTTTTTTAAGAGAAGAAACGCAAGCACAATCAATGTCGCAAGTGTGCCTCGTGAGATGACACGTGGACAATTAATGGCGGGAGAAAAGCCAGAGTTTGTGTTCTTCTTTGATCACATGGGCGAAAATTTGTGTTTTTTTTTTTTTTTCATATGCAGCCTGGATTAATGTGTCGGACATAAAAGAGGACATACGGAAAGGAACCAAACTCAAATCTTAGCATTTCTATCGGACTTTTTCACAATGCCAATTATGTTACTCCCTCAAATCTCAACTTTAAATGTTTCTACTAGAGCCAAAATCTCGCGCATTTGTCGGCACCAAAAAATGACCAATTAGTTATAATCAACGAGTGACGGGCTTAGTCGATATTAGTAGAATTTGGTGAACGGTAGAATTGTCGCTAAACAAAATAATTAACAAATTGAAGACCATCGACAACTTGCCAAGAAAGTTATCAATAACAAACATCAGTTGTTGATGAAACCTTCATTGGGGATGAAGTCATCAATATTGACATGTAACTGCCGAATAACGATATTTTCGGATATGCAACTTCTTTTATATAAGTGTTACTAAATAATAAGTAATTGCCGAGTAGTTTATTTAATGCCACCATTTTAAGATTTTTATAACTTTTTTCCTTGTAACTGTAGGTAGGATTAAGAAGTTATTTGTTTTGAAGAGGGGATTAGGAAGTTATCTTTTTAAATTCAAAAACTATTTGTCACACTCAATTGTAGGTTTTAAATAGTCACATTGTAATCTTTATAAACCCCCACTCAATTATAGAACTCAACGTTCTTTACCAATTTATCGTCATCTTTACTTTCCTAGAATTTATCTTTCCGCTATTTAAGTAGCCAGCAACGATTGCCTCTAGTTTTTGTACTTTAAATTCCTTATCATTTACTTTCTTGTCCAAAATTATCAAAGAACCATTCACAATCTTTTCAATTCACACATCGATCCATATACATTCGAAAGTTATTTCATCGTTGATTCAATTTTGGTGGAACATTTTTGGATATATTTGAAAGGTATTTCACCGTCAAATCAATTTCAATGAAAAATATTGTTGGCACGTCTAGTGAGACGCATTTTGTTGATTTGAGGATACTATGATGATAAAAATGAGAAATCAACAAGAGTCCAACCATGTTGCTAGCAACAATATTCCAATGCCGCATTTTTTATTTATATATTTTTTTAGAATTATTTTCTTTTTTTTTTTGTTTCTATATATAATATAATTTTTATATATTTCTTTTATTATTGAATTATTATTTTTATTAAATAAAATAAGCACCAATACTCTTTGGGGGTCTTTGTATCGTGTCGAAACTCCGACACATGTCAAACATCTCCAATACGCAGTCAACATGTGTTGGAAAATTCGACACGCGGTCAATTTTTCCGACTCTGACACTCGAGTCCTGGAATTTTGATATGCACGAAGTCAATTTTAAATATTTTTAATAAATAAAAGGTCAAAATGTAAATATACAAAAATTAAAAAATAATAAAAATAATAAAGGGGAAAGGAAAAAAAAAAAAATCTAATATTCTCTTCTTCTAATCCTCACTTCTCATAACACACAATTCTCCCCTTCTCTTGACAAGTGTCGCTCCTCTCACCAGCATTACTCAAAATTGAAACAATGAATGACACTAAGAAATGGTGGATTAATGTTTTAAGTGTAAATTCAATCTGGGCTCTTTTTTTATTATATATTTATTTATGAATTTGAATCAAATTAAATTGATTGAAATAATCATAAAAATGATAATTTATCATTTATATATAAAAATATACAATAAATATATAACATGTCCCAATGTGTCAAAATTCTTTACTTTTTGAGAAATGACATGTTGGCATGTTGTGTTACATGTGGTGTTGGTGCTACTTAGGTTGCCACACATTCTAAATCTTTACTTGTTGAAGAGCGGCGGAAGGAAATCAACATGAAGAAGTTGATCTTCCAAGGCATCATAGTAAAGAGTAGTCAAGGGATGTCCTAAATTGTAACACGGTGTCACAATGAGAAGATTGCTCGAAGACTAACAAAATGAAATGGCCAATTATATTGTGAGTCACATGTCAAATGTGATCAAGCCAATTGTCATTAATGTTGTGAATGATGCTCTATCGAGGCCAGGATGGTCCAATCAGCCACCACCACTCCAAGTTAATCTAGTGATAATAGGGTATGTTTTTAATCTATCTCCATTTCTTGATGCTAATAGTGTTGGTCAAAACAACCAAATTGGTGAAAATAACTTGGCAAATCAAACTAATTGTTATGCCGATCTATTGCGAAATGTTGAAGATGTAAGGCCAGTGGCTCCATTGATTCCACCCAAAATGAATATTCCTATTAGGCCTAATATGTTGATTAACGTAGATATTCTAGCAATACCGGCATTACTGCCAAAGGGGACAAAATGGGCAACCAAATCCACAATTGAACCCAACACAATTTATTGAAAAAGTTTGACAACAATTGGATCTAGATAGAGGCGTTATCATACATGTTTATAAAAAAGGCATATCCTAATGGGTCGATGATCAGCCTTCTCCAAGAGACCTAAAAACCCCTGACTTTGCCATTTTTATTGATGAAGATGAAAAATTGACTACCAAACACATTCTTCGATTTATAGCCTAGAGTGGGGAAGCAGAGACAAACGAGTTTTTAAGACTTAGGCTATTTCCATTGCTTTTGTTGAAAACTACTTTCACTTGATATACTAATTTACCCCTCAATTCTGTTGGAAACTAGGCGGAGATGGAAAAACAATTACATTCTCAAATCTATAGAACAATACTTGAGATATCGATAGTCGATTTGACCAAACTCAATCAATATAGTAATCAATTGGTCGATCAATTTGTTGCTTGATTCAAGAAGGTTAAAAATAGATACTTTACTTTGCTCTTAGTTCATGGATTTGGCTTTCAATGGGTTGAATTTAATCTTTAGAGAAAGATTCCAATGCTAAGATTTTTCCGATTTATTTCAATTAGAAACGAGAGTGCTAAATATGACCAACTACTTAAAGTAGAGATCGAGTGTCATATGAAGACTTTTCACAAAACATGGTTTGTATGCAAAGATCCGAGTAAGATGATAAATCTCATCAAGATAAAATTCAGTAAGGAAAATTCAAATATGCTAATGATAAGGGTGCATACAATGACCCTTGCTTATCTAATTTAAAATAATCAGATGATCGACAAATTATTCAAGTATTTTAAAAAGGGGCATGTGTTGATATTCAAAAGTGACCAATTTTTTCTTTTATAATTGACAAGTGATAGACTTAGTCAATAACAAAATTGATGAACAACAGAAAGTCATCGTTAAAAAGAATAGCCGACAACTTGAAGAGTATTGATAATTTGCTAAGAAAGTTATTGACTATAAACGATGGTTATTGATGGGAACCTTCATTGGATGAAGTCATTGACATCAACATAAAACTATGCCACTAGATAATAGGTAAATGTCAAGTGTTTATGTTCAGTGCCACTATTTTAGGATTTTTGAAATTTCTTGTAAATAAGTATTATTATATTTCTTATAACCACAAATATGATTACGAAGTTATTTGTTTTGAAGATAGGATTAAAATTTTTTTCTTTTTAACTTTAAAATTTGTTTGTAACTTTTAAATAGTCACATCATACGCTTTGCAAACGCCCAATCAATAACAAAACTCAATATTCTTCGCAATTTTTTCTTTATATTTACCATCCTGCAATTTATCCTTCCGTAAAACGGCTAACCACAATTGCCTCCGATTTTCATGCCCTTAAATTTCTTGTCATTTGCTATCCTATCCAAAATCAACAAATAGCCATTCACAATCTATGTTGATCCGCACATGGATCTATACATATTCTAGACACATTCGATCCTCAATTCAATTTCAATGAAACATCCTTTCGAATATACTCCAGAGACATTTCGCCGTCCATCCAACCCTAGCAAAACAGAGTGCAAAGTTCATTTCACGCTGTAATAATCCTCACAGTCCAAGGGCGCCTTTCTCCTACAAGAGCACTCAACCCTAGCACTAGAAGACAAGCGTAGCACGCGCAATGAAAAGGCGACACCTCACTCTAGGACAATCACCGAAAAGATAACTCGACTCCAAACTCGCCAACACATTTCATCCACGTGACATCCCTCCGTACCCTTATCGAGGGAGGGGCCCTTTTTCCTGATCGGACGATGCAATTTGCTTTCCAGGGTCGGAGTCGAAAGAAGAACAGATCCAGCACCCTCCAAAACGACAACAACATCATCAAGAAAAAAGGGTTCTCCTCAATCCTCCCAATCTGTCTCGAATTTTAACTCCCGTCCACGCCCTATCATCTCGTCCGAGGAAGAAAAAGATCAAACGCATGCGGTCAAAATTTCAGTTCGCAGCCTTGAAAGAAAAGGGCAACGATAGAGAAAGAGAGAGATGTCAATCATGGCACGACACAGCTTCGGAGGCCACGAGGAGACGATGCCGTCTCGACATCTACCTTAAAAACAAAAAAAACAAAAAACAAAAATGAGGAGAAAAAATCCTGCGAATAAATCCATAATATATATATATATATATTTTTTTTTTTGGTCAGAATCCATAATATTATAAGGTGGATAATAGCGAACCAAACCTCCCCGAGCTGAAAAGACGAGATTGACCCCGGTCGGTCCCACCAGCGACGAGGTCAAACTCGTCAAATCCGCCCCCGGCACCAGTACCACCCCTGCCCCACTTGGGCTTCGGAAAATCTATCGCCAGTTTCCTCCTACACATGTACCCATTATCCGAATACGACCAGTCGCCCTTAATTTTCATCCCATAATAATGATAATAATCCCTAATAAATAATAAAAATATAATTTATAATTTTCGACACATTGGTCTAATGATAATAATAATAATCTAAATTATGTTATTAATTTTAAGTATAAGTTGAAACTAATTATCCTCGCCCAAATCCTCGACCAATGTCGAAAGCAAAAGACCATATTTCATAAAACTAAGAAGATAATGTGTCTTTTAGACCCAAAAAAGGGGATAATTCGTCTATTTTATTTCTAATATTGATGATTAGGAACATAAGTTAGTTTAAACTTCCAAAAACATAAAATAAAATAAAGAAAAAGAAAAATAAGAAGAAAATCAATGCCCTTCATCCTCCTCCTCGTCCTCCTCCTCCTCCTCGTCCTCCTCGTGCAGATCCGACAGCGCGAAGCAGCTCGAGGACTTGAACACGCTGTGCTTCCTCACGTGGCGGCCCGGGAACCTGCTCGCGGAGGCCGCCCTCTCGCCGTCTCCTCCTCCGCCGCAGAAGATGTCGCCGTCGTCCGCTTCGTGATGATCGCGCTCGTCGTTGTCCTCCTCCTCCTCCTCCTCGCCGACGGGGAAGAGGGGCATCGACCTGGCGGCGGACAGGAGGGGGAAGTTCTTGGACCAGCGGAGGATCCGGCGCTTCTTGTTGAAGGGGTGCTCCGGCTTCTCCAGATCCTTGACGCTGCTCGCCGCCTCCGTCAGGTTCGCCTCCGACAGGTTGCTGAACGACTTCGATTTCCCCGAGAAATGGTTCGACAGCCCCCTCCTGCTTCGACAAATGCACCCATCCGACCAAAATCAGTCGCTTTTTCCTCCATAAAAATGAACCCTTTTGCGAATCGGATGGAATCTTAACGATGGATTATCTCCAAATCGCAACCAGAACCTCCATGAAATTTTTTAGTACGATGACAGAGAAAGGAACGAGATAAAGGAAAGAAATCTAAACCAGCAAGGAAAGAAAATACAGTAGCAGAGAGACGGAACAGACTTGATGGGAAGGGAGTCCTCGAGCGAAGCCAGAGATCCGAAAGATCCGAACCCGCCGCCTTTCCCCGAGCCCCCCTTGGCTTCCTCCGCCGACGACACCACGCCGTCCTCCTCTTCCTCCTCGTCGCTATCGCCCGGGACTCCGATCGACGACGACTTCGACGACGAGGAGTCCTCCTGCTCGTCGTCCTCGTCCTCCTCCGACTTCGCCGACCGGCCGGCCCCGAACCCCGCCTCCAGATCGTCTCCGGCCTGCGCCGCGGCCGCCGCGCGCTCCCTGACGAACGCCGACGCCGAGCTCACTTGGATCCCAAGCGCGGACCCCACCAGCACCTCCATGAAAGACCTCGGAATCCGTCCCCTTCTCGTCTCGTCCCAAAGAGACCCCCACAAATTCCACCGAAACCTCCCCCAGAAAAGAGAGAGGAGAAACTTCAAAAAAAAAAGAAAAAAGAAAAGGGGGTCGAACGAAATCAAATCAACCCTCGCCTCTTCTTCTTCTCTTGGGCTTCCAAATCTGGACAGGGCTTCTGGTCATCAATCGCTCTCTCCCTCTGCTAGGCGCCAAAAAGAAGAAGATCTGGGTCGCTCGACTGCCTCGCGGGATAAGATTCTAGCTATGGCTTCTCTGGGTTACAGGCTATACCCTTTTCTTTATTTGCTATATATCGGAACACAGAGGAGGAGGAGGAGGAGGAGGAGAAAGCCTTTGCTTCCAGATGAGAGAGAGAGAGAGAGAGAGAGAGAAACCTGGTTTTATTTTTTTCCCAAGTGGGAAGAGATAAGAATGAAAAGAGTACAACAGGATAGGGCGAGCGGATATTTATTGCGGCAAATCAATAAAGAAATCGAAACTTAACAAAAATAAAAGAAGGAGAAAAGAGAAAGAAAATCGAGATCGTATATATGTATATACGTGCGGGCGTGCGCAGTAGATGCCAGTAGCTCTCTCTTAGATCGGAGCCATCCACGACTTCCGCCGGCGGCGAAATACGCCACGGCTTCTCTCTCTCTCTGTCCTTTTCTTGATTTTCTTGATGGGGGGTCCGGCCAGTGACGTGGCGGCGACCGAGACCAGAAACAAGTGTCGAGAACAGCTCGAAGTCAGGAGTCGCTCTCTCTCTCTCCCTCTCTCTCTCTCTACTCTCTCTTTCTCTCTCTTCTGGTTTTGCCCTAATCTTGATCTCGATCCTGTTCCCTCTTATCGGATCAAGATTCGATCCTGGCTCATGTTTTTTTTTCGGAAGATGATGCGTTGGCCTCGGTCGTCGGTCCTGTCCCCTTCCTAACTACTCGCGACTACAGCTCGGATCTCTTCTTGCTTGGGCTACCCGCCTCTAGGGCAAAGGAATTTTGAATTATAGGGTGTAATGTAATGTAACGAGTCGGTTGAGCCCTAGGATTTTTTTTTTTTTTTCCACCAAGAAATTGTTAGACAGATTGGCTATAGCTCTCAGTTCTTTACTGCTCTCTATTTTATTTATTTCTTCTTTCTTTTTTTTGTAATCTTTGAATGGGAGAGTCATAAAATGTTTCGTGAATCCCGTGAACCGGTTAAGTCTAAGCTTTTAATGAGTACGACTGTACGACAAGTCCCATTGACCAAACCGGTTCACACGAAATCAACAGGTTTGAATGAGCGACCTCCAAATCTTTGGTTAGGATTCTCCAAGACCGCTATTAGCTACATCTACTTTGGGAGTTTGATACTTTCGTTTTGAATTCAACTTATCAAATCTTATTTGAAATGACTTTTATTATTTATGCTTTGTTTTTTTTTAAATCATGAAAAACCCTAAATAAGTACATTTGTGACAAATTTACTGCAATCAATTTTAAGTTACTAAAAATCTCAAATTGGTACACATGTGACAAATTTATTATAAATTAATTATTGAGTCATCAAAAGTCTCCAAATTAATACATTTGTTACAAATTAACCCGAAATAGTGTAGATTTCAATGTAATTTTGCCATGTTAATTGATTTGTTGTCACGTGTCATCCAGTTCAGTAATTTCATTATAAAATTTGACGGAAACTAGTGGAGGATAAATGCGTCATTAGTGAACTAATTCGGAGTTTTGGGTGACTAAAAATTAAGTCACATATGGATTAATTTGAGGTTTTTCATAATATTAATAATTCTTTTTTAAAATCTTGCATGGGCACACTTTATTTTTTTAATCAAGGAGTTGAAACTCTATACAGATATTGACACATAAATTTACGTTTGATATTTTCATGATTTTATGAATTTTCTTAATATTTTAAATTTCGAAGAGACCGCAAAGAAGTTGCTTTTAACTTTTCAAAGGCACAAACAAACCAGCCCTACTTCTCTTGCAATTAGTTCTAGGATTTGGTCAGCGTAGTTTTCAATTGTTACTAATGAGCATGGACAAAAAATCACAGCTTTTAGAAGTATGAACTTGCTAGTATAATTTTGTGTCGAGCTTGAGCTCAAGTTATACGTGTAGTCAAGTTCAAGCTGCCCAATACTCAACTCGATAAGCTCGTTTTAGTCACCCTTCTACTATTTCTTAAAGAAAAAAATTATAACATACCCACATATACAAGCTCTAGAATATATATATTAATCCTAATCAAATTTGAGTCTAGTTCGAGGATTGGGTATCCAATTCGAGTTGAGGTCGAGCTTGGCATTGTATTGACTTGTTTCCGGCCTAGTTTGAATGCCGACTCAATACATTCAATCGGGTACTTAATATTCTCTAAATTTGTAGCCAATATTTTTTAATCTTGACTAATTCAATCCAATTCGATCATATTTTGTCCAATTTCAGCAATATTGTGGACATGAGGAATTGCCCTTTGCCGAGGAAATTCAGTTTGTGGATCATAACAGGGTTGACGCTTCATGATTATAACATGACATTTTCCCACCTAACTCTATCCGGGTCGTGATATAGAAAGCACGTTGTGTTCATTTATGTCTACACTCGACAGCAAAATAGGAGAAAAAAAATGAAACATGAAAATGGGAAAAAAAAAAAGCAAAATCATTGCATCATATGTGGATGAATTTCCTTTTCATGTTTGGTGACGTACATTTATCTTTCTATATTCGTGTAAAGAGTATTTATTTTTATTTTTTTTTACCAAAAAGGACATGGAGATGACATTTTTGGATTAATAAAACTCAGAGATTGGTCGACTGGGAAATACAATTTTTCCACCCAAAAAAAAAAACGTGGGAAATGCGTTTGCCACAAATGTCACGTTTGCTCTTACAAAATGCCGTAAACAATTAATGCAGGACACTTTTAACAGCCGAGTTCTAACACCCTTCACGTGCAAACTGGACTAAGAACGGCAACTGAGATTAATGAGTGGAGAGTCCGCACGCAAAATAAATTTAAGGCAGAACCCGACTCCAATACCGCTTTAAAATGTCCAAATGAAAGTTTAAACTATTAAATGCAGAGAGACTAAGTATAATGCCTATATAAACGATGTATATGTGCGGCTTTAATAGTAATTACGTAGATGTGAGAGATTGGGAACTATCCTAGTAATTGAAATTAATGGGGTGTTTAATCTATATAATACCTCATTGAAAGATGGATTTTTATTTTATTATATTTCGAGACCTCAAAAATAATCATGTAATGATCACATCCTCGTCAGAACAAATTGTGTGCGAATTTCTAGGAGAGGGTCCTTCATAGGGATGAGCATGTCGGACCACGACCGCTCGGACCAAACAGGACCAGACTAGTCGATTTGGTTCGATTCCGGGAATGATCGATCCGATTCCGGTTCCATAAAAATGAAACAGGTGATTGTCGGATGCCAGTTCTCATTCTAAGGGGAATTGGACCAGATTGGACTGACTTTTTTTATTAAAAATATATTTTTTAATTTATGAAAAATAGCAATAAAACCTAAAAATAGTAACAACTATTGTTTTTTTTCTTAAGTTTTTAATTTTTTTTTGCTAAGTGATTGGTTCCATGGGGGACCGGTCCGGTCCCTCGTCCTAGGACCGTTCGGTCCAGTTCCAATCCCAAAAGTTGGGAACCCGTCCTCCCAGTCTGATTCCCGGTTCCAAGGTAGAATTGGACCGGATTGAGAACCGATCATCTCTAGTCCTTCACAGCCTAGATAAATGTGGAATTTTCAATCATAATTTAACAAATAAAAAAAATTGTCAAGTAATGGCTTTCCTCGTCCTAAGAAAGGCAGTGTCCTAATTTCTTTTGTTCGGTCACTAGTCTATGTGGAAAAAATGACTGCTATTGGTGGAATCAACTCTGATTTTCCAGGATGTAATTTTACAGCTAAATCAGCCAACATTATGAATATTTTGCCCCAGTAGCTTATATATAGTGTAAAGAAATTACAGAAAACCTCTTCAAATTTTGGGATAGCGCCATTGATGGACACGGGACGGGACAGAATTGGGGTCGCGATCCATGAGATGCGGGGCGGGGAGAACGGTGGTTTTGACCTCGCGAGGGGAAAAAGTGATTTATAAATAGTGAGTTTCTCATTATCAACATTTAAAGAGTTAATTAACCGAAATCCAAGGTGAAGTATTTTTTTATTGACAAATCGTTTTCATTAATAAATCTGATCAGTCATTTCTTGTAATTTCATTGTTTTGTTATTTGAGGTTTTTCTACACTTTAGTTAATTGTGTTTTCTTATTCTTTGAAGTATTTTATTATTTCTTTAATGTAGATATTATCATTAACTTCTGATATTATAATTTTAGTTAATTTATTTTCTCCATTTTTTAAAATTTATTTGTGATAAAGAAAATCAAGAGTGAAAGAGAGATTTCCTTTAAAATAAATGAGACGAATATATACTTGTTCTTCTTGAAGTCATGTGTATTTCACATGCTACCTCTCCTGTGACAAAATAAAATAAAATAGAAAGGCAATATATAATGCGTAATAGTTTAGGGAGAGATGTGTATTATAATCAAAATTGGGAGGAATTCTGTGTAATTTCTCCTAATTTATTTAAAAGGGGTTAAGCCAGTAGGGCTATATAATATTGGGATCACAGTAAAAAAATCATCTTTGACCACCCAATAATATGAAGGATCGATGTAGGGTATCCAATCCAATAATAGTCGTGGAGAACTTGAGAAGAAGGCTAGTCAAGCAAGTCATCTCTTACTAATTATTGGTCTAACCTTATCTGCTTATATAATATAGGATACGTGGTACTTTTCGTCCAAATGCTTACAAAGAGAATTGACAAAAGCAAAAGAACAGGCTGTAACTTCTCCATGAGCACATTCCATTAGAAATAATTGAAGATTTTTGTATTGCGATTAGGGTATTTTTGCATCCGATCGTTCCGTTCCATTTAAAGAAACATTCGATCAAATTAAACTTAATAATTTGGAAAATATCGACTCAAATCAAGAAAATAATTCATCGGATCGCGGTCAAAACAAAAATGACGAAATTTTGATTTTGTTATGTCATGATATTATGCTTTCAACCTTTACCATCGAGTTAACACCAAGCCAAAAAGTTCCGCAGCTATACGCCTCCAATTTCAACAGAGAACCAAGCAAAGAAGGCATTGCTTTTGTAGGGGTGGACGAAAATGCAGTCACCATCAAAGTGTGAGATATTTAAATTGAATAGAACGATTCTGACAACACACTTTTGTCATTCTTTACCTAGGACAAGTACTTTCTTAATTTCTTTAAATAAAGAACGCTTTTAAAGATTATATTTTAAGTGGTATATCAGCAAAAGATCTAACTTTCTATTTTACTCTGGGAAAGAAGAAGTTGTTTATTATTTTCCTGTTTGTCTTAATGCACATTATTTTGAACGGAGCACTCATACTTAGTAATAATTTCTTTAACCCATCATATCACAGGAGAATTTCTCTTTTGGATAAATGAGTTTATGTGAACAATCACAGGATTAATAGACATTTTCAGATATTTTTTGTAAATTAGAGATTTTTTAGTCTGAGAGAACTTTTGTTGAACAATCATTTTCAATTTCATTTACTTTAAGGTTTTTCTATTCGTTGCATTTATCATTTTCTTTTTATTCTCTTAATGTAAGTTGTAAAAATTTGGATATTCTACTATTGTTCGGCCAAGCTTGAGAAGTTCTTGGTCCTTTGTGGAATTATTTGTGAAATTACAAGTATATAGACATAAAGAGTCTTCAAATTATCGAAAGAACTTTGGCAATTTGAGTGTCTTTTTATGATGTTGGAAAAAAGAGTAGCAGCTCATTTGGTTACAATGATAGAATAAAAGTGTAATGTAATAACTATTAAACTATAATATAATGAAGCTATATTGCGTTGTTTAGATAAGTTATGTCATATTTGTTTCACTATTTAGTTCCATGAATGACAAATGTAATCATGGGGAATGGTATTAGAATACCCAAAACATCTCTAAAATCAAAAGTAGAAGGAATATAATGATTATCACTTTGAGAGTCATTCATGAGTTTAATTTTTTTTTTGTCACTAATTCATGAGTTTAGTTCCTTATATAAATTGTTAAATATGGAATTCATCGTATCACATGTTTATTATATATATGATAATTTGTTAATGATTATGATTAATAGTTAAGTTTGTTTATTTATATCTATAATTGCAATAGCTATTATTACCCAGGGGCCTATGTAATAGCTATAACAACTTTGGCTACAGTAAGGATTACACTATAATGGTTATTATTGCAAGCAACTATTTTAATAGATGATCAACCTGTAATGTAATAGTCATCATTGCAGCCAAACGGGCCATAAGATTCATTTGACATGGGGAAAAAGGAATAGTTGTCCACACATAGAGGGAAAAGTATAAAAATAATCATAAGCCTATATTTTTAATCTTTCAATTGGACTAATTCAATCATAAACTTTTCCGTATTTGTATCAATTCAGTTTATCTAGTCAATTTAGCATGGAAATCGCTAACATAGACGTCAATTATTCTATGTGATACACTTGATTTTGACATGGATATTCTTTATAACTTTTCCAAAAATTTTATTTTTTAATTTTTTCTTTTCTTTTCCTTTTTTTCCCACCATGGTCGGCTATGGTCATTAGAGCTCACCGACAACTGGACGAGGGCCATGACCAGTGGCCCACAAGGGCTTCAAGGACCTCACCCAATGATTGGTGAGCCGACCACATTGGAAAAGAAATAATAGAAGGAAAGGAGAATAAGGAATACATAAAGAGAAAATTAATATCCACATTAGCACCAACCATGTCACATGATACAATTGGCATTTACATCAGTGATTTCCAACTTAAATTAGCCAAATAGACTAAACTGATTTAAATGTGAAAATGTTTGTGATTGAATTGATTCAATTAAGAGGTTTAAGACTGAATTGATGTAAATGCCATAGGTTCAAAACTTTTTTGGTAGTATTTTCTATATATAGATGAGAAAAAAATTCCATTAATAATTTTATATTGAGCATCTTGACCAACACAAGTGTCCTAAGATTTACTTGACGTTGGGAAAAAGGAATAACATCTTCATATCCATGAACAAATTCCATTGTTTTGATTATATGGAGCATCTTGACCCACATTAATATAGTGAGTAAAATTATGTATTTTTTCATCCCAGCAAAAGAGTAAAAATATTCAACTTTATTTAAAGAAATAGGAAATTGTTTACAAAAAAGACAAAAAGTAAGAGAGAGCTTTTTTTTTAAGTGAATCTTTTTTTTTTTTAACAATTAATCAATTAGTTAAACGTTCCAAATTTATTGCCTCCCATTGTGGACTTCGACTTTCACTGATGGTGGACAATATAATAAAACCTTTTTCCTGGTGAAGGTGGGGATGAGTTAATAAAGAAAGGCAAGTAAACAGGTGAATAATTAGCTAAACCATAGATTCGATAACTTCAGTACGGAAAGTCTTGAGATCATTAGTGCACTTATTTCTTTTGATATTCTGCGTAGCGATTTGAAATAATAAAATTGAAGTCATAAAAGGATATATTTTAATCCAATGTGTGACCCAATATAGTAATTCTTGAATTAATCCCTACTAACTCTTGTTCCTCATAATTTATTTTGATTCCATTCATCTTATTTTAATTATCTCTTGGCCCATCATGACATGCTCCGTTCGTACCATGCAATAATTGTTCTGTCCACTCAAAATCTGCGGATACCAAATTCGACGAATCCGTTCGACTTCCGGCAATCATCGATGCACCGGAAAAGGGAAGTCTCTAGTGGAATCGATCACCCAAATGTTCAATCTCTCGATATAATTCGACCTCGTGGTATTGCGAATTACATCATAACTCCTTCATCGCCGAGCTTTCTCACCTAATTTTCATGCCAAAAGAGGAACGCATGAGCCAAGGAGGGAAAACAAAGCCAAACTCCAAGCAAGCTCTTTGTGAGTTTGACGGGTTGTAAGTAAGCAAAGCATATTCCTGGGACTTGGAAGATGGAAAAGCTGAGCAGGTATAAACGGGAAGACTACTTGCAAAGAAGAAGAAATTTCGTGCCATTCTCTACGGGGTCAATGGCTCGTTTTCTTGGTAATTTTACAACCAAGCTTTCACGACTAACAAATTACTTGTTAAAACTTCTGTCACGTCATAATTATAAAAAGCAGTCCTCAATTTCTACCTAAGACCTTATCGTTAAGGCGGCGCTTACTTACTTATCTACCGGATTTATATATATATATCGCTCTCTCTCGATATACATATTGGACTTTTCAACGTGGCGTCACAATCAAGTTCTACTCCATGTTATTTCTCTTGTGCGGCCCCCTTTTCATCAAATTTCACATGTTGTACCCAATCCAACTTGCCTGTCCTTTATAGGCTTGAGCTTTTGAGTTAAACTTATTTGACTCGTGTTTCAAATCACTCTTAAACTAATAAAATTATATTAATGATTAAGGAACCAACATATATATATGTATGGCTCCAGCACACCATATGCCTCACTACGATCCCCCAAATTACCAAGTTCAAATAATTTTATATATAATTCACATTGTTGGGGTTTTACATATTTTTTAAGGATAATTGGATACTTTGTATATTAGAATATTACTCCCAAAAATAAAAGTTTCTTGCCTACAATGTAATGACATTGGCATACACTCATTTTCTTGCTGTGACATAAGAGAGAAGTTTCGAAGAAGTCACTTACAATAACAACATAAATGGTACATGGAGGAAATTTGAATAATTAACTTGATTATGATAATCTATACACCGACAAGATTTTATGAGACTTTCTCAACAAAAAAAAAAAAAAGCTTGAAAAAATAACAAAAGAAAAAAGAAAAGCATAAAGGGAAAATAAAAGGAGGAAAAGGGATACAAAACGAAGAAATTAAAAAAAAAAAGATTAGATTTGAGTTAAATTGCCCCTGCTTCATCGGTGTGGGTCACAGGTTGGCGACCCTCACCTAGCCACAAGGGAGGGATTACTTGCCTATGGTACGATAGTGGCATCACCACTTGCCACCAGCACTCATAGTCAAGGGCTCACAATCATCGCCTGTGGCAAGGCTAGGGTCGCCTAACCTTGCTGGCAAAGTAGGATGGCCCAACCCCTTCTATCTCTATCCGTCACTATTTGTTGTATGCTTTTCTTTATACTCTTAAATCTAATGCAATTGAGGATGGGTAAAAAAAAAAGTTCATTTTGATCATTACCACACTTTACTTAACATTAACACTCATGCCAGGGAGAGAACATATAAAAAAAACCAAGTCATCATTATTCATCAACTGAATGAAATAGAATTAAAGGATTATTGTTTGTACTTTTTGAAAGTTTTAAGACTCAATTTTACTTTTAATAAAAAATTTATAATTTTTAACGTACTTGTCACAATTTAAAACTAATATTTTAAAGTTGGTGTGTAGTTTCTTCATCGCTGTTCGATCCCCTTCAACAGTAAAACATCATCACTATCATCATTATTGGGATAAAAAAGAAGGAACCACATCGGTCCCATGACAAATGCAGATTGATGGATTCAATGTTGTGTTGTGAACACAAATTACAATTCCGGAATCAATCTGCCAAGAAATTCAATCCAGAAGAACTGCCCAAATGAGTTTTATCGCCAGGTTGTCCAACATGCCTGAAGATTCTCAATCTTAAAAAAAGCCACAAAATAAAAATAAAAAATAAAAAATTGGTGGGCTATATCTTATTGGCAGACAGATATTCAAACATGGGCATAGTAGATAAATAATATTAAAAAATTATGATTAATCTAATCAATGTTAGATCATTGGGTCAATGTAAGGAATGAAACAAAGTGTGGGCTGTCCTTGTCCTAGGCTATCTTGCTACCCTACCTTATCTCTTTAGATCAGATGAGACATGTATAATCTTCAATTAAACAATGCCATTAAGTTTGGTGAAATCCATCGACCCAGTCGATGATGGAAAGCATCGCCTTGCCAGCTAAACCCATTAATTAAAAAGTCTTTGATTTTTACAGTACTATTTTCTCGATTTGGATGAGATGCTGTGTATTGATTTTCCACAAAGGTTGCGCGTTTTATTTATTTATTTATTTTCATTTTACTTTTAGTTCAGGGGCAATTATGCTAGAAAAGTGACGCCGTTTATTATTGTTTTTCTCCTTTTTAAGTCCATTAATTAAAAAGTCTTTGATTTTTACAATACGATTTTCTCGATTTGGATGGGGTCCTGTGTATTGAATTTCCACAAAGCAAGAGGGTGCACGTTTTATTTATTTGTTTCATTTTGCTTCTGATTTGGGGACAATTGTGCTAGAAAAGTCACGTATTTATTATTGTTTTTTTTTCCCTTGAAACTCATTAATTAAAAAGTCTTTGATTTTTGCAGTACTTTTTCTCCATTTGGATGACATGCTGCATATTGATTTTCCACAAAGCAAGAGGTTGCACGTTTAATTTGTTTTATTTATTTATTTTCATTTTGCGTCTTATTTGGGGGCAATTATGCTAGAAAAATCACGTGTTAATTGTTGTTATTTTTTCTTTAAGCTAACAGTCAAGTTGACCTGAACCAGCGGCAACCTGTTGTTTTGGTTTCAGCATCAATGGACAGTCCAACCAAAACCAACAACATTTGACTCCTGATTTCCTCCATGGGAAGCTAGACATGTGATTGAGATTACACACCTCACAGCTGTAACATCTAGATTATCAACTATAGCTCATTATGCTTTTAACAAAGCCGTGCTATTCAATTTCAGGCGAGATTCTCCGATCAATCCTAAGTCTATTTTACCGATGCCAATTTAGTCTTAAATTTGTCAATTGAATCTTAAACCTTTGCGAAATTCCAATGTGATGGTGTGCCATGTAGGAATGCTAACACCATTACGTCAATGATTTTAAGAGAAATCGACCAAAATAATCACTTTGGAATTTCATGCAAATCTTCATGAGTAAGTTTGACAAAATTGAAAAAATTATAAGTGAATTGATATTCGCACAATAGGTTTATGATTAATTGGGTAATTTTACCCTCAATTTGAAGGTGTTGCAATTTGAAAATACAAGTTAGGGAAGGCATACAGTTACTACATAACCAAAGTTACACTAAATGAATACTGAGTCATATGAAATATTCTTGAATTTTTATTAAAAAATACAGTGGAGAAGATTTTATTTGCAAGACAACTTTCATCCCTGTTGATATATTAATATTTAAAAATAGTTTGTCACACATTCAAAGCTGGTGGAAGCAGCTTGTGAAGAAATTTTTTCTCCACTAATGGTGTCTCCAAGAATAATTAACATTCCTTTTTTTTTTCAATTAATTGACCAAAGAGATTTTGACTCCTGTCACTTCCACACACTTCCCCATTTCGTTCATGCACTTACATGAGACTTCACCAACATTCCCAATCTACACCAGGAGAGAGAGAGAGAGAGAGAGAGAGAGAGATGCCCTAAGCTACTTTTCCTAATGGCCCACGAAAACCCTTCACATCCATCTTGAACTCCTACGTTTGCTGCAGTCAGTAGATGCTAGAAAGACTATGGGGTTTCTGTGCCCACTTCCCTTTGAGAAGCAGAGTTCAATGTAACAAAACCTACAGCAGCATGCTTCATGGTGGCATCAAAATCAGATTCTTCAGCTGTCATTCTCAGCCGGTGTACCCATGATCATTCTCTCGTCCAACGATCATACAGCTTTGGCTTGGTAATGGCTACAGATAAGCTCGTCGTCAGGCAAACTCGGCTTTGGAGCTTGTCACTGTGGAGCTTGTCTATCTCGACATTGATCTCGTCTTCGGACTCGAGGTTGACAACGGCATCTAGCTTTGATTATCGGTGTAGGTTTCCTTCTTGATCTAGCACCACTGGGTTCAACTTTAATCACGCGGGTTTTATGGGCGGCATGCGAAATTCACAAGTTCGACAATGAGTTATCGTTGGTTACAAACCCCGCAATTTTCCTGGTTTCAGCCATGCTCAAGCATCCTGGATCTAAATAATTGCTTCAATGGTGAACTGAATCTTCATGGTGGCGAGAAAAATCTACTCGACGATGATGGGGTGGCTTGGCAATGCCATCCACAATTCAAGATGTACCCTGAACTAAGGCTAGCTGCTCAATTCCATTACTGCACCCAGATGCACATAAATGGCATCTCAGGACAGTTTGCCAGGAAGCATTTGATGCTTGTGTTTAGGTCGCCTTACTTTGCGTACGATAGGCATTCCAATTCCGTAATAGATTCCGCACTCTAGATTTAGTTTAAGATGAGAGTCTCCGAAGTTCTTCAATAATTAACTATTCCCATCGCCGGAGTTAAGTTTACAAATGAGCTCATACAGAGTCCGCAGCTTCAACGATAAAAGGGGAATGTGACACAAATGATTAAATTACCAAAACCACCAGCTTTGCCTTTCGCTATTCATTTTGCTATGCTTATCTGAAAACAATCTATCCCTCTCGCGATCATCTTGAATCAAGACATAAAAAACCTCACCAGAAAAGAATTGCATAGAGTTGTTTGAAACCGAAGATCTACCTGTACAATTCATGCTGAAATCCGATGTTTGCTAAATACCAACTAGTTTAGAATGCCATTCCAGCCCAAAAAAGAGGGAAACTTCTGAATGCTACAGACCACAGACACTGTTATTCAGGATACTACAGATGCAGATTGTCTTACATGCATACTTGCAACGAAACATCTATTGGCATATCGAGGAAAGTTAGAGAGAGAGAGAGAGAGAGAGAGAGAGAGAGAGAGTATTATAAGGCAGAAGGAATCACGATGGGCGAGAATTAATTAACATCATGAGGCATCCCCTCGCATATTTTTCCAACTTAACATTATCGATAGTTTTTCTGTATGTGAAACTCATGGACTGAGGCTAAAAAACTTTAAAAAAAAAAAAAAAAGAAAAAAGAATAGTATAAAATGTGTTTAAAGAAAGATCATTGACTGATGCGAAGATGATGCTGAAAAAATGAGCCCAAACTGTTCCAGGAGAACCAAGTATCAAGCACCTCTTGTTCCAAGGGAACCATAAATACAGTAATCAGAAGGTAGATATTAAAAGCAGGCACCTCTTGAGATCAGTGGAACTGCTAAATAAACAACACACCGAGTATCAAGCACCATATAAGGTCAAACCTCCCTGTCCCATTCCGCAACTTCATGGAGGAGAGAGAAGGAATGAGAAAGAAGCCATTGCTCGATGATGCATTTACTTCCCAAGGATGATATCATTTCAGCATGCAGGGGGGGAGAGAGAGAGAGAGAGAGAGAGAGAGAGAACATTAGCTTGCTCTTGAATCAAAATCAATGGCAGACTATGATTTCATTACTTATTGACAACACTGCTTTGGTGACCCTGAGCCCTAATGCAAATGTTTTGTACCACAATAGTTCACGTACTAGCACTGATCTGAACCTTCAACTTTGCTGCTAGATAGCTGTATACATTTATGATGAGAAAGTAAACAACACCCAGCAGCTACATGGTTATACTGCCACCTATCAAGCAACTCAAGCAATCAGGCTGAAATGATGAATACGAAAAGTAAAAGACTAGCTACAAATTAATGTATTCCAATCTGACCTTATAGATCTCACAGTCTGCACAGTAGGTAAGAATATCAGGCAACTTAAAAACTTCATCATCAACTGAAGTTTCAGGCAATGGATGAACTTGTCCACCTTCCAACTCAAACTGCAGAACCCCTCCATTCTTTTGAGATATGTACATGGCAACAGGCTAAACGACTACCAACCAACTGGGTCAATATATTGGAACATGGTTCCCTCGCAGGTTAACCATGATGGAATAAATATATATATGGGACAACTACACAACAGCAGAAGCAGTGCGACGATGGTCTTGTAGCCCATTGTTAAACTTTCCGCTAAGCTGCCTTCCTTTGAAACTGCCATATCTAGTTGGCTTTGGCTGATAAAGAGAATCCAGCATTTTCTCCAAGTTCTGCACAGTATATTTAGCATATTTGCTTGAGCTTTGGTCTTTCTCAACCAGCGGTCCATAATGTTGCATAAAGCTCCTGTAAACAGGCACAATCATTTGGACTATAGCCTGGGATGTCTTCTCCCTCAGATCTTTCTCCATCATGACCCAGTTTGACTGCTTTGAATACATGGCATCAAAAGCGTCATTGAAATTTTTCAGCCTTTTCTTCACAAGATCACGAGCAGTAGCACGCCCCCCTGAGAATAAAATTAGGCCTTCTCTACTTAAGTGACCAGGAAGGTGTCCCCAGCTCTCTCTCAAGAAAACCGTGGTGTAGTATTCCTTGTACTGTTCATGTTCTTTTAATGAAGATTCCGCCAAGAGCTCACCAAGCTTTGTCCCTTTCAAGTGCTTGTACAAATGCCAGTGACAATTAATCATAAAAAAGTTGGCAAGATTAGCATCGTCATAAGCCTTCACCCAAGTCTCCAAATTCTGCTCCACTGCTTTCATAATATTGAGAATCTCAGTAATAAGGAGTCTCTCTTGGAATTTTTCATGATTCCAACTACGATGAATGACCAGGACCTGAGTTAGAATAGGCTTATAATCGTCCCCCAGAAGCCTGTTGCAATAATCAGTCACAAAGCTCACCAATCTCGGTACACTTCCATCAGGAGGAGGTGAAGTTTGTCTCTGAATCTCTACCTGAGCAAGGAGTTCCCAGAAAATCTCACTTGCCCCATTAATGACCCTCTTAATGAGATCACGGGTCAAATTCTGAATCTCAGCACAGGCTGCTCCCCCAAAGAGCCTGTTAAAATCCAATCGCAATTTGTTCAAAGATGCAAATATGTCCAACAATTTCAAAAGTTTGATTGGGTCCTTCTTGCTCTCTGTAACAGTCTTCCCAAATTGAAGAAACGCAAGAATACCTGCTTGGGCAGCTATTTGCGCAAAGCAACCCATCCAAACATCCATACCAAGTCTCTCAAATACATCGTTGCAGAGTTTATATTCTGCCTCAAACAAATGCTTCACTGCAAATTCCAAATGCCTCCCCCACTGAGCAATATACCCCTCTATGCTCTGAACATCATTAAATTCAGAGATTGATATTTCAAGATAGTCCAGATCAAGAGCCTGCAAACTTGCTCTAACATTGGAACTGCGCACTTCTACGTATATCACTATGCACCTATCAAACCTCTTATTTGCGATCAACCTCCCAATAATAGCTTGCAACTTATGAATGACAGCTACTGGCAATGGAGACGGTGCGATGCAAGCTTGCTCTCCAAGAGATGATGGAGCAGACATTGGAAGGGGCGAACTGTGCTCCGTCAAGAGCCGACGGAACTCGCTTTCCAATATATCCAATGCCGCATCGAGGAGCCCACCATCAAGATGTGCTCTTCCACCACTGCTCTGCAATTCCCTAAGACTCAGCAATAATTTGTTCAGATTCGAAATGTACCCTTTATCTGCCACCGTATTATCCTCCAGATACTCCACTATATCCTCCAGCCACTGGATTGCCAATCCACAATTATCCCCCAAAAATCTCAATGCCTCCTCGAGTCGCTTCAACACCGACGAGTACCCGGGCAAATCATTGCGCGGATCTGACAACAGCATCTTCTCGAGCCCATGAACCGCATCGAAAACCTTGAGCACCGCCGCGGCGGGGCCGACCGCACGATTAATGTGCCCACCCACAGCGTCAAGGGCCTCCTTGTTGGCGCGGATAGGCCGGACGGCAGCCCCCAAGGAGGGCAACCTCTGGTTGATCTCGGCCAATCTCGGGCCCGTTTTCTCCAGCGTCGAGCTCAGGGCTTTCGACTTCTCCAAGCTCAGCATCAACGACTTCCTCGCGGAAACCAGCTTCTCCACGGCCTCGACACAAGCAGCACCATCCCCAGATGCAGCCATCTGAATCGACAAATCTACTACCCCGTTCCCACTAATCGAAGTCCCAACTCCCGAAATCCGAGCGACCCCAAAACGCAGAAACAACTCAACCGGGCGTACGAGGAGCCGAATCGAAGAGCTGAAAACTAGTCGGGATTAATGTAGAACGATATCTTCATCGTACCTCCACCTAACTCCCAACCAAAACCAGACCAAACGAGGCCCAGGAAGAAGAAGAAGAAGAAGGGAACAAGCAATCTTGCGATCTTTTCTCAACTACCCAGAAGAAAAGCAAGAAGCTTCGAGCGAAGTGGAAGGAAATACGAGGCACCCACTTGAGGATGGACCCCGGAGAAAGAGAAAAGAGCCCAAGATCGGGAGGTGGGAGTGCGGAGCCGACGAGGGTCGATTTTGATTTCGGCGAAAAAGCGAAGGGCAAGGCTCTACACAGTGCGGAATCTTGGAAGGGCTTTCGGGTTCTTGGATTCGCGAGGAAGGAGAGAGAGAGAAAACCCTAAGAAGTGGATGAATCTGGCGACATGATGAGAGAGAGAGAGAGAGAGAGAAGGTCGGCTTTGCAGGGACGACTGGGAGTCGTGCCTAAGTGCATGACAGGAAGGCAAGAAGAGAGTTCAAAGCAAGTACCTTTTCTTCTCATTTGAGGAAAAGGTGAGGGGGGGAGGAGCTCTCAAGCCAGGTCGGACACACCTGCTCTTTCCTTTTTTCCTAATTAATGACACTGATTTTGATCATCAAAATCTCCCTCCTCGCCTTAATTTTTGCTAAGGTTTCGACCCTGTGGCCCAAGGCATAATGAAATCATTGAGCTTTTTGCTGTGTCTCTTGTTTCTTATTTCAATCACTTTAGGGTACTATATTTTTTGGAATTTAGTAATTGATATATGTCCATCGGAGCTCTGATTTTTTTATTTTTTATTTGGTCGGTGAGCTCTGATTGAACCTTGAGCGAAAGCTAATGTAGCGCTTGGGGCGATGACGTGGCATTTAAAAAGTAAGTGACGGGTTTGCCCTACTAGTAGTTTACTGGAAAATTTGTCGGATTTCAATTGATTTTTATTGGATGTGAGAGGCATTCTTGTGAGCCGTTTTGGCTTAAAGAACACACCTTTTTGGAGGCTTAGTCTGTTTAATACCAAAGGGAGGCAGGTACCACCTCAAACTAAAATTTTAAGGAAATGATCCAAATACCCTTTAAAATGGAAAATTAACTAAGGTCGCGTGGTAACGCTTATGGGAATAGGTATTTTTATTCTTTTGTTTTAGGGAGTAGAAATAGAATAGAAATGTGTTTGATAAATTTTTTGTTCACGAGAACAAATTTGGAACGAAATAATAAAATAAAATAAAAAAATGTTTCTTGTTCTTGGGAACAACTCAGAAAACAAGAATCAAGAATCAACCTTTTTTTTTTCCTTTCCTTTTCTTCATTATCTTTTTTTTTTTTCTCTCTCTTCCTCCCTTCTTCCCCTAGCCAATCGTTGGCCAGCGCCAAGGCGAGGTCGAGCCTTGTCGGTGGCTGGCGAGCCTCTCTCAAGGCCAACCTTGCCAGCCTTTGTCTGGTCGGTCGTCAGCTAGCGACCAGCTTGAGGAAGGAGAAGAAAAAGAAAACAAAAAGAGAAAAAGAGAAAAATGTAATAAAATTATTAATAAATTAAAAGAAATTCTAAGTCAGAAAAATATATGGGGTCATACCAAACATATTTCTCTTTTGGGAATAGAAATTTTGTATAGTTATCAAACACATTCAAATGGTCATAAATTATTCCCCATAATAGAAACGTTACCAAACACACCCTAATATGCCATTGCAAACTTAATATAATGATTGAAATGCCTCTCTACTTAGCTTCATGTGTGACGATACTAATTATTCGCCAAATCATGCATGATTAAGATTTTTATTTTCTTGTTGCGAGGAATAGATTTCAATTTCTTAGTTACACGCAAGAATGAGATTTATGACGAAAAATATGAACTCTGAGCATAGTGACAATAACCATAACATTGGTAAAAGGAAATTACACGAAATTCCTCACATAAAAAAGGGTTGCTACTAATGCGAAATTCCTTCCACCAAATTTCGAATTTGGATTAATTGGACCGCCTAAGATTTGATTTCCATGTTTTTTTAGATGCAAATCTGAATAAGTAAAATATATATTTTTTTCAATGTCGGAAAACTCCCATTTGTAGAGAATTTAGAAACCCAAAAAATGAAGAAGAAATCACCAGTTTCAGGCCCAATCTTGAAATAGGACCAAATCGATTAGTCCAATTTCCAATTTCCAATTTCATAAACCGAGAATTGATTCATTCTGAAACCGATCATTCTTAATACAAATTTGCGTCGCTTGAAGAGCATAGGGTGGATCCGGGGCATTTTCACCTATCGGGCAGCGGGATAAGAGATGCACTTATTTTTATAATGTCAAAGGAATGTCGAATTTTTGTTGGAAGTTAAAATTGGATACGGTTATGTTTAAAAGTCGGAGCATTACTTTTATTACTGTTTTTCCAATTTTTCTTTATTATTTAGAGAAATGGTCGGTGCAGCGTTTTCCTTCCTATGACGCTTTTTTACGTGATTTGCTTTATTATGGCTTGTAGACTTTTTTTTTTTATTTTATAATATGGTAATTTATGTAATAGAAAAGATCGTGAGAGCCCTCATGTTCTATTCATTTTTTATTAAAGGGGAGCTGAGCATTCATTCTACAGCTAATAAAAAAACTATCATAAGTTGACCACCAAACATGATTTTTTTATTCTTATATTCGTTAAAAATTATTTTATATCAAAGTATATTTTTCTCACCACTATCTCAATACAATATAAACTCGAGTAATTTTAATCAAGCTGGACCCAGAGTGCAAACAATATGTTAATCCTTTCCATGTTGACGTTTTTGACATAACGGATTGAACAATGGTCTTTCTTATGTGCACATATCTAGAAAAAAAAAATTGCAAAACATCAGATGGAGGGCTGCCATCACGACCGTCGCTGCAACAACCAAAGTTTCAGAGACGGGTCATGATCAATTTTCTGTTCATTATTCGATCAATGAAATTTAAGTTTAGTCGTTGCTTATAGGCTAAGTTTTTGGCCGCAGGTTTTATGTTTGTTTAATTTAATTTATAGATCTGTGGACAGATGGGCGCTAGCTAATTAATGATGCCCATCGTTGACCTGTGGAGTTTGACCCGAACTCCACGAAGTCCCGACGGGAGAGGCGGCAGAGGAGGAGGGTAAGAAAGGTCTACGTGGACGAATAAAAAAAAGGGGAAAGAAGGAGAAAATATTAGCTGCAGCTCTGACTCCAGCGTGTCTTCCTCCGAGTCCATTCACCGGGCGACACGTGTCGCCCGGCAGCCACGCTGGAGTCCGAGCGCTTTCCTTTTGTTTTCGGTAAAATAATCTTTTTTCTCTCTCCTCGAGCGCCTGTACGCTAGCCCTGCGCTCTCTCTCTCCTCTGCAGAGTCTGCACGCATTTATTGTATTCTCTTTCCTCTTCCCTCGTTCTTTCCTCCCGAGTAGAAGTAAAGCTATTCCAATTTCCAAGCGAGCGAAGCTTTCAAATTTTAAATCTCTGGTTTCGCTCTCGTTTGCTACTCCGCGCTCGTCGTCGCTGCTCCGGCATTGCGTTTGTCAAGCGGCCGTTCCCCGCCGTCACCCCGCGCTCGCTCGCTCGCTGGTTCTGTCGCTTCCTCCGTCTCTGCTTCGGCGCTCGCTCTTTGCTCCGTTGCTCGCTCCATCTCTGCTCCGGCGCCGACGCCTGCAGAGCAGCGTCGACCCCTTCCAAGCCGGTTACGAGATTTGTGGGATGTGTGCATGCAGAGGTTCGCGACGTTGCCGTTTCGGAGATCGCGAAGATTTCCCTTCTCTCCTTCACCTTCTCCAATCCTCTCGCTGCTCATTCTCGTCCTGCGGTAACCCATCCTCGCCCTTCAAAACCCCCTTCTTCTATAATGCTTTCATCGCTGGCTTCATTTGCTTGCAGAACTTTTAGTGCTGAGAAGTTGGGCATTTCTTGTGAAATTTTGGGAGTTTGGTCGCTGACTTGTCCTTTCAGAGATTGGATGGAAGTCATGAGTTTATGAGGTCTTGGTTCTTGTCATTGAGCCCTCTAAAGGACGTCGTTAGTAGTTTAACCACGTCGAAGGAGCTTCTGAAAGTTCTTTTTCGGGTCGGTGGTCTCGAGAAGCAACATAAACCGACTATAGCCCTCGTCTCAGCCTTAGGAGTCGAGCTCGATCGTTCCATCATCCAGGTTGAGCAGTTGATCCATGAAGAGAGGTCTCATTCTCACCAGATTGATTTCCCCATGAAGCATTTCGCAGAAGAAAAGGCGTCTTGGAGAAGAAAGGAGAGGGAACGAATCCGCACTGCTATTTCACATAAGGCGGAGGAAGTCGACGTGGCAAAGAAATTGAGAAGACAAACGGAGAGACGAAACAAAAAGCTTGGCCAAGAACTGGCTGGCATGAAGTCATCTCTTTCCAAGGCGATGAAAGAGCTCGAGAGTGAGAAGAGGGCTAAGGAAATATTGGAGCAGGTCTGCGACGAGTTAGCAAGAGGGATTGGAGAGGACCAGGCGCAAGTGGAAGAATTGAAGAGAGAATCCGCCAAAGTTCTTGAAGAGGTGGAGAAGGAGAGGGAAATACTTCAGCTAGCGGATGTTTTGCGCGAGGAGAGAGTGCAGACGAAACTTTCAGAGGCCAATTACCATTTTGGCGAGGAGAGAGTGCAGACGAAACTTTCAGGGGCCAAGTACCATTTTGAAGAGAAGAATGCCGCCCTCGAAAAGCTGAGGGCTCAGCTCGAGGCCTATATGAGATCCAAAATGAGTAAAGATGAGAATTCTCCGAAATCAGAGAAAGCCAAGGAGCTCGAGGCGTTCTTGAGCGACAAGATCAATCTTGAATGCGCTGAAAACGAATTATTCTGAGAGAATAAAGAAGCTGATGGAGAGGAGTGCAAAGGAAATGAATCTGCAGAAAGCGATCTTCATTCGATCGAATTGAACATGGACAACAACACCAGGAGCTACAAGTGGAGCTACGCGTTCTCATCATCTTTCGTAAAATCAAGTCCACCACGAAGACATTCATAAACTGCTCTACCGTAGTGCACGACGATACTAATCAAGAGAACTCGAAATGGGTCTCGGTAAATAATGAGTTCAACTTCAATGGGAGGAGATCTTCATCCAACAAAATTCAATGGGAGAGCATCTCCTTAAGAAGAGGAAACTCTGAAGGGGCGAATCTTCATGACGGTGCCAGAACTCATGACAACCTGAATGGGTTCGACGCAGGGAGACTAATAGAGTTCTTTCAACAAGGAAGACGAAACCAGAAGAAACAGAGCGCTCGCAGGCCTGAAGGACCATCAGCTGTCGAATTTCGCTAGTCCGATCAGGCCATGGAGCCAGTCCTTGCCTCTGCAAGATCACGGCATGGAGAGTTGGACTGTAATGAATGCGAAATCGAAGCGAGTCAGGATTAAAGAGTTTTTTTCCTTCTTCCTTTTGCGCTCATCTCCATGTCAGGCAGGGAATACTAGAAATTGCTAGCAAACGATGTCCTCGCGTTAGTCCTATTCGAGAATTTTGATACTATAATTGTATATGTGTTGCTGGTCTAGTGCTGATGTTAAAAACCATCCCAATTCGCAATTTTAGTTCTTGCTGCTACGTACCATGTTGATGTTGCTGCTGTCCCAGTTTGCAAGACCGGTGTCATCTGCCTGAAAGAACTTAAAATAAACTTTTCCACGAGAGTTATGATCAACATGAGAGAATAATTCCACCTATGCTCTTTATCATTCCATGTGCTCCTTAACAACTCATTTCGTCGTCAACTGGCCAAATAGATTCTCTGGCATGAGGGCCAGCATTTGTTATAAGACAAACCGCATGAGGGCCAGCATTTGTTATAAGACAAACCGCCTGTCGAAATAAGACCAGGTGCATGGAACTGGAAAATATTGAAACGGCGAAACCCCGACCCCCCAAAAAAAAAAAACTCGTCACTGAGCTACCGAAAGAAAAGATCGAATTAATTCATTAGAAAAGTCATTAATGTTCTTATTTCATTGCCAAGATACAGACTAGTTACAAGAGTCGTACTGCACAGGATACAGACATGTTTACTGTGCAACTGAAATATAACATTGCTTTCCCAACTATCAAGCAGGAAGTATTTATGAACTATGTTGCTTGCAATTAGAATTTACAATAGCCCATGAAGTCGAAAAAGTTGAACAAACAATCAGGAGTCCAAAAAGTTGAAACAAACAATCAGAAGGTTCCCACTGGGACCAACATTTGCTAGGCGTTTTTGCCATGATTCGGACCTGGCTCCGTGAAAGAAAACATAACCTATTTGTAAGGGCCTTCAGGCTTCCCGGATGTCGATGCAAAGGTAACTGGGTTACTCGGATGGTCCCTCACGATCAGGCTAAGCACCTCAGGCCTCGAAGCTGCAAGTGCAAGGAACATACCAAGGTCGGCTGAGATGAGTGCCTCGCCATCATAATTGGGTCCGGCCAAAACATTTCCTGATGGAGATATAACTACACTGCCTCCAGCACATACGACAGAATCTGGGTTAAGATCATCATCTGTTCCTGCAAAAACATACTCTGGTGGAGGCCGGTAGTCTTTCCGACGACAAAATTGGTTGGCTGATAAAACAAAACATCCACCCTCAAGAGCAATATGTGTCATAGATGCTTGCCAAATGTCCCTCGCATCAGCTGTCGGTGCACAATATATTTCAACACCCGCCAAATAAAGAAGACTGGATTTTCTCAATCCTTCCTGCATCAAGTTTAGCTAACATCATTCCTGTGCTAATTGCAGTTTCTATATCAAAATTATGGCTCATGGAAGCCCAGCCTCAACAGGAGGTACGAAGGTTTTGCAATCCAACAAGGCATTGACAGACAACAATCCATGGAATCACATTCTAATATGGATTGTGATGGTTAAACTTCTGAACATTACCCCAACACTGGTTCCAACGACATCAATGCAGGTAACGAAAGTTAGCCTGATCAGATAGATTGGACACCAATTTGACAGCCTAATACAGGCTTTAAAACTTATAACCAAGAATTCCAGGGTGGGAGAAATATCATTATCATATCCAACTGTGACACGAAATCTATGCTAAAGTAAGAACGTAAATATGAACATGGTTACTAGGCAAAATCAGATCACCAGCTGCGTCATGCAGCAAAGTTTCAGAAGAATGTGTGCAATTGTTGGCATGGGCATCAATTTTTTAATTCTATACTTTCCTTCAAGTCCACATGGTCACGAAGAGCAGATATATGCCATTCAATGGAGATGAAAGAGACCGGGAGATGAATTCTAGTTTGATCCAGTCAAGCAAAAAACAAGCTGCAAACATGCAGAATAGCTAACCTTTAGCATACATTGCTGTCCTCAGAAGTGGCATTCTATTTTCCCAGCAAATGGCCGCACCGATTTTCCCAATCGGCATATCAAACACCGGAATGGTCAACCCATCACCAAATCCCAGATGACACGCTCCAGAGCCATGGGCATGACTTTATGGTGCTTCCCAAGGTAACGACCTTGAAGATCAAAAAACAGGATTGTGCAATACAATGTATATCCATCTCTCTCTATCACCCCCTCACTAGGAAAACTTTATATTTTCCAGCCATCGCTGCTAACCAATCAACTTCAGGGCCTGCATAAGCATCAATCATGGAACATATGCGGAAGGCATGAGAAGAGCCGTGTGGTAGGATGGCACAAACGAGAGCGACATATTGAACAATCGCATGATATACAAAGTAGCCATTTGAAGAAGCTCAGAAACAGAAAATCTTTCTAAACACGGAATATGAGTATCCAGGTTGCTCCAAGTTCATCACCCTACTGATAAAACAAGAGACTCTGCTTCAACACTGCGAATCTTGGAAGTCAATTCACTTTCTGCACTTAGCTACAGAGCTCAAAGAGAGGGCCAACATTGGAAACTACGAATCATCGCATCTGGGTGAGAACGAACTACCTTAAAAAACCCAAAAGAGAACCAACGCCCACTAACCATAAAAACATGGCAGTAGCGCTAGTACCTGGAACATCGATGGGGGAGGCGTGATACTTGCGGAACTCCTCCCTGCCCATTGCCGTGCGATTGCCGATGATGACGCCGAAGGTGGAGCCACGGGGGTAACCGCCGACGAAGGCTTCGAGGAAGACGACCAGCTGAGACCCGTGCGAAGTTGCCTCGGCCAGCAGCCTCTCCGCCTTATCTGCCATCGCATCCCACAGAAGAAGCAAAGATAAAAAGCGTCAAATTTACATCTCAGTTTCTCAACCATTTGCCAGGGGATGAAAAGGGCAGCTTTGCATGCAGCTTAACGCTTAAGTCATCATAAATCCGTATCAATAAAAAACAAGCCCTCAATTCATCTGCCCCGAGAGGGCTCAATGACAAGAACCAAGACCTCATAAACTCATGACTTCTATCCAATCTCTGAAAGGACAAGTCAGCGACCAAACTCCCAAAATTTCACAAGAAATGCCCAACCTCTCAGCACTAAAAGTTCTGCAAGCAAATGAAGCCAGCGACGAAAGCATTATAGAAGAAGGGGGGTTTTGAAGGGCGAGGATGGGTTACCGCAGGACGAGAATGAACAGCGAGAGAATCGCAGGACGAGAATGAGCAGCGAGAGAATCGGAGAAGGTGAAAGAGCGAAGGGAAATCTTCGCGATCTCCGAAACGGCGACGTCGCGAACCTCTGCGTGTACACATCCCACAAATCTCGTAACCAGTCTGGAAGGCGTCGAGCTGCTCTGCAGGTGGTTGTAGAAATGGGATCTCCCAAATCTCGGCCGCCCAAGCAGATTAATGTGCGAAGGAAAGCGGCGCCGGAGCAGAGATGGAGCGAGCAACGGAGCAAAGAGCGAGCGCCGAAGCAGAGACGGAGGAAGCGACAGAACCAGCGAGCGAGCGAGCGCGGGGTGACGGCGGGGAACGGCCGCTTGACAAAAGCAATGCCGGAGCAGCGACGACGAGCGCGGAGTAGCAAACGAGAGCGAAACCAGAGATTTAAAATTTGAAAGCTTCGCTCGCTTGGAAATTGGAATGGCTTTACTTCTACTCGGGAGGAAAGAACGAGGGAAGAGGAAAGAGAATACAATAAATGCGTGCAGACTCTGCAGAGGAAAGAGAGAGCGCAGGGCTAGCGTACAGGCGCTCGAGGAGAGAGAAAAAAGATTATTTTACCGAAAACAAAAGGAAAGCGCTCGGACTCCAGCGTGGCTGCCGGGCGACACGTGTCGCCCGGTGAATGGACTCGGAGGAAGACACGCTGGAGTCAGAGCTGCAGCTAATATTTTCTCGGAAAGAAGAAAAAGAAGACAGAGTGGGGACCAAAGCAGGTGAAAAGGAAAAGAACTTGAAAAAAGGAGAGAGATCGTGAGGAAAGGGGAAGAGAGGAAAAGAGGGTTTCCGTGCGTGCACGCTTGGCAGATCTCGTTGAGTCAAGGTGAGGTTGTTTCACAATGTTCGATAAGGATTCAAGTTACTTATTCATCTAATTAAAATAAGGGAAAATCCCAAATAAAGACTCAAAGTACCTTCCTTTTTTCAAAAGAGGATCTAGAATAAAATTTGTCTCAAAAAAAGACCTAAAGTGGTCATTTAGTCTCAAAGAAGGACTTCACTTGTTGGTCAGTGAACAAATGCATTTCCGATTCATATTCCGATGGCTTGATCAAGGGTATTTTTGTCCATTTCTTTTAAAAAATTTAGGTTGTCTTTTTTTTTTTGGGTCAGTGGTTGCACTGTTCATCTCTCTCGCGGTCCCCAAGCAAAGCCAGTCATAGAGAGAGTTAGAGAGAGAAAGGAAGCAACGAAGAGGGAGCCAGCATATTCTCTCTCTTCTTCCTCCTCCTCCCTCTCCTCGCCGCTTCCGCTCCGCATCCGTATGACAACGTCTCGTGCCACATCGACTGCGGCGGCCACGCCCTCGCCGTCGACTCCTTCAACACCACGTGGCTCCCCGACCGCTACTTCACTGGCGGCGCCACCGCCGTCGTCTTGAAGCTCCTCTGCTTCCACCAGCCCCAGGAGAAGACGCTCCGTTACTTCCCCCTCTCCTTCGGCAAGAAAAACTACTTGGTCCTCCCCGGCCTCCCCTTCAGCCGCTACTACCTTCGCACCTTCACCGTCTACGACAACTATGATGGCAAGTCCCACCCTCGAGCTTCGACACCTCCGTCGAGGGCACCTTCGTCTTTAGCTGGCGCTCCCCCTAGCCCTCCCTGACCTCGTTGGCGCCGCCGGTGCCTACTTCGACATCTTCGCCTTCGTCCGCGATGGCGAGGCAGACGTTTGCTTCTACAGCATTGCCACCAAACCCCCAACACCCCCTCGTGGTCGGATCCCTGTCGCTCGTCCAGGTCGATCCGTTGTCTTATCCGCGTTCGTGGGCAGCAATTTCATCCTGGTCAACTACGGGAGACTGGACTCCGGCGCCAGTCAGTGGGGGCTGGGTTTCAGTGACGACGCCGACTACTTAGGCCGGTCCTGGCAGTCGGATTACAACGCCCGAACCGCCGCCACGTGTAAAATCATCGACGCCATCTCGACCGTGAGCAGCATCGCGGGGACCAATCAGCAGCCCAATTATTTCCCCATGAAATTGTACCAAACCGCGGTGACGGTCGGTCAAATGGGGCCCTGGAGTATGAATTGGAGGTGGACGCCAAGTTGGATTACCTGCTGTGGTTCCACTTTGCGGAGATCGATCCACGGGTGAACAAGGCGGGCTAGAGGGTGTTCGATGTCCTGGTGAATGGAGCGAACGCGACCAGGATCAATATCTATAAGGAGGTCGGGCGATTCGCGGCTTTCGATTAGCATTACACCGTGAAGAATTTGAGCAGTACTGTTTTGAATGTGAAGCTGGTGCGTGTTGTTGGTGCCCCATTGCTTAGCCGAATTGAGAAATACATGCTAGTCCCTGGCGCCACCGAGGGCTTGGCGGCCCTCGCCCATTGCCGGCGATGGGTGTCCAGCCTTCATCGGCCCTCACCAACGGCTAGCGCTCACCGGCCCTTCCCAACTTCAATGGTCTTGAGAAGAAGACGAACATGGAATGAAGAAGATGATGAACAGTGCAACCATCGACTAAAAAAAAAAAAGAAACAAGACAACTGAATTTTTTTAAAAGAAATGGACAAAAATACCCTTGATCAAGCCATCGGAATATGAATTGGAAATGCATTTGTTCATAGCCCGGCGAGTGAGGTCCTTTTTTGAGACTAAATGACCACTTTGGGTCCTTATTTGAAATAAACTTCACTCCAGGTCTTCTTTTGAAAAAATGAAGGCATTTTGGGTCCTTATTTGGGATTTTCCCTTAAACTAATTTTTATATTAGGTCATAAATATAGAGTTATGTAAATTTTTGACAGCGGTATTCAATTTAAGAGTTATTAAATTGGGGAAAATTACACAAAAAGTTCTACATTTATTATTTAGTCATAAATCTTTTAATTGTAGCAATTAAATCTTAGATCTTTTCATATTTTGTCGATGAAATCTATCAACTATTTCTTTAGGAATTTATTGGCATAGACGTCGACTGTCCTACGTGGCACAGTTAGCATTAACGTAAACAAAATTTAATTATATTTTAATAAATTTCTTTTTTCATTAATTTTTTATTTTTTTCTTTCCTTTTCTTCTATTTTCCTTCTTTAGTTTTTATATTCTATTTCCCCCTTTTTCTCTTCTTTTCTTCTTTTCTTTTCTCCGTTTCCTCTCACCCTTTGCCAGCCATGGTTGAGCCTCATTGATGATGGTTATGTTCGAGATCGCATCCTTTGGATAGAAAAATAGGGGAGAAGTACACTATCAGTGGAATAAGTTGTGTATGGCGTTCACTTTGATGCCAAAAGTTTCTGTCGAATCACTTAAGTGCCAAATCGGAGAAAAAATAATCACTTTGGTGCCACCGGCGAGAGATTCCGGCCAGATTAATTACGTGGCTTTTATATTTTTAAAAAAAAGTCGCGGTGGCTTTAAAATTACGTCGTTTTCCATCATCCTCAAGAAATGACGTCGTTTTGCCATTATACGTGGACATCCTCATAGAAACGATGCCGTATAGCTCATGGGATTGAAATTAGGGTTTCCGCCACTCGCCGCTCGGCCATCGTCGTTCGCCCGCCATCGCTCGACCACCGTCGCTTCACCCCCATTGTAGTTGCTTGACCGGGTGAGCGAGGGAGATTGAGATTGTTGCTCAAGTAAGAAGTGGTAGGAAGAATAGGAAGTGAGGGCGGAGGAGGAGGAGGAAGAAGAGGGGTCGAAGGTGCCGCTGGTGCGCCAGTGGTGGTGGTGGTGGTGGTGCCGGTGCCGGTGCCGCTGCTGGTGCTGCTGGTGGTGCCGTTGCTAGTGCCGCTGCTGGTGCCGCTGCTGGTGCCACTACTAGTGTTGGTCTTTGAGGAAGAAGAAGACGGCGTGCCCTCTCTCTCTCTCAATTTGGGGATTTAGGGTTTCTAAGTTGGAGGAAATAAGTGAAACGGCGTCGTTTTGTTATTTGGATGGCTTACTGTACTCTCAATGAGTCATGTCGACTTCAAAAATTAATAAAAAAAGTGCCACGTTGGATTTCCGGCTAATTTCATCGGCGTTGTATTTGAAATGATCGTTTTTCAAATTTGTTAGCACTTAAGTGATCCAACGGAAATTTTTGACACCAAAGTGAGTGCCGTACACAACTTATGACATTGATAGTGTACTTCTCCCGGAAAATAGCTATAGCATTGCCCCTTTCCTTGTAGAGTTGGGGTGTGATAGTCACGACCTCTATCTACCACAATTCAGCTAATGGTTGCCATCGCCAGAAATCTTCAATCAACCTAGCACCACCCAACGATCGCTTTCCACCTCTCTATCCAAATTGGGAGCTAGAACACAATTGAGCACCATTGTTGATGGGGGTGATGCCTCCATATCCAAACTCAGGATCCAAAGGCGTCGTCCCCCATCCCATCGATGGCGGCACCCTCAACAACATCCAAATTTGAGATTTGGTTAGGAGGAGCATGTTCAAGCCTAGAGCAATAGAGATTACGTTTTGCCAGTGCCATTATTGCGAGCGAGAGAACTAGGGGTCCGTTCGTTTTGCGGAAAATGACTTCCGGGAAAATGTTTTCCAAAATTTCCGGTGTTCGTTTCATGGAAAATGAACTAATCAAGGAAAATGTTTTCCATCGTTGGAAAAAACAACATTTAAAGTGAGGAAAACATTTTCCATGACTTCTTCCCTCTTACTTTTTTTTTTATTAATACATTTTCATTTTATTTTTATGCTTTCTTTTTTTTTTTTTTTTTTTTTTTGAAATCGAGTTTTTAGTTTCTTTTCTTTTCTTTTTTCTTTTATTTCTTTCCTATTCATCTTCTTCTTCTTTGGCTCGGCCGGCCACGGCGGCGTTCGGCGGCCGGCCGCAAGCCCGGCCGGCCGGCGGCCGAGTGCAAGCTAGTGGCCGACGACCTCGCCGGCCTCGCTCCGGGCCGGCGAGGCTTCGCCTAGCCCGATCCGGGGCGAAGCCGAGATCGGGCCTCGCCCAGGCTCGGGCGAGGCGAAGCTCTCGCCGGCCTGGGCGAGCTCGCGGCTCGCCAGATCCGGCGAGGCGGGGCGGGGCTCGGGCCTCGCTCGAGCTCGCCGCGAGCTCGCCGGATTTGGCGGTGGAGCTCGGGCTCCCGTCCGGCGAGCCCGAGCTCCGCCGCCAGATCCGGCGAGCTCGGGTGAGATCGGCCAAGCCTCGAGCTCGCCGGATCGGCCACCAGTGCCTTAGGCCATCGTCGGGCGGGAAGGAGGCGGCGGCGGCGGAAGGAGGAGGAAGGAGGCGGCGGTGGAGGAAGGAGGAAGGAGAAGAAAAGAAAAAGAAAAAAGAAAAATAAAAATAAAAAGAAAGAAAAATAAAAAAATAAAAATTTCAATTTTAAAAAATATAAATAATTAAAAATTCATTTTTAAAAATAATATAAAAAATAAAATTATTTTTTTGGTCAATTAAAAATTTTAAAATTCAAATTTTGATAATTTTTCTCAAACAATTAAATGAGCTAACGAATGATGGAAAATATTTTCCACTCAAATTTTAGATTTTAGTAGACATTTGGAAAATAGAGTCGTTTTAAATGGAAAATGACTTCCAGGAAAAAATGTTTTCCGGAAATGTGATATTTTCCGTGAAACGAACGGACCCTAGAGGTCAAACTTTTTATTTTTTTTTTGTCAGTCCTACGCTAATCCTATTCTAACACTCACTCTCAGACTTTTGCCCCGGCGAGATGATGATTAGGGCATCTTGGGGCGTGTTTGGGAACGCTTATATTTCTCTATTTTTTTTCCTCGGCATAGAAATAGAATAGAAATATGTTTGTATCATTTTTGTTCATGGGAATAGATTTGTAATAAAATTAAAAAGTATAAAAAAATTACGTCTTTGTTCCCAATAATTACTCAGGTATTAAACCTAAATCATATTTTTTTCTCTTTTCTTTTCTTTGTTTTCTCTTCCTCCTCTACTTCCCTTAGTTGGTTGTTGGCCCCTACTAAGGTCGAGACTCGTTAGCCTAAGCCTCGCCTAGCCACGGCGAGGCTTCCCGAGGTCGGCAACTTGGTTGGCTCTCATATGGTCGGTCATCGACTAGTCATGGCTAAGGCTAGCGGCTGGGTAGAGGAAGAAGAAGAAAAGGGAAAAAAAGAAAAGAAAAAAAAAAGAAAAATGTAATAAAATTATTAAAAAATTAAAATATTCTAAGTTACAAAAAATTTGGGGTCTTACTAAACACATTTCTATTCCGAGAATAGAAATTTTGTGCGATTACTAAATACATTCTTTTACTCGAAACTTGTCAAGGAAATAAAAATAGAAAAAATTGTTTCTAAACAAAAATTATTAGGAAATAGAAACATTGCCGTACGCATTCTTGGTAGCTCATGATCTCGTGGTTGTCAATGATTCCATGTGAGGGCTCTATGATGGGCACTGGTGGCTAGGCTATTACCTATTAACGCTTGTGGAGTGTGGGTGTGGAAGTGAGCAAAGTAGAATTCTTATTTGATGGTTTGTTTGGCAGTGTTTTTGCTAGAACTAGGTTTCTCTTTTTTTCTTTTTCTTTCATAAGGCGTATTTTGGTCCTTCTAACTTAATTGTAAATTCTAAAAAGGGAAAATAGCACAAATGAATCATAAACTTTGATCCAATATGCGATGTCATCTCTGAACTTTTCAATTTGTGCAATATGACCAATGAACTTTGGTCCGATGCATAATATCATCATTATTGTTCAATGTGGTTCTTAAACTACTGGTAAATGTTTCTCTAGATTATATGAAAATGTTTAAAATTTTAAAAATCACGTTGAACTAAGGTGGTCAGTTGTTACCAAGAATCAGAAAACTGGCCACTTGGTCAAATTCCGGGATGAGTCCAAGAACTGATGGGAATATCTTTCATTTTTTACTATGTAGGATCATTAGTTTACTCGCTCGTTAGTCAACACGTTGTCGTAATCTGTAACACTCCAATAAAATAGAAACGGACCTCCTCCGAACTCTCTCACGCTTCTTCACTGACCAGCAACAACGCTCTTTAAGATTCCCAATCTCCATTAGAATTTCCATCCTTAGAATTAAAGGAAAATGGGTGTAAAAGAACAAACACAGAAGTAAAAATCCAGACTCTGTTAGTTGAGAGAGGCAAAATAAGAGGCAAAAGCAAGAGAGGCAAGCGAGAGTCAAGACTCGAGATGGCGTCAAGCGAGAGTGAGGCAAGAATGAGGCATTAAGCGAGAGGGACTTGAGAGAGGTGCCGCGTGACTGCGTGAGACTAAGGGAGAGCCGAGAGCGATGAGTGACCAGAGAGAATGAGAAATTAGTGTTTTGAGAAATGTTTTGTAATAATAAAAATTATCAAAAAAAAAAAAAAAACTATTGATTTGGTTCAAGTAATACGAGTGGATCAATCGACACTTAGAATTGGGAATCAAACCGATAATCATCGGTTCCAAATTTTAGAAACGAGAATCGGATCGATTCCCATGAGAATCACATAGAACGGGCTTGTTCAGTATAGTTCCCAATTTGGTCTAGTTCTTGTGCTTACCCTTACGTTGAACAAATTATAAGTTTAGAAATTACATTCTTGATTGGACCAAAATTTAGAAACCATTTGTCATTCTCCTTTTCGAGATAAGTGCACCAAAAGTTTTAAAACTTGTCATGAATTTGCAATTGAGTTTTGAAATTTACCAAAAATACAATCAAATTTTAAAACTTGTTGAAATGATACAATCGAATCATTCCATTAATTCTGTCCAACTTAATTGATAGAAAAAGTCTACATGGCTTTTTAAAATATTTTCTCTCTCCTACGCGGCGATGATGTAGCTATAACATGAAACATAAAACTAAAATGATATCGTTTTAGTCTAAATATGATTTTAAAACAAATCTTATTTAAATTAAATTTAAAAAATAAGCTAAATTTGAAAGGAAAAAGAGGGGCTGATAAACTAAGCTGTGAAAGTTGTTAGCCCTTGCTGCAAATCACCCCACCATTGCTAAGAAGGGCCAATGAGGGTGGGAATGATCGGCGACCAATGAGGGTGGGAATGATCGACGAAGGTTGCCGAGCCTTGACTATTCATGGGGTCGACCACTAGTAGCAAGCAATTGGTGGCCACTGATTGGGACTCGACTCCATTGCCTATTCCTCAACCTCACTAGCAATGAGCCTTTGCTGCCTAGTTTCTCTCACCTTTATTTTTATTTGAATAATTTAACTTATTTTTAATTTAATGTAAATAAAACTTGTATAGACTAAAATGATGTCATTTCAGCCACATAATTGCCACATAAGATTAATAAAATAATAAAAAAAGCAATATAAGAATTTTTCGTCAGCTAAGTTGGATGTGAACCAGATTTAATTACATTTTTAACTCTTTTTTTCCACCCAATTACACTTTCATGATGAGTTTTAAGATCTTTAATGCACTTTTCCCTTTTTCCTTTTATAAACACCGAGATGCAAATTGCTATGCGACTAAATGGGATTTGAGATGACAATTTTTCCTACCTCGCCGAATACTTGCATGCCTTGCCCCACTAAGGGAGGAAGCTTGCTATCCATACGTTTTGTACGTAACACAATCAAATAAAGATTTTTCAAAAAGTGTAATAAAATTCTTTTTTTTTTCTTTTATCTAGTCCTATCCCATATTTACTTTATAAGTTATTACGTATCCCATGTGCTGTGTGTATGTTATGAAATCTTGCTCCTTTACTCATACGTTCTCACCTCAACACTCGAAAATGTAGGAAATCGAACTTCTCACTTTCTCATTCCCATGTGGAAATAGTGATCACTAAGGCAACCCCAGTAGTTGTCATAAGAATTTAAACACAGCAAAATTCGTGCAATCGAAATCTAACTTCATCGCCAACGGTATTTAGTTCTCGAAACTTTTGATCCATATTGAAATGAAGCACGAATTGAACCATTGGTAGGTACTTTTGCAATGAGGTGATTTTTTGTACATTCTCTCAAATGTCAATTTTTTCGTAGGTACAAAACACGTGCACTTTTGCCAGTACAACTAATAATAACCAAGACCCAAAAATACTAATAATAATAATAATAAGCAAAGTATATGAATTATTAGTTGACAGAAACAAATCATTGATTGTACATGTATCTCTATTGAGAAAAAATAATTGGATTAATGCCCCAAAAAACTTTAAACTGGTTCATCTATACAAATTTACCTAAACTAATTTTTTAACCATAAAAAATCCCCAAATTTGTATATTTTTGACAAAATTATCTCAAACTTGTATACTTGTGACAAATTTACCCTTTGTTAGTTTTCGTTAAATTTTATTGTCAAATTACTAAATTAAATGACATGTGACAGTTGACTAGTATACCGATTTGAGATTTTACTCTCAATTTGTCACAGTTATATAATTTTGTAATTTTTTTGTAGTATTAATCAAATTTAATGGATGGTATATTTGTCACAAATATACTAGTTTAGGGTTTTTAGTGGTCAAATAAATTAGTTTGGGATAAATTTGTCACAAATATATCAGTTTAAAATTTTTTATGGTCAGTTGGGGTAAATTTGTCACATGTGTACCAGTTTAGGGTTTTTCGTAGTAAAAAAATTAGTTTGAAGTAGATTTATCACAAATATACAAATTTTGGGTTTTTAGGGTATTAACCCAAAATATTTTAAGATTTCAATTTTTTGGATAATCTTATTAATATTAAAACATTCAAATTTTATAATCCAAGTACATTGAAAATAAAAGACAATTGGAGCTGGAACACAGTTGAGCATTGTTGTTGATGGGGGTGATGCCTCTATATCCAAACTTAGGATCCAAAGGCATCGTCCCCCATCCCATCAATGGCGGCACCCTCAAGAGCGTCTAGATTTGAGATTTGGTTGGGACGAGCGTGTTCAAGCCTAGAGTAACAGAGATTACATTTTTTTTTTTTGTTGGTTGGTTCTACTCTATTCCTATTCTAATTCTCGCTCTCAGACTTTTACCATACCTCATTGCAGGGCGTGAGAGTCGAAACCTACACCTGAAACTAATTCATCCCCACCCAAATCCCCTCCCAAGAAGGTGGAGATTCGAACCCCCCACCTCCCTCTTCCATGTTGGAAGAATGGTCACTAGGGTAAACTTGCGAGCGAGAGAACTAGAGGTCAAACTTGGAAGGAGAGAATGGTCCAAACGGTGAGGATGATGATTATGGCATCTTGGGGTGCGTTTAGGAACGCTTATATTTCTCTATTTTTTTCTCCGGCATAGAAATAGAATAGAAATCTGTTTGTATCATTTTTGTTCATGGGAGTAGATTTGTAATAGAATTAAAAAATATATAAAAATTACTTCTTTGTTCTCGATAAATTACTCGGGAATTAAACCTAAATCATATATTTTTTTCTCTTTTCTTTTCTTTCTTTTCTCTTCCTCCTCTTCTTCCCTTAGTTGGTTGTTGGCCCTCGCTAAGGTCGAGACTCGTCGGCCTAAGCCTCGCCTAGCCACGGTGAGGCTTCCTTGAGGTCGATGACCCGGTCGGCTCTCATATGGTTGGTCACCGAGCTAGTCATGGCTAAGGCTAGTGACTGGGTAGAGGCATAAGAAGAAAAGGAAAAAAAAAAGAAGAAGAGTAAAATGTAATAAAATTATTAAAAAATTAGAAAATTCTAACTTACAAAAAATTTGAGGGTCTTACTAAACATATTTCTATTCCAGGGAATAGAAATTTTGTGCGATTACTAAATACATTCTTTTACTCGAAACTTGTCAAGGGAATAAAAATAGAAAAAATTGTTTCTAAACAAAAATGATTCTCGGAAATAGAAACATTACCATACACGTTCTTGGTAGCTCATGATCTCATGGTTGTCAACGATTCCATGTGAGGGCTCTAGGATGGTCACTGGTGGCTGGGCTATTAACGCCTGTGGGTGTGGGTGTGGAAGTGAGCAAAGTAGAATTCTTATTTGATGGTTTGTTCGGCAGTGTTTTTGCTAGAACTAGGTTTCTCTTTTTTTTTTTTCTTTCATAAGGCGTATTTTGGTCCTTCTAACTTAATTGTAAATTCTAAAAAGGGAAACTAGCACAAATGAATCATAAACTTGGATCCAATATGCGATGCCGTCTCTGAACTTTTCAATTTGTGCAATATGACCTATGAACTTTGATCCGATGCATAATATCATCCTTGTTGTTCAATGTGGTCCTTAAACTACTGATAAACGTTCCTCTAAATTATATGAAAATATTTAAAATTTGAAGAATCACGTTGAGCTAAGGGTGGTCGGTTCTTACCAATCAGAAAACTGGCCACTTGGTCTTCGAATCGGACCGACCAATTTGGTCAAATTCCGGGATGAGTCCAAGAACTGATGGGAATATCTTTCATTTTTTCCTATGTAGGATCATTAGTTTACTCGCTCGTTAGTCAACACGTTGACGTAATCTGTAACACTCAATAAAATAGAAACGGACCTCCTCCGAACTCTCTCACGCTTCTTCACTGACCAGCAACAACGCTCTTTAAGATTCCCAATGTCCATTTCAAAATTTCCATTCTTAGAAAATCAAAGGAAAATGCGTGTAATAGAACAAACACAGAAGTAAAAATCCAGACTCTGTTAGTTGAGAAAGGCAAAATAAGAGGCAAAAGCAAGAGAGGCAAGCGAGAGTCAAGACTCGAGATGGCGTCAAGCGAGAGTGAGGCAAGAATGAGGCATTAAGCGAGAGGGACTTGAGAGAGGTGCCGCGTGACTGCGTGAGACTAAGCGAGAGCCGAGAGCGATGAGTGACCAGAGAGAATGAGAAATTAGTGTTTTGAGAAATGTTTTGTAATAATAAAAATTATCAAAAAAAAAAAAAAAACTATTGATTTGGTTCAAGTAATACGAGTGGATCAATCAACACTTAGAATTGGGAATCAAACCGATAATCATCGGTCCCAAATTTTAGAAACTGAGAATCGGATCGATTCCCATGAGAATCACATAGAACGGGCTTGTTCAGCATAGTTCCCAATTTGGTCTGGTTCTTGTGCCTACCCTTACGTTGAACAAATTATAAGTTTAGAAATTACATTCTTGATTGGACCAAAATTTAGAAACCATTTGTCATTCTCCTTTTCGGATAGGTGCACCACAAGTTTTAAAACTTGTTATGAATTTGCAATTGAGTTTTGAAATTTACAAAAATACAATCAAATTTTAAAACTTGTTGAGATGATACAATCGAATCATTCCATTAAAGGTTGACATGGCTTTTTAAATATTTTTCTCTCCCTACGCGGCAATGACGTAGCTATAACATGAAACATAAAACTAAAATGATATCGTTTTAGTCTAAATATGATTTTAAAAACAAATCTTATTTAAATTAAATTTTTAAAAATAAGCTAAATTTGAAAGGAAAAAAGAGGGGCCGATAAACTAAGCTATGAAAGTTGTTAGCCCTTGCTGCCGTCACCCCACCATTGCTAAGAAGGGCCAATGAGGGTGGGGAATGATCGACGAAGGTTGCTGAGCCTTGACTATTCATGGGGTCGACCACTAGTAGCAAGCAATTGGTGGCCACTGATTGGGACTCGACTCCATTGCCTATTCCTCAACCTCACTGGCAATGAGCCTTTGCTGCCTAGTTTCTCTCACCTTTATTTTTATTTGAATAATTTAAATTATTTTTAATTTAATGTAAATAAAACTTGTATAGACTAAAATGATGTCATTTCAGCCACATAAGATTAATAATAATAATAATAAAGCAATATAAAATTTTTAGTCAGCTAAGTTGGATGTGAACCAATTTGACAAGTTTTAAAATTTGATTACATTTTTAATTTTTTCCACCCAATTACACTTTCATGATGAGTTTTAAGATCTTTAGTGCACTTTTCCCTTTTTCCTTTTATAAACACCGAGATGCAAATTGCTATGCGACTAAATGGGATTCGAGATGACAATTTTTCCTACCTCGCGGAATACTTGCATGCCTTGCCCCACTAAGGGGAGGAAGCTTGCTATCCATACGTTTTGTACGTAACACAATCAAATAAAGATTTTTCAAAAGTGTAATAAAATTCTTTTTTTCTTTTATCTAGTCCTATCCCATATTTACTTTATAAGTTATTACGTATCCCATGTGCTGTGTGTATGTTATGAAATCTTGCTCCTTTACTCATATGTTCCCACCTCAACACTCGAAAATGTAGGAAATCGGAACTTCTCACTTTCTCATTCCCAAGTGGAAATAGTGATCACTAACCCCCAGTAGTTGTCATAAGAATTTAAACACGGTAAAATTCGTGCAATCGAATCTAACTTCATCGCCAACGGTATTTAGTTTTCGAAACTTTGGATCCATATTGAAATGAAGCAAGCGTGAGTTGAACCATGGGTAGGTACAGAGCATATACTTTGGTTATTATTAGTTTTTTTTTTTTTTTTTTTTTTTTTTTTGGGTCTTGGTTATTATTAGTTGTACCGGCAAAAGTGCACGTGTTTTGTACCTACGAAAAAATTGACATTTGAGAGAATGTACAAAAAATCACCTCATTGCAAAAGATATGAATTATTAGTTGTAGTTCCCAAAAAAAAAAATATGAATTATTAGTTGACAGAAACAAATCATTGATTGTACATGTATCTCTATTGAAAAAAAAATATTTGGATTAATGCCCTGAAAAACTTTAAACTGATACATCTATACAAATTTACCTAAACTAATTTTTTAATCATAAAAAATCCCAAATTTATATATTTTTGACAAAAATTACCCCAAACTTGTATACTTGTGACAAATTTACCATTTGTTAGTTTTCGTTAAATTTTATTGTCGAATTACTAAATTAAATCACATGTGATAGTTGACTGGTATAACGATATGAGATTTTACTCTCCATTTGTCACCGTTATATAATTTTTGTAATTTTTTGTGGTATTAATCAAATTTAATGGATGGTATATTTGTGACAAATATACCAGTTTAGGGTTTTTAGTGGTCAAATAAATTAGTTTGGGATAAATTTGTCACAAATATATCAGTTTATAATTTTTTATGGTCGGTTGGGGTAAATTTGTCACATATGTGCAGGTTTAGGGTTTTCGTGGTCGAAAAATTAGTTTGAGGTAGATTTATTACAAGTATCTGAGTTTTGAGTTTTTAAAATATTAACCCAAAATATTTTAAGATTTCAATTTTTGGATAATCTTATTAATATTAAAACATTCAAATTTGATAATCCAAGTACATTGAAAATGAAAGACAATTGTTAATTTATGTATTTATCATATAATCTGATGAGACGCATCTTAAAATTTGATTTCATAGATAACTTCGAAATTAAGGATGATTGATTTCAGAGGGTCGAGTGGACCACTTGGTCCATAACTAGGAGCTGGCCCACTTGGTCCTAGAGCATGAATAGATCGATCTAGTTTTACAACTGGTCTTTGAACTAGTTATTTCTTCTTCTTTGATTTTTTGGTTTTCTATTCCTACGAGTTAGAGTTTCTCAATGTTAAAGAAAAATAATTTACTAATTAGGATTCACATTAAAATAAAAATTATAAAAAAATTAAGAAATCTTGACTGATCCATCAGTTGGGTCTTGACATCAGGTCAGCCTTGTTATTCCCGATCGAAAATCGAACTACTCTCTTAAAAATCAATCAGAACCGGCCAATTCGATCCGGTCCGATTTGGATCGCAATATTGGAATGAGGCCAATGCAAACCCCTCTTAGAAACTCAAAGTCCAAGAAGAACCTGAACAAAATTGGCGTTAACCGAAACCCAAAATGCCGAACAAGGAAAGAGGTCTGGGGGATAAACTGTAACAGTGAAAAAAATTCCCCCGGTCCGTCTCGTCTTCCCCAAATCGACATTTCGCCTTACACTGCACGCTAAGTCGCGAACATGCAGCAGAGCTCGCGTCAGATCTAAAGGACTCGCCACCCGCCGACGACGACGACCACGACGACGACGCGCCACCCGCCGACGTCGAGAAGAAAAGCAGGAGGCGAGCGGAACGGCCGGCGAGGAGCGAGGATCTGGCGTGGCCCCCAAGATTCGGGAACCTTCGATCCTCGCCTGCCAGGCCCCGGCGTCGGATCCGGCCAATTCGAGGTGCGCCGCGTTCTTCCCTCTCGAATCGTTTTCGAATTTCTCTCTGCGGCCGTTTGCGCCGCGATTCGATTGCTAAGGGAGGGCTGGGGAGGGGAGTGCCCCGGAATCCGTGTTCCGGGACGCCCGTCCCGGCGCGGGTTTGCCGGGACAGTGCTGCGGCGGCGCGTCATTTGGATGCGCGCGCGGGCGGAAACTTTTCTGTTCGGGTGTAGGGGGCGCCGTTTGTTTCGTTTCTTGCTTATCGCGCTTGGCGGCGGAAGAACTGCCGTGGTTGGGGCCGTTGCTCTTGTTTTGTCTAATCTTGTCGCTCCTTTTGGGGAATGATTAGGGAGGAGGATCTGATGGTGACTGTGGCGGGGTGGTGATTTCGGGGTACTCGGCTGCGGAGACGAAAGCTCGGTTGACTGGATGGACAAGAACAAGAACAGGACCGACCTTCTTGCGGCTGGGCGCAAAAGGGTTAGTTTTTTGTGTGTGTTAACTTTCTAGTGCTATGCAGTGACAGTTACTGAAACGTCGGAATGGGAATCGGTCTTGCTTTTCTTTTCTTTTGGAAAAATTGCATTTCGCTTGTTGACGAGAGCATCGCGGATTAAATATTATTCAAGTATGAGTCTTCAGTTTAAGACTAGAGGATAAAACAATGAGGGAGGGTCACTATCTTTTTTCTGATGTATGTGTGTGTAGTTTAATGTGATTTGGTTGCATAAGTAACTTGGATATGGCCAATTTGAACAACTTTTCTAGATACTCATCATCATCGATACATATGTTATTGTTATCAGCTTCAACAGTTTCGTCAGAAAAAGGATGGGAAGAGCAGTTCTAGCCATGGAAAATCATCAAAAAAAAAGCTTGGTAAATCTGAGCAGAATGAGACTGATCCTGATGTCATGCCTACTTCCTCCACACCTCCGACAGTAGTGCACAATGCTGAGGTGGAGAGTGGTTTGCAACTCCCAGAATCTGAGGTGGGTGCTGAGCACAGAACAGTGCCACAAGGATCAGAGGATGCTGCAGCTTCTCCTGATGTCTCCATTGCAACTCATGGTCCAAGTTCAATTCCCCGTCAACTGCCTCTAATGGCAGAGAAAGCGGAATTTGCCCAAGTTGCAGAATCTCCCGAAGCTGTGTCAGTGGCAACTGTGGATGAAGAGCTTGGTGCTGATTCCTCAAGCCTAAATGAAGGGGAAAGTACCGGGAGAGAAATGTTAGAAGTGCTAGATTCTAATGCAAAAATGGCACAGACCAATACCTTCTTCAGTGTTAGTGACATTCTGCCTGCTAATATAGGCGATGCCTCAGAGGGGACAACTGCTTTGGTCGGGAGGGAGATGCTAATTGGGGAAAATCAAAAGGAATCACCTAAAAGCAAGATGCTAAATGGTGAAAATCAAGAGGCTTCACTGCTTGAACATAAGCATGATGTGGATGTGCCATTGATACATCAGGAGGTCGTCAGGCATCAGATGTACGTTTTGCACTTTCTCTCTTGCTACTCCGTCTACAGAAATTTTAATATAAACTCATGCTAACAAGTAGGAAGCCTTTCATGAAATCATGCACTTTTCGATTATAATTATATTCTCATTTGTTGCTGGGTAGGGGCAATGCAGGACACTGATGGTTTGGGTTTGGAGCATCATGATGGAGGTGAAAACTTGGAGCTTGAAGGCAATCATACATCCTCTTTGCCTGAGCCCGGCGAGAGTTTGCAAAGCTGACCCCTGGAGAAGTCGAGGAGGCAGCATCTGCTACGGGTGAAGTTGTTGAGGCAGATATAGTGCATGCTGAGCCTTCTGCTAACAATGAGTCAGATGAGTTAAGCTTTCCTTCTTTGCCTGCATCAGACCCAGATCGAGTTCTGGGTATTACTCCAGAATATCCAAACCAGCAGGAAGAGAAGGTAACTGATAATGGCAACTCAAAAATGTCATTGGCATCTGGTGAACATGGCGTCTTTGAAGATGAACCAGATAATGATGACGTGAAGGCTGCTAAATCTAGTGAGGGTTGTCAACAGCATTATGCATTGGTGGGATCTATAGAGGATGAAGACATGAGCCATAAAGGGCATTGGGAAAGTACAACAAGTTCGTCACAGGTGGTCTTTCCTCTTTCAGTGGATGTGAGCTCCATTAGCCTCTCAGAGCTTACAGAGGTGATAAAGAAACTTAGTGAAGATGAATATAATTTGGTGCTTAAAGCAAGAGAGTCAGTTTCTAGTGCAAATCTGGAGTTGAATTTAAGTTCTCAGTTGAAGAGCACAGCAGTTCAGGAGTTGTAGGACATCTTGAAGAAGAACTGGTTTCAATGAATTTTACGAAAGATATCTTCCATTTGCAGCTAGAGGAATGTTCCAAGTTGCAGAAAGAACTTTTAATCAGCGGTTTCAGTTGACTGATGAGATATCTATGCTCCAAAGTTCACTAGCTGCTGTTCAGGAGAAGAATGATTCTCTCACTGAGGAGCTTCTGCGGTGCAGGTCTGAACATGAGGCAGTTGTTCATGGGAGAGATGATTTCTGCACTCAACTTCATGCTGCAAAGGATGAAATTCAGGAGTTGGGCGCAAGGGCATTCGAAATTGCAGAATTCGCTGGAAATGTCACAGGAAAATTTGAGGAAACAATCAAGAGATCTGGTTGATTGTAAGAGTTCAATGGCGGCTTTGCAGATTGAAAATGAAAGATTGAATGGAGTCATTAGTTTGGGGGTTGAGGGAGAGAAAGAATCTTGAGGATGAAAGGAGAATCTTTTGCGTGAGAATCAGAGGTTGTTGATTGATCAGGATGAAAGCCAGAGACTGATGAGAGGTCTACAGGCTGAAATCGCAACTTTAAATGGAGACCATGCTTCCATGTTGGAGGGAAGTAAAAAACTTGAGGAAGAGAAGGAACGTCTTGCTCGAGAAAGTGAAGGATTATCCATAGAGGTAATTGGTTTGAAGAGTTCGGTGGAGGCCTTAGAGGTCGAGAAGGCCAACTTACACGAGTCCCTTGCTCTGGTGACACAGGAGGTAAACAATTCAAGGAAGGAGAATGATCATTTTGCCCTTGAGTCTGAGACTTTCAACTGAGGTCCTTGTTCTTCAGGAGCAGTTATCTATAAAGCAGAAGTACCTAATGCGAGCTGAAGAAGATCTTGAAGTAAAAACTATTCGCATTGAACAGCTGACTGAGGAAAATCTTTCTCTAAGTAGCAGTCTTGATTTGTACATGGCCAAGATGAAGGAATTGGATGACAAGCGTATCCAAATTGAATCATCAGCTGAGGAAGCTGGAACGAAGTCAAATCTATGGAAGCACAAGGTCTAAAAGGGGTAGTTGACGCTATGGGCATTTCCGAAGCTCTCGAAAACAGAGCTGTCGAAGTGTCATCTAGTGTGATGGAGAAACCACTATCTAGCTGCCTGGAAAACAGCAAGTCAAGCTGGAGTGGTTGTGGAGGAATTCTCTAATGAATATTATGAATTTCTCGGCTTGAGCAGACTGTTGAAGAAGATGGAGAAAATAGTTCAAAAACTTGAGAAGGCAGTTGATAGTATGCATTCTCAATCGGCGTCCTCAAGCAAGTCGGGTGGTAAAGTGGCTGCAGCTGGAGTGTCGAAACTGATCCAAGCGTTTGAGTTTAAGACACATCTTGATGAACATGAGGAAGAGGATGGGGTGAAGATCAACCAGAGGAAGATCCTTACTCTTCATCACAGAAGCAGATAGAAATCTGAAAGCAATATGTAAGCAGTTAAGTTTTGATGTTGATAATGCTGCTGCTCTGTTTAAGGGAGAACTGGATGGTAGAAGAGCTGCCGATGCAATGATTAGGAACTAAAGATTCAATGTGAAACTTCGAGGGAACACTCTGACAGTCTCGAAGCAAGTGCCATCGAATTGGGAGTTCTGTATGAAGTGCTGAAGCAAAGAACATCCAGCCTTGAATCAGACAACGATCTACTTGAGGCACATTGTGAAGCCTTGAAACAGCAGAGCACAGTTCTTAGAGCAGAAAACACTGGAGCTTAGTGATAAGCTCGGGAGTACCAAAACAGAACATTACAATTTCGGGAAGTCAGTTACATGAGTTACAGCAATACCCGAATGAAACAATGTCTGCATTGCAAAGTCGGTTAGAAAGTTTCTGGACACAGGCCACTGATAGGACAGTAATGCTCCAGCTAGAGTGGAGTGTACTTGTTAATGAAATTGTTGAAACAGTTGGTAAACTAGACGAGCATACCTCTACTGTCTCAGTTCGAAATTTTGAAGGCTTGGACATTAGCAGCCATGTTGCTGCTTCTGTTAGTGCTGCCATTGAAGTGATTGACAATTTGCAGGGAAAACTGGAAGACATTTCCAAGGATCGTGAAGCAATCATTGGGCTATACAAGGACTCAAATGAAAGGTTGTGTGTTTTGCAGGGGAAGAATGAATTGGCTGTAACTTTACTGAATAGTTTTGTATGGTAACCTTAGAAAACTGTACATTCTTCACTGAGGTCTGTGGAACCTAGTGAGACTCAGATAGAAACACAGAGGGACTCCATAATCCATTAGATCCAAGTAATTATGATGCTCTTATGGAGCAAGTGGCCAACATTCTCAGCGAGAGGCTGCAACTTGGCACTGAAATCGATCTTCTCAGGTCTCAACTGGAGAGCAGAATGCAAGAAATCCAGGAACTTAATGCCAGATGTGTCAATATGGATTTGATTCACAGGTGTATCGAAGATGTTGAAACTGTAGTAAATGTTGAAGAGGTGGAAGGCTTTGATGGACCTCCTCTATCTCGTTTAGGGTCATTAATTTCTTTCCTTGTTCAGAAATACAGAGACACGAATGAGCATGTGGTATTCTCTAGAAATGTAATAGGATCGAAGGAGATGGAATTGTCAGAATTGCAGGAAAGTTTAACGCAGTCGAATTCATTGAATCTTCAGCACGAGAATGAAATCCTTATTCTTAAGGAAAGCTTGAGCCAGGCGAAGGAAGCAGTTAATGTGGCTCAGACACAACTTCATGATAAAATAGTTGAGCTTGAACAATCGGAGCAGCGAGTGGCTTCCTTGAGGGAGAAACTTAGCATTGCCGTTGCCAAGGGGAAAGGTCTGGTTGTGCAACGCGATAGTTTAAAGCAGTCCCTGGCTGATACCTCAAGCGAATTGGAGAAATGTTCGCAGGAGTTACAGTTGAAAGAAGCCAGACTTCTTGAGGTAGAGATAAAACTTGGGACCTACTCAGAGGCGGGTGGCGTGTGGAAGCTCTGGAATCTGAACTTGCGTACATCCGTAACTCAGCCAATGCATTACGGAATCTTTTCTTCTTAAAGACTCATTATTACAGAAGATAGAAGAGATTTTGGAAGATCTAGATCTGCCCTGAGCATTTCCATGCAAAGGATATCGTTGAAAAGGTTGAGTGGTTGGCAAGGTCGGTTTCTGGTAGCTCTTTTCTCTTGCTGATTGGGACCAGAAGAGCTCAGTTGGTGGTCCCCACTCAGATGCTGAATTTTGTTATTATGGATCCCTGGAGAGAAGACATGCAGCCAGGCTCAAATTCTGTAGATGATTTGCGAAGAAAGTATGATGAGCTCCAAGGTAAATTTTATGGTTTGGCTGAGCAAAATGAAATGCTTGAGCAATCATTGATGGAGAGGAACAACTTGGTTCAGAGATGGGAAGAAATTTTGGACAAAATTAATTTGCCTTCGCAAGTGAAGTCTGTGGAACCAGAGGAAAAATCGAGTGGCTATGCAATTCATTCTCAGAGGCTGAAAAATGATAGGGCTTCTCTACTGAAAAAGATTGATGACCTTGAAAGCTATTGCTCTTCACTTGCTGCTGATATGGAAGAATCACAGTGGAGAATATCTGACCTTTGAGGCGGATCTTAAGGAAGTCTCTGATGGGAGAGAGCAATTTTCTGAAAGGTTGGGGATACTGAGTGAAAACCATGAGAAACTATCAGAAAAGGCATTGCAGCTTGAACATGAGAATGAAAAACTGAAGACCGAAGCCTTTGATTTGCACCAAACATTAGCTGAGTTGGCTGGAAATGAAGAAACTATTCGGACAACCGAACGAGAGATTAGAAGATTGCAGGAAGTGGTTGGTGACGCATTGAATGATCATATTACAGAAGATGTGGATAATGGCAGATCTAGTATTGCAGTTTTGGAAGATCTTCTGCAAAAACTTATTGAGAAGTTCACTGCCCTTCGATCAACAGAATCCGTACTTGCTGATGCAACTGATATGCACACTGAGAAGGCTGATGCAACAGCCATTGGGCAAAGAGCGATGGACACATTGGGTGGGAGAGGAGCCTGGCATCATGGTTCCAAAGAAGCAACTGGAGGATGCGCTGAGTGAATTGATGCAGGTGAAGCAGGAGAGAGATAGCTACTTGGAAAAAAAAGTGAATCGTTGTTTCATGAAGTTGCAGCACTTGGTAAAAGAGGAGACGAGTTGCAAGGATTACTTAATCAGGAGGAGCAAAAGACTGCATCTCTTAGAGAGAAGTTAAATGTTGCTGTTAGAAAAGGTAAGTCGTTGGTGCAACAACGTGACAATTTGAAACAGAACATTGAAGAGATAAATTCAGAAATGGATCATTTGAAAGCTGAGATCAGCCGCAGGGAATCTATTCTTGCAGAGTATGAACATAAGATTAAAGACCTTATCCTCTTACTCAGGTAGGGTCGAAGCTCTTGAGTCTGAGATTCTGTTCTTAAGGAAGAGTTCGGAAGAAAATGAGCTTTCTGGCAGAATAAGGCAGTACTTTGAGTGCAATTTTAAAAATACTTTAGCTGACATGGATGTGGGTTCAAGTAAACGCCAGTGACCCCATTGAAAGATTGAGACAGATTGAGCAACTGTGCCATGAGTTACATCGAGCCATTGCTTCTTCAGAACAAGAGTCAAAGAAATCTAAAGGGCAGCAGAACTACTCCTTGCAGAGTTGAATGAGGTTCAAGAGAGGAATGATAGTCTACAGGAGGAGATAACACAAGTAGCCAGTGAGCTCCAAACTTTCTCAGATAAAGAATGCTGCAGAGGCTGCCAGACTCCAAGCTATTTCACGTTATGAAAGTTTATCTTCTGTTCACAATGAGGAAAGGAGGAAGCTGTTTTCTGAGTTCACGAAAATGAAATCTTCCTTAGAATTTCTCTGGAAGGTTTTTCTCTGATTATAATGGCTTACTAGCTGATGTTCTGTCTGAGGATTATGAAATACTACAAAATCTGGGAACTGCCATGGAGTCATCTCTTGGAAAAATTGACGCTATTGATGTGATTGGGCCAATGAAGTCTAGTTCTCTTCCTGTTGTTTCCAATCATGCTAAAAAGGTATAATTCGCCTTAAATAATGGTTTTACCAAAGGAAAAATAAGCTTGCTTGTCACTATCACTTTGTGCTGTTAGTGGGGCATGCAAGCTGCTTTTCTGTTACTTATATGAGCTTTTGCTCTGTCTTCTTATTTGTCTTTTTGGCTTGGTAGCCATCTATTAGATTCCCATAACATCCTGTTTCAGGGTGTTCTTTGGTTCTGTTAGGATGGAATTTGGAGTTCGGGTGTTGGAGATGGCATGTATGATGATGCTTTTATTTATTATAGTCCTTTTCTTTTCTTTTCTTTTCTTTTTGGGGGGAGGCGAGGCTCGGTTTGGGGGTAAAAGGTTGATTTGACTTCAAAGTTGCCCTCTGCAATTCCTGAATCTACTTATCATTTCATTTGGTGTGAGGCTTTATGCTGTGCCCAAACTAGAGATCTTGTGAGGTTTGAGCTATGGTTAGACTACTTATTTCTGAAAATTTTGTAACAAGAAATATCTTTTGTTTGGTGGATTTTGGGGAGGGCATATTTTATTGATTTTGCTTGGTGGTTTTTCTTCTTTGAAGTGAAATCTTAACATGTTAGTTCAGCCGATGGCAATGGCATTATCTCTATGCATGTGTGGTGCTTGTTGCTTTTTTGCACTCTTTTTTACGCATTTCATGCTGATACCTTTTACTTTTTGTTCAGGATAAGTATTTCTACATTAATACTGGGTCGGATTCTGAGACTTTGAACCAGTTTGTTGATAAAGATCTACCTGAAATTTGGAGTTTCTTTGAGAATCAACTGCAACAATTCTCTTCAGGGATTGTTTCTTTAAAGGAAGATCTCCACAAACATTCTAGTGCATTCCAAAGAACAGGCCAGCAGTCTTTCCAAAATGTTAACTGTTATAAATAAAGAAATTATTGGCCAAAAGGAGTCATCTGAAGTGACTGAAAGAGATGTGGAACGTTTAAAGTCAACTCACAGAGAAAAAGGGACATAGAGATTTTCTTTTGCTGCGCCGTGGCATGGCCTTGCTTTTGCGAGAAGCATGCTCCAGTTCCCTTGCAGAAATTGAAAATAGTCAAGCTGCTTTGCTAGGGAAGAATTTGGCTACTGTAGATTCAAGAACAAACTTGGATTCCCTCCGTGGGGGATTTTCTGCTGATGATACCGTTTTTCATCAGAGAATTTTTGAAACACTTTGCTGACCGACTCCTAACAAGTGCGAAAAATTTTGCCTCTGAAAGCCGAAATTATTGACAACAGTCAGAAAGAATTGAAGGGTACAATAGCAAGTTTACAGAAGGAGCTTCCAGGGAGAAAGACATCAGAAAGACAGGATCTGCATGGAGCTTGTGAATCAGATTAAGGAAGCTGAAGCTGCTGCTTTAGGGTATTCATCAGATCTCCAATCTTCAAAAGTACGGTCCACAACTTGGAGATAAAAATTGCTTAGAAATGGAGGCTCAACATACCTTATTGCAGAAGAGATTAAAAAGGGGTACAAGATGGGCAAATGGCATCAACAAGAATTACAGGAGGCTCAATTGCTGACTGATCTTCTAGCTTCTAAAGATCAGGGTCTGTTGCTTTCCTTGTAATCATTTATTTTATTTGCTTTCATTCTAATTGTCTTCTCATGTTGACGACACTGATGAGTACTGTATTTGATCTAGAAATTGAGGCCCTGATGCAAGCACTTGGAGGAGAGACACAGATGGAACTCTTGGGCAAAAAGATCGAAGAGCTAGAAGTTTTTTGGAACAAAAGAATCTGGTTGTGGAAGAACTTGAAGCTTCTCGAGGGAAGGCTTTGAAAAAGCTTTCTATAACAGTGAATAAATTTGACGAACTTCATCATTTCTCAGTTAGTCTTCTTGCTGAGATTGAAAAGCTTCAAGCCAATAAAGGAACAGGATTCTGAGGTGTCTTTCTTGAGGCAAGAGGTGCAAGATGCACCAATGATGTTCTTGTGTCATCTCGGTTGAGTAATAATGAAAATGAAGACTTCTTTGAGTTCTTAACATGTATTGAGACAGTACCTGGGCTACCATTGCATGATGTCAGTGATAAGAAGAGCATCGAGGTGAGTGAATACAAGGAATTGCTTCGGAAGAAGATTGAGACTATTGTTTCTGAATTGGAGGATTTAAAGGGCAGCAGCTGTAGAAAGTAAAAGGATTACCTTGTTGCACAATAGAAAAGTAAGGTAGAGGACTTGACACGCAGAGGAGAGACTCTTGAAGGTCTTTACATGAAAAGGAATCTGGATTAAATTTACTTCAAGGTGGGGAAGATTCAAGGCAGCCATCCACAGGCGTGACTTCTGAAAGTTGTGGAACTTGAACCGGTGGTGAGTTACTGGACAACTTTGTTGCATAATTATTAATGTTAAAGCAGTTCTTCCACCTTCCCGGAGTCCTCTATGTTTTAGACATTCTGTTTTCTTTTGACTTTATAAAGTGCTTTTAAATATTTATATGTATCTGCTCTTGCATTATCATGTAATATACTTATTTTTTCGTTCAATGCCTAGTAATTGCAAAGTTTTGTTTTAGTAGGTTTTGTTTTAAGCTGCATTAGGAAGAAATAAAACATATGCTACTGGGAAGGAAAAGCTGTATATCGTAAGACTACGCAAGGTCTCCTTAGAGAACTGCATTTTGATCTGTAAAGCTGGAGCATTGGGGTCCGGATTGGAGATTTACCCAAAGAATTGGGTGAGCGACTATTTTATGAATTTTGGGTTGAAAGCCTGTGAATTTTGGTCAAAATAATGAAAGCCTGAGAATTTGGTTAGAGAGATGTTTTCCTTGGAGGAGCCCAGCTTTTAGATCAACTTGAGACAAAAGCCTACGGTATCAGCTTTGATTCGGACAGAACAACGAACATGAACTGGTTGATTGTTAAACTGTCACTTTTTTTTATAGATAAAGTTATGTCATACTTGATAATTTAGTTTGCAATATTTCACAAAGTAGAAATATTTCCTAGTCTGTAAGAATAATGGTATTTTTAGTTTAGGAAAGACCTAAATATTGAAGATGTTTTCATAGTTGGCGTTTCGAGCAACATCTGACTTCCGACCTTGAAAATGGAATTCTTATCTTACTTTTGAAGTGGAATTACCTCTTGCTCTCATGATGTATTGTAAATTCTGCTGATCCAAGTGTAATCTTGATTGGGGATCGTCTGCTGATTATTTTAATTTTCTATAGAAATCAAATCATCTATACTGTCTTTCAGTTTAGTCTTTGAAAGTTCTAACCTGTCCTTGTGGTAGAGCACTTTTAAGTACACATGAGAGATTTAATTATTGGACTTTCTTGCAGATAAACAAATGGGCTGTGACTCCTACCTCCAGCACCCGTCAGGTGCGCAGTTGCGTAAGGCAAATAATGACCAAGTTTGCCATTGCCATTGATGAAGATCCCACTAGCAGTTCTAGGTTGAAGATGAGGAGAATGATAAAGGTATTGTACACAGTTTATCTATAAAGAGCTGTTATCATCTGTGTCCTGCTGAAATTTCTCTCACTTGATTTCTTCCTTCTCAACAGCAGTCCATGGTTTCAAGTCACTTACAACATCAAGAATTGTCCAGAATTTACAAGACCTTTGACAGACATGGTTGATGGGCTCTGGTAGGTATCGTAACATTATTGTTGTTCATCTAGAAAGTTGATTAAACCGAGAGTGATATGTACTTATCTGTAACTGGACAGGGTCTCTTGTGATCGGACATTGATGAGACGACCTTCTTTACGGCTTGGCATTATTGTATATTGGGCTGTATTGCATGCACTCCTTGCTTCTTTTTTAGTATAAGCAGAGGAGACTGGTGAGTGAATCTTCCTTATCAGTTAGAATATTCATATTATATGTTCCGTGGTTCCTTTGCTTGATCTCATGTTTGTGTGACTCTTTCTCTCTGTATCTACATTATGTATTGAATCTATCAATTGTCCCATGGATGATTTATCTTGGTAAAAGGGCTGTTGACTTGCTGTTGGTTTGACAGGCATTGGTGAACCAAAGGAAACTAGAAATTTTCTAGTTAGTCTAGTGATGCTTTATTCTGTGTGGACACCTCTTCCACCAAGTGACTCTTGAGTGTGATAATGTTGGTCTTCTGGTCTTAGCTACTTTTAGATTTGTCAATCCGACATTTGACCATAAAGAGATTGTACTACTCTGCTTGAATTTTGAACCAACTATTGGATGACATGGCTGGTGTATTGTCTGACGATAGAATGGCTTTTCCGTGTTACCAAATGAGCTGTAAATGCTGGTTGATTGACCTAGTTGGCCTAAGTTTGGGAAGATTGTAGTTTTGAATTTGTACTCTCATGGGCGTCACCTTATTTTCTTGCGATTTGTTGTGCTTCAATTGCTGTCTGATTATATCTGTGCATAACTCAATTACAGTTAGTAGGCCACTGGTTCACACCCCCATTTGTAGACCCACTTCCCAAGATTTTCTACAGGTTTTGCCTGTATTTTTGCTTCAATTTTTTGTTGTTGGCTCAAGGGGAACCAAATTTGTCACATGATACACAACCCTGATTGATAATCCCTTGATTTCTTTGGAAATATAATAAGCAAATAAAAACCTAATGGAGCATGTTGGCATCAGTCATTACCTTTATTATTAATCAATAATGACCCAATATTTGAATTGATCTTGTAGATTTTTCTTTCCTTGGAGTACTTTTCTTCTTACTTGGTTTAGGCTTTAATGCTTTCATCACAGGCAAACATAATGCAACTGTTCCACCTATTTGAAAGTATACTTTGACACCCCCTGTTAAGTATAGCCAAGCATCTTACATTCGTGAATTATTTTACTTCCTGCTGTATACAAAACAATGAATAAAATATTTCTAATTTGACCTTTTTATTCTTGTCCAATCTGAAGGGATTAAGAAATGTGGATTTTGAAATAATGGATCCCATGTAGTGGCCAATTTGCATCACAGGGATTATAGGCTGAAAAGCTGAAGTAAAATGACATGTTTTCACCCTTGGCTTTGTTGAGGCTGGTCGAGTCTTCAATTTCAGGCAGAGAGGCAGAAGAAGCTCTCTAGCGCGAAAATTTCATCATTTTATTGTGTTTTAAATGACTTTATTCATTAATTCTCATCTGCAGTTCAGTTGGATTTAGAAGATATAGTGACCAAGTGCATTGTCTTCTATTATTTCTTGGTCTTTTGGCAGTAGGAGGGTGGGTGTTAGAGTTTCAAACGCTTCAAACAATGCAAATGGTGTCCTCTGTCTTCTTTGCAAAAGTCAGTGGTCAATTCAAATTGCAGATATTGTTGGACATTAGTAACTGGCAAAAAATTACAGTTAAGACAGAATATGACAACAAACCATTGTATATTTTGAAAACATTGGCAATATTGAGTTAATGTTTGATTGGGAATATTATTTAAAGAGGATTACATAAATGAGCATGCAAAGCCAACTCATATTTTGATCACTCAAAGCTATTCTGAGGGTCAAAGCAATAGAACTCGTTATTGCCTTTTAACAGCTTGATCTTAAGCATTCTACTAATTATATGTCGATCAAGAGTCACTGTATGGGTTGGTTTGAAATTTTGTAATTCGTAATTCTTTGGTTCATTTCTAGATCAAGAACTGTTCATTTACCTAGTATAAATAATGAGTTTCTAACAATCCATTTTTTCCCTTTGTATGCAGGTCATCTGGTTGTACAATTACGATGCCATTAACCATGTTGAATTCATTTTGGGTGGGCACCAAGCTTGCCTGACAGATCATTTTTTTTTTTTCTTCTTTTTTTTTGGGTCAATTAGATGTTGTCAAGGCTCATTTATTATTTAGCTTAACCAGGCAGCTGCGATTTCTCAGTTTTTATATATGTGAGTCTCAGGATGCTTGGTCATGGTTGAATAAGAAGGAAAAGGAAGTTCTGGTGGCCATTTATAGAACTACACTGATTGCAGATTGTATTACAGGACTTGACTCTTGTGAGTACCGTACAAAGGGTTGTACATCTCCTATTATTTCAATGTATGAAAATTGGCCTCTTCCTTTGACGCATGCAAGGCGATCCGGCTGTTATTTCTGTGTCTGCAGTGTTTGATGTTGTATCTTCCTTTCGAATCAGTAGGCGCACAAAACCGTATCATCTGAGAAGCCGCCATCACAGCAATTTTGGCTTTAGAAAGGGTATGATCCGTGGTTTCCATCACTCTTGGACTTCGAAATCATCGGTATGGAGTTCGAGAAGCTTTGCCTCTTTGCAATGCCCGCTCGTCCACCGCTTCCAACTTCTTCCGTTCTGAAATCTCAATTTCTGCCTCTGCTCCCTCGGCTTCGTATGCGGGCCTTTGTCGACACCTCGAGTGTCCTCAAAGTATGAAACTCATGTTGATTCCGAATAGAATGAGGTATTATTTGAGCTACAAGTATCAAATTTTACCTCGATGAAAAATCTTTAACCTCCAGCACATTGTTATTCACCCTCGTCCCTCCCAAGCGCTCCTCGATTCTTCACCTGCTTCAGATGCTGGCCAAATTCGGATAGTGTTGCAACTTAGCCAATGTGATATACTTAGTTTCGTGTGACACAATATCACGAATAAAGGGTACTCAACAAGTCGGTTCGACATCAATGAAATTCAGTCTGCTCGTGATACATAGTCTGGTCAAATATATTGGATTCTGATTATCGCAGAATTGTACAATTCTATCCTGGCAAACTTAGGACCTGCTTCTCTTTTGTTCTTTTACTCTCAAAATAGAAGAATAACAGAAATCTGTTTAATGACGTTAGTTAATTTCTATTTCTCGAAATAGAAAAGTGACTAAAGAATAGTTTTTGGAGAAGAAACAAAAAGTAGAAAAAATAACTTCTTATTTTCGGGAACAATTTCTAGAAAATAAATTATTTTCTTTCTTTTCTTTTCTCACCGCCGTTCGCCGCACACTGCCACGCTGTTGCTGGTTAGAGGAGCAGTAAGAAGAAGAATAGGAGAGGGAAAAAAGAAAAATCTAAGAAAATCATTGAAAATTTAAAAAGAAATTTTATGTTACAAAAGAAATTTGTGGTCATACCAAACGCATTCTAGTCTTACATTTCAAGAATAGAACTTTTTGTGTAGTTATCAAAGATGTTTTTTACTTAAAATTGCTCCAAAGAATAGAAATAGAAAAATACTATTTCTAAAAAGAAATTATTCTCAGAGTTAGAAATGTTACTAAATGCATATTTACCTTGAGCGTTTGGTAACCATTATATTCTTGCGAATAATTTTTGATCAAAAATGATTTTTATTTTATTATGTTCCTAGGAACAATTTTTGAATAAAAGAATCACGTTTGATAACTATAAAAAAATTTTATTTGTGTCATTTTCCCAAATTCAAACATAGACATGGATTGACATATTTTACATATATATATTTTAATTTATCAAAAGCACTTGTAATTATGATTTTTTTTTTTATAATGAGGCAAACGATTTGAATAACCAACACAAATATGATAGACAAAGAAGAATTACAAGACCTATTATAGATTACGGATCTATATATTTTTGTGAACACTTAGCCTAGCCCATTTCAGCTCGTAGTAGGCATTTTCTTTGTCAATAAACCATTGGCATGAAGAAAAATAGCATATAGTAGAAAACCTTTTGGTTACATTTGATCATCACGATTCTTAATAGATAGAATATGATATGAAATTCAGGGGATTTTATTATATCATATTCATAGTCGGATATATTTACATTATATTATGTACATTATTTAGTATAAACGGCATAATAATATAAGTACACAAAAAATTTTATAAGCGAATATGGTAAAATTTTCTCGCAACACTTTTACCTTCTTTATTTTTATTTGCTTTTTTTTTTTTTAAATTTTGTTTTCCACTCTTTTTTTTTTATAATTAATTTATTTATTTATTTCTTTCTCACCTTTCCATCACTCCCTAATAAATTGTATTAAATAGTAAACTTTACTAATATACCAAAAATAATAAAATACCTAAAATATGTAATAAATATATTGAATTTATATTTTAAAATATAATTAAATTCGAATATTTAAATAAAAATAAAATAAAAATGAAAATAACTATTTTTTATTTTGAATTTTTATATTTGAATTCATATATTATTTCTATATTGCAATATGTTTTTAATTTCGTTAATTTTTGGTCAAATAATTTGAATTTTGTCAATTTTGTTAATTTAATAATTTTATTATTCGAAAAAAAAAATCACTTTCTTAATATGGATATTAAAAATTATATCCATTTTTATTCCACCTAATTTTATCCGATTTATATTTCTTTATATTCGATTTTATCTTATTTTAAATGGACAACCAATATAGGATATGATAAAAAAATATGGGATAAAATAAATTAAGGAAAAAACCATAAAAAACCCTAAACTTGATTTAAAGTGACAAATTTACCAAAAACCTTTTTTGTGATGAAAAACCCAAAGTTTGCCAATCGTGAGACATTTACCTCAATTATTTTTGTGATAAAACAAGCAACTTAATTCGTGCAGACACACTTACCTAGAATTATAGGGCATTTGGTTTTTTACTTTTATTATTTTTTTCTTTTTTTTCTTCTTCTTTCTTCCCTCCGTCGACCATGGCGGAGTTAGCGAAGGAAGCCGGTGTCGGGCGGTGCACTTGCCGGATCGCCCTCGCTTGCGTCGGGTGAGGGCCTCCCTTGCTAGCGTGCAGCAGGGTCCACCCCTCGCCCAACGCCTACAAAGGGTGTGCCGCCAGCCCAAAGGGTGACCCTCGCCGACGCTGGCGAGGCAGCCCTCGCCGGACGCGGCTTCCCTCGCCATGGCCGGTGGATGGAAGAGGAAGAAAAAAGAAAAAAAAAGAAAAAAAAAGAAT